>CAMTDV010000004.1:84471455-85071455 GCA_947069175.1 Scalesia atractyloides
TAAGGCCTCCTGCTGCGGACGGGTCCTGCTGTTGCTGAGCTGAAGATGACTACTGATCTTGCTGACTCTGCTGCTGCGAACGATACTGATACGGTGGTGGGAGGAACGATACGAACTTTGAAAATGTGGCTCAGAATACTCTTGAGGTAGCCACATGGAACCATGCACTTTTCGGCGTAGGAGGTCGCACCATACCAGGCTGTAATGGTGGTAGCTGACTGTAATCCACGTAAGGTGGATTTTGCACAAAAGGTACCCCCATGCAATAATCATTGTGTCGCCTTGTTTGATTTTCATCATAAGCCCATAAATCCAGATTCATTTCGTTACCAATGTGTACCGCCCGTTGATAAGCCATTAACTCTTGGTGTTGCCGTTCCCGTTCGACACCCAACCTCGAACCCTGATCATAAATTGACTTCTGGAAGGATCCCCAAGTAACATAATCAGGTGGCTGCATACTTTCCACCCGAGCCTGCATCTCTCCGTCAAAAACACCCCATGAATAAGCCGACTCTCTCGGCCTTGTCCGTACCGGCTCTTCAACTTGTGCACTCGAACCCTCACCAATCACTACACCCGCTTCTCTTCTCAGCCTCATCACTTCCTCATCGCTTGAGTCTTGGCCATCCATTTCACCTCCACTAGGTGCTTGCTTTCCCCATTGAAGCACCTTCAGCTTCACGCCATCATTAAATTTGATTTTATGCCACACTTTCTTCTTTTTATACGCAAGTTTCTCGCTCTTACAAACATCCACCAGCGCAAATGTAGTATGCGGTTTACTAAATGCATACTCCATAGGTAGGAGTGCCCCTTGCTTTTCCAACAATGCACTTAACAGTCGCGCGTGCGGATTAACTTTTTGTTTTTCTGATTTCGTGCTTGCCACACATGCATTATCACCAGCTGCCTGAAAGAGAGGTGTAACTGACCGGTCATCAATGCATACAGCACTGGTAGTTCCCACTTTCTGACTGCCATCCAAATCGCCCGTCTTAGGTGTCACATTTGTAAGAAGATAACTCAACAGCAAACGTACATCCAGTTTCAAGTTGTCACGCTTCATCTCGACTCCTTTATTCAACATAAACAACTCCCTGTACATCGCATCACCTTCCGCCAACTTCTCAGGATGTGAGAAGTAATCAGTCGGATTCACAACTTGATAAAAGCTATCGGCCTTTGAATAGAATTTTGCTAAAGACCTCATTGTCGCAGGCGACAATGTAACAGTCTTGTCGTTGACTTTCCCTGATAATGTAATCGTTTTCAGGGGGTTATTCCCATCATCTTTTTGAAGCGTGCTCATCCACTTCCATAATACTCTTCACGTATACCTCTCCTTTAGAATGAGCTTTAAAACTAAGCACCACTTCCCAACCTAATTCAGTGAATTTCTCAAAGAATCCAAGAGCTTTGAAATCCGACCCAATATTGTTTTCTCGAACATCATATTCTCCTTAATCGAGTAAGCATCACACATCTTATCATAGAAGAACGCCGGTTGAACTTCCATTGGTAACTTCCTTAGCGGCCCATTTACCCACATGCCCTTGTATGGAATGTCACCATGCTTCATAACATAAGGTTCCTCCTGAACCTCTTGTTCTTCTTCTACCGGTTCATGGATTGATATTCCGGTTGTTTTCCGCTTCTTTGCTGTTGCCGGTTTAGATGGCGGCTCAACAGCATGCTGCTCTCCCCGGTTGTTGTTGACCCATCCTGCATCACAAACCACACACAAATGATGCAAATCAGATTCACTATACGAAACACAAACAAGTGTGCAATATCACCCTTCCCCACACTTGTTTGGTACCACAACCCCTGCCATTGTGGAATTTCAACATCAACAATCACCAATTGTTTATCACAATAGAATTGTGCTTGGTTTTATCAAGTTTCATGCCCATTAAACATAACCCATTAGCTATAACCTTCCTCATTCTCATCCCCTAGTGTCAAAACCCAATTTTTTATCATGATTTGAAAGACACTACAAATACATGTTTCACAATCTCAATTTCTTATGCAAATATTCAAGCATTATTCATATCTCACCTAAATAAACACTTACCTTCAACATACTAGCATAATAATGGATAAAAACGTACCTTTTAAGTTTAGATATGCTAGAATAGGCTTAAGATTAACAAATTTCCTTCCAACACGAAAAACCCCAAATTTGAAAATTAGTGTTCTTCACACAAAGTGCCGATTCTTTGTATCGATATAAATCAACGGCATGGATGTTAAGATCTTGTTCCTTGTGAAAAATCATTCAAGAAAGACTCTTGAATGGATGGATTTGGTGGAGAATCGGGGAAGATAGAGATTGAAGATGGTTATGGAGGTTGAAGGTTTAAGAGAAAAAGATGATGTTATTCATTCGAGATGAGTATGAATCTGACCCAAAGTAATGTTATTTTATGTTTATGTGGGTGAGATTTGTGCTAAATTGGGTCAACACTTGAGTTTAAACCGGTAATACCCGACCCGTACCCAATCTACGCTGAAAACAGACAACCGTAAGCTACGGTGCCAAACCGTAACCTACGGTTTCATTTTTTTATTTTTCTGGTTTGGGGAAACAGTAAGTTACGAAACCCCACTTGGGGCTTACAGTCTCCAGCTACTGTTGCTTTTGACATACAAAACCGTAACTCTGGAAAACATGAGAAAAAACAACGAAAAGTGTTGTTCAAATCTAACTTTTGATAACTCGACATCATTTCGCATCTTTTTTTAAACATCGAAGTTTTTTTTATTTTATTATTATTATTTTTTTATATAAACTACATAAATGGTTTCCAATAGTTTAAACATGATTCTGTTTGATTCTAACCCGAATAACTTTCACTTTTCGATTAACTCGCCCGCTCCACCCCCCGTAAAAAAATAAACGTGTCGTCCGTGACACACAATTGAGTCCAAAAACATACCTGGGCAGTTCCAAATACCTGGGCAGTTCCAACTTCCCCACACCTTGGGTAATTGTCTCCATGAAAACGTTACGAGTGAAGAACTGCAAGAACCACGTCCAAAACCACACGAGACAAAACCACCGAAGGCACAATAATCTACAACTTTGGGCTGCCTCCCAAGAGCGCTAAGTTTATGAGTCTTCAGCCAGACTTCATACCTAGACATGGTTATTCTGCATCATGGACCAAGGTGCTCAACATAAAGCACTCCGACTGTTAATCTGGTCCGTTGATATCATTAGCTTCCAAATACGGTTTCAACCTATGTCCGTTTACAACTTGCCTCAAATGGTCATCAAAATCTTTGATTTCTATGTCTCCATAGTTTCCAATCCGCGTGATCAAATACGAACCCATCCATTTGCTTTTCAGCTTACCTGGAAACAATTTCAATCTAGAATTTAATAGCCATACCTTCTGTCCGACCTCAAACTTTTGTAGCCTTAGCTTCGCATCGTGCACCTTCTTCGTCTTGTCCTTATAAGCCAATGCACTCTCATAGGCTTCATCCCTTAATTCTTCAAGCTCGTTTAACGACAACTTCCTTGCTTTACCTGCACTATCATAATCCATGTTAACTTCTTTCACAGCCCATAACGCACGATGAGCAAGCTCAGCAGGCAAATGACATCCTTTTCCATAGACCAACCGATACGGCGTGGTTCCAATAGGCATTTTATATGCCGTACGATACGCCCACAAAGCATCATCCAACTTGGTGGACCAATCCTTGCGGTCGGGTCACACGTTTTTTTTGTAAAATCTCTTTTATTTGTCTATTGGAAACCTCGACCTGCCCACTAGTTTGTGGATGGTACGGTGTAGCAATTCGGTGGTCTATGCCATAACGTTTAAGCAATTTTCCAAAATGAAAGTTTTTGAAATGTGGTCCCCCATCACTAATGATCACACGAGGGATTCCAAATCACGAAAATATGTTTATTTGGACAAATTTGCAAACAACCTTATGGTCATTCGTCCTGGTGGAAATTGATTCTATCCATTTTGAAACATAGTCCACTGCCACCAAGATATAAAGATTACCTAAAGAATTAGGAAATGGGCCCATGAAGTCGATTCCGCAAACGCCAAAAATATCAACTACTAGAATCGGCTGCATGGGCATCTCATTCCACTTTGAGATACTCCCTAATTATTGACATCGAGTATAATTCTTTGCAAATTTAGCTGTATCCTTGAATATTGTAGGCCAATATAGCCCACACGCAAGCACTTTATGCCCCGTTTTCTGCCCGCTGAAGTGTCCACCACACGCCGATACGTGCAACAACCCCAAAACATACTGGATCTCCTCATCCGGAATGCAACGCCAGATTATCTGATCAGCTCCAACTTTAAAAAGATCAGGCTCGTCCCAAATGTACGTTTTAGCTTGAGCTATGAATTGTTGCTTCTTCTTTTTGGGCCAAAACTCTGGAATATCACATGTTACAGCAAAGTTAGCAAAATTAGCAAACCACGGTTTAGTTGAAACATATAGTATATGTTCATCAGGGAACGTTTCATTGATTTCAACATCCGGTGCATCAATCTCATGCACCACCGGTGACAGATGGTCTGCTACAACGTTTTCACTACCCTTCTTGTCTCGAATTTCAAGGTCAAATTCCTGCAATAACAAAATCCACCGAATTAACCTTGGTTTAGCGTCCTTCTTCTCCATGAGGTACCTGACAACACTATGATCGGAATGGATAACAACTTTACTACCCCACAAGTAGGACCTAAACTTATCCAACGCATAGACAACCGCAAGCAACTCTTTCTCAGTAGTGGTGTAATTTAGCTGAGCATCTGAAAGAGTTTTGCTTGCATAATAAATAGCCACGGGTTTCTTGTCAACCCGTCGTCCCAACACTGCACCCACCGCATAGTCGCTCGCGTCACACATGATTTCAAAAGGGAGCGACCAATCAGGTGATTGTAAAATGGGGGCTTTAATCAGTTGTTGTTTTAAATTGTTAAACGCTTTTAAGAACTTTTCATCAAAAACAAATGGGACATCTTTAAACAAAAGATTGCATAACGGTTTTGTGATAACAGAAAATCCTTTAATGAACCATCTATAAAACCTGGCGTTTCCTAGAAAGAAACGAACGCCCTTTACATTAGTGGGAGGAGGTAAAGTTGAAATCACCTGAATTTTTGCATGGTCTACCTCAATTCCCCTACTTGAATCACGTGTCCCAACACGATCCCCTCTTGAACCATAAAATGGCTCTTTTCCCAGCTTAAAACCAAGTTGGACTCGACATATCTTTTTAACACCTTTGTTAATTGATCTAAACACAAGTCAAACGACGTACCGAAAATGGAGAAATCATCCAAAAGATCTCGAGAGAATCCCCAACCATATCTGAAAAGATACTCATCATACACCTTTGAAAGGTGGCCGGGGCGTTACATAATCCAAATGGCATTCCCTGAATGCGAAGGTGCCATAAGGACACGTAAACGTGGTTTTATGTTGATCCTCTGGATGTATCGTAACCTGATTATAACCTGAGTAACCGTCCAAGAAACAATAAAATTTCTCACCTGCGAGTTTCTCTACGATTTGATCTATGAAAGGCAGGGGAAAATGGTCCTTTGAAGTTGCAGCATTCAACTTCCGATAGTCAATGCAAATCCGCCACCCGTTACCGGCCGAGTGGCAATCTATTTGCCATCTTCACCTTTTACAACTTGTATACTGGCCTTCTTTGGTACCGTTTGAGTTGGGCTAACCCACGTGCTATCAGCATAGGATATATTATACCTGCATCCAACCACTTCAGCACCTCTTTCTTCACCACTTCCCGCATATTCAGGTTCAGACGTCTTTGAGCATCCCTAGCTGGCTTTGCACCTTCTTCGGATGATGATCCGGTGCATCATTATAGATGAATAATCCCCTTTAGATCTGCAATCATCCATCCAATCGCTGCCTTGTACTCCACTAACACCCCCATCAAGGCCTTTCTTGAGCTTTTGTCAAATTTGATGCAATGATCACCGGAAGGGTGTCATTGTCTCCCACGAGGCGTACTTGAGGTGTTTCGGCAGCTCCTTCAGCTATACTTGTGGATGTGATTCCAATGATGGCTTTAGATGCGTATCGATGTGCTCAGTAGACTTTCCACTTGATGAGTCCAAGTGGGTCTCCCGTCTTTAAGTGCCATCACCTCCAATTCCTTTTCAACTTCGTTCAAACCTTCCAACAATTCAGCTTGTTCTATGTCACAAATAGCACACGTCTCTGTTGTGCTTACCTCATTTTCATGAGGGTGACACTCGACAATGATGTCCGCCATAAAGCATTCATCACTAACCAGAGAATCAGATGTGCGGGAAAACACGTTTAAAGGACTTTCCGATTACCAAATGTCATGTCAACTGTTCCATTTCTGCATCAATTAAAGCATTAGCGGTTGCTAAAAATGTCTACCAAGTATAACATTAGGTTGCTTAGTTTTATCAATTGAGACATAGTCTAAAACCAAGAAGTCAACTGGGTAGTAAAAGTCCTCTACTTTGACAATGACATCCACACGATTCCCTGGGGTAGTTTCAAAGTCAAGTCGGCCAACACCATGTGGTGTCGGCTTTCTGTAAAGTCCAAAATCGTATTGATCATAAAGACTACCCGGGAGAATACTCACTCTCGCTCCCAAATCCAGCAATGCTGTTTCATTTTAAAGTAACCCACTTGAATGGGATTAACGGAGCACCTGGATCTCGGAGCTTAGGAGGGATGGCACCCGACAAAACGGACAAACATTTTCAGTTAAATCGATTTTCTTTGGAAATTTGTTCTGCCGCTTTTGGGTGCACATGTCCTTCAAATACCTTGCATAAGCCGGAACCTGTTTTATCGCGTCTAACAGTGGAATATTGATTTTTACTTGCTTAAAAACTTCCCACATCTATTCCTGCTGTGGGCCTCTTTTGGTGGCTTTATTTCCCGGTTCTACCAAAGCTTGAGGAAACGGGTTGGTTTTAACTCCCACACCCTTTTTGTAGCCTTAGGTGATGCCTTTTCGAATGCCCTATCATTTGTTTCTTGAAAATTCGTTTTATTAGATTTCTTAGGGCTTCCAGGTTCAGGTTCATGCTCTGCATCCTCATTTTCATCCCAATTCCTCCACCCCCCCCTCAACAAATTGTGGTGGAGTACCAACCTTGTTATCATACACTTTGCCAGAACGAAGTACACTTACCTGGTTTACACGCGCATTCTTGGTAGCTGAAACTATTGCTTTGGTGTTGCGGGTTGATCGTGGTAGTACTTGCAACTTTCCGGCGTCTCTTCTCAACTGGGCTATATCCTCTGCTAATTGGCCCAATTGCTTCTGCATTGATGCAGATGTCTTGTCTCTAACCTCATTATCCTTCTGAATATCCTTCAATGAATGACATTATTCCACCACCAGAAGAATTACCTTGCTGGTTACCTTGATTCCTCCAACTCCCTTGATAATTACTTGATAATTATTTTGATTTTGTTTTGGTTAGTAGTTTGAGACCCTTGATTGTTTTGACTCTGATTCTGGTAACCTCCTTGCGAATAATTTCCTTGCCGATTTGATACTGTTGACCTCCCTAATTGGGTACCTGAAAATTGGGGTTAAACTGATTAGCAAAATTACCGTAACTAAAATTGGGGTGGTTTCGCAAACCTGGATGATATGTATTCGATTTCATATCATATTGCTTTCATTCACCGTATATTTGATTCACTTCATCAGTATGCTACCCAGTACAACACACTCTCCCACTTCATGTCCTAACTCCCCACACTCGGTACACACCGAAAACGTACTGGCAGTTCTAACTTCACCTCCCTTTCCGAGATTCATCTGGGCTACTGACGCTCAAGCAATAAGTTTTGTTGCTTCAACTTTTCGACCCGCTCTTCCCGCTTCATAATCGACTGATTTTGCTGAACATGACCTTGCTTTCCTGCTTGATTGTGTCTGCCTCTTAGAAGTAGCACTCTGTCTCTCTAAATATGCCCAATCTGTAGCTTTTGTATTCGTGAGAAATGTACCGTTACTGATGGCTATGAGATCTCTTACATCATAGGGAGTAGCCCATCATAAAATGCCTTGATTAGTTCCCATTTTTGAATGCCGTGATGTGGACAGTTTCTTAACAACTCCTTGAACCGCGTGAATGCTTCATGAAATGTCTCCCCTGAATGCTGTTGGAAAGCCCTGATTGCTTCTTGAGCTTCACTAGTCCTGTTCCTCGTGTAATACTCCTCCAAAAATACATGTTGCATCCTTGCCAAGTGTAAATACTCCCCGGAGGTAATGTTGCGAACCATTGGCGTGCCTTGTCTTTCAGGGTAAATCGAAACAACATTAGCTTCACCTCATCCTTTGAAAACCCTGACCCCCAATTGTCTGGCAAATTGAATCAAAACTTGCAATATGCAAATAAGGTTCTTCGGTTTTTTTTTCATAAATTTCCGGCAAATGCCCTAATTATTGAGGCCTCACCTCAAATGGTCTATTATTGATTCCAACCGGTGTAACTATTACCGATGAATTGGGTACTACAACGGGTCGACAATGTCCTTCAACACCTTGAACTGGTGCTCCTTGAATAACTTGTGGGACACCGTCCATAAACTGTATCTGCTCACACCCTGAACTGATTATTAGCTCTTTGATTTCCCGCATTAAACTGCAGGACTCCATTAAAAACTTGATTTTGAGGAACCGGTTGGGAATGTTATCCTTTGATTTACCGTTGTTGTACCGGATTGCCTGGATTCACATTGTACCCATCATCATATCTGTAATCAGCATATCTCCAGTCATACTGGTTTTGATAATCATCCTCCTCCCATCCAGATTCCCAAGTATGAACACTCCCTTCTCTGTGTCGAAAACCCTCATCATACCCATGTTGATGTTGTAGTTGATTAAGATTGACAATTTCCCATGTCGGAATTGTTGGTTCCCAGGCTGGTTTTGTGAGCTGGGTTAAATTGCTGAAACGGTTCCGCTGGTGGATGATTTTGATTTTGGGGTTGGTTTTGATGAATTGGTGGATCTGGAATGGGTGGGTTTGGTTCGTTTTGTGATGGGTTATCTTGATCAGCCATCTCTTGAGCTGCTTGTTCAAGATCTTGAGCAACAGTTGATAAATGAGCTTTTACTGCTGAACGTAGGAGAACACGATTTTGTCTAGCAGTCTTTTCGATTTCTGGATCAAATAAGAGCGGTGATGATTTCTTTGAAAACCTGGTATGCATGCAACACGAGAATCACATGCACACAGACAAATAAGAAACCAAGCGTAATACTGAACGAAATAAGTAAACGACAAACAAAAGGAAATATTTTTGGATTTTTTTGAGTTTTTCTAATTTTTAGGTTTTTTATTAACTTTTAAGAAAACAACTAACTAAACTAACTAAGCGCACTGATTCCCCGGCAACGGCCCATTTTGATCGATGTCGTAAGGTCGGTCAAAAATATGTTTAAAAGGTGTCCTAATCACCTTTACTAGTAAAGAGCAAGTAGGGTGTCGAATCCACGGGGAATCAGTAGAAAGTATGAAAGCTTGTTGTTTTAATTATATCTACGTCTAAACTAGTTCCTTTTTGCAGTTTTGAGAATGATTGTGAAAACAAATACAAATTAGAGCTGTAAACAATGATGAGAGAAAGACCAATCTCCGGGTTTTCAGGTTATGCAGAACATCGGTTACTTAGTTACGACCAGTTGGAAATCACATAGACATGATCTGAAAACTTGTTTTGATAAATAATTAACGAATAATATATTTGATTGCAATGATCCACGATCGAAACCGATAGATTGATGCAAATGAATAGTAATCCACTAATTACCAACTCTATAGATTTCATAAACATAATCAAGTTCAATGATTAAAGGTTTAAAACAATGACAGTCTAGAAATTAATCCTAACCGTTGATGAACAAACCAAAAAATTGATGAACAAGAATGATTTGACAATCCAAAAATGTTTAATCAAAACAAAATCAATAGAATGAATAAACGAATGATTAATCAATTCTAATCCGAAAAGTCATAAACATACGCAACCAATGTTAACCACAAACCCTAATCTCGGAGGCGGTCACAGGAGAACTAGCCGCTCATGACGCGTGAACAATCTTCGATGACTTGAAAGGATGTTGAATTCATGAAATAGATTTGATGATGAATGATGATGTTGATGATGATAATTTTCTGCCAAGATGATCAATGTTGCCTCCTCAAATTCGTGTGTGATGATAGATACCCAAATTAGGGTTTTTAAAACCTTTTAATCCTTTTGCAAACAAAACTCACGTGCACCCCCTACTTTCCAGCTATACCAAACCGTAAGTCCCATGTCAATTCCGTAAGCCAATGTCAATGGTACTGTTAACTTTTATAACATCTGATGTAAACCGTAAGCCACGTTCTCAGAACCGTAAGCCTCAAGTCATTGTTGCTGTTAACATTATACCCACCTGATGGAAACCGTAAGTTACGTTTTCCAATCCGTAAGCCCCGTTGCAAATATCAAATCCTCCACTCTTCACACATACAACTTTCACTTAATGACAATTCAACCCCTCCACTTCATTATTCTTCATTCCCTTTGTACTTTCACTAAATCCAATTCATGTTAATGACACAAAGGCCCTCCAACTTAAATATTCTTCATTAAACTCGAACATCACACTATAATTCACTTCCGATAATGACTAAAAGGTCCCTTGACTTCTTGATTCAAATTTTTTCTCGATTCCAAGTAGTCTTTCAATCCAAAACCTTTCCGAATGCTTCTGTTAGCTACCTTGATCAACATCACACGTTCCTTTTGATCCTTAAACCACGTAACTTCACCACATTTCATGTTCTTACCTACAAACATACCAACACTCGCAATCAACCTATTCATAGCGTATAATCATATAAAACCAAACAAATCACATAAGATAGGCACTTAAACACCCATATTTCACACCCTACATCAGGTCCTAAACTACATGAAAACATTCCAGAGAATGACTACAGAAGGTAAGCGTTTATTTGCAATTAATAGGCCACTCGATGGCAATAGGTTGGGTACGTGACGGTATTAGTTAGTACCGTACCCAATTATAAAATCATATCTCATACAGAATATAAAAAGACGTGTCTTACCCGTTGTGTACTTGTTACTCAATACCCACTGATTTACGGGTATACCAATATATTAGTTATACCCGTTTATGATATTATGTGGTTAAAAATTACTGGGATGCTCAATACCCGAATCCGAATTTATGCTCACCTAAAAAGCCAACTTGAAATATAATATACTCAACTACACTTCGAAAATATAAAGGTAAATGTGTTAGGTAATTAGTACGGGTATCATCTAATACAATGCATGTCCCACCAAGTTACAATGAAACTTTATTGCAGGGAATGCAAAGGTTTCTTAATGTAGAGCACAATAAGATAACATTTGAGCAAGTGAACGAGATGGCTAAAGAGAAAGGCTGCACCGCGGCTCAACTAGCATTGGCCTGGTTGCACCACCAAGGAACCGATGTGGTTCCAATACCAGGAACCACAAAGCTTGAGAAGTTGAACCAAAACATTGGAACTTTGACTGTAAAACTAACTCCAGAAGAGATTGCAAAACTAGAGTCATTTGCTTTTAGTGAAATGGTAAAGAGGGAAAGACATGTAAGAATGGAAACAACCTGGAAATATTCAGAGACACCTCCATTGTCATCTTGAAATGGTATTTAAGTTGTTTAATAAAATTAGATATTATGAAGGTGAATTCTTATTAGTTTTTCAAGATGTGATTTGTAATTGTTGTTACATACATAGACTATGCATCTTGAAAAAAATGCCTGTTCGCTTGTCTTTGCTTTCACTCCTCCCTTCTTAGGGTGGAGGAATCTATCCTCATCATCTCATCATCCTTGAACCATCACATTACCACCTTACCATCCCATGCTAGGCGCACCCCCGGCCGAGGCCCGATTTCCAAAGGGGCACAAAGATTTTTTTTATAATATATATCCATCCGCCAATAACGTGGAGCTTAATAGGGTAGAGCAGGGGCCATGTCTTCGTGAATGGAGTATAGATAAGTGTATAAAAATCATCGGTTAGCAATTAGTCGTTTATGGTATGTAATTCTATAGGTAAAACATGACATGAAACTCATTTTGGTTACGTTTAGTGCTATAACGTTAATTGTCGTTTAAAATATGTACTTTATTTTATTCGTTAGGGAATAAGGGCCATTTTTTAGACTCGGCCGAGGCACTTAAATTCTCAGGACAGGAGTTAAACCAACGAGATCCATCCTCAAACCTGTTTAAGTAACCAATCTCTGTAAATAAAAATTATAAATGAGATAGAAAAGAATGAGAGAGAGAGAAAGAGAAAGATCAAAGATTACGAGAACCACCATCTGATTGAGGATGAAAATATGTGCGCGCCCCTTGAAAAAAATAGTGTTATATATGCGTGAAATTCCGGAACGCTCCCATGAAATTTTGCAATCTTCCCTTGACTTTCAAAACCAACTTAAGAAGATACCTAATTTTTAATAAACTATTGAAAATCCCGAAAATTTTCGACGGGGCGTGTACAGAAGGTTGCAAGCATTTGCTAAAGATGATGACCTTCTATTGTAAATTTGTAATAATTTTTCAATCGAAGGTGATTTTTGTAATTTTACCAATAAAAGAAAATTTTGGCGAATGGGTTAAACTCGTAATTTACTTTATCAAACACTAGGCTTTTAATCAGTTTATCCATGATGCTGCTTTGTTCAAGTATCAAATGGGAAACGTTAGCTTACATATATGTTAGATCAGTAGATTATAGCACCAAACTGAGTAAACTGGACCATTCTCTAGTCTGTGGCGACTTTCGGTATAGGTCTCTATTAGCTCTCGATAGAGATTGTTCGGACCACTGATCTTTTCTCCTTATATCCTCAGTTCCTTTGGATTATGGCCACATCGCCAGTGGCGAAGCTTAACGTTTTCGACGGGGTTCGAAATCGTATATACCCAAAAATTTCTATAGGATTGGGGGGTCGAAAACGCATATATCCAAAAATTTCTATACGAAAACTACATATATAACACTACTGAGCGAAAAGTTCGGGGGGTCGGGCGCCCCCTGGCCCCCAACTAAGCTGCGCCCCTGCACATCGCGTTCAGGTTTTTAAATTGTTGGCTTGAGCTACATGGTTTTGTAGATTATTCTTGTTGCTTTGCGCTTTCTTTAATTTCAAATTCTTAAAGAGATGCTGGGGAGGCTTGCAAAATGACTTCGTGAAATGGTTTGGAGAGTTCTATGAATCGACTGAGCTTCATCGATCGTGTACTTTTTCCTTCCTGGCTTTAATCCCTATAATAAAGGATCCTATGACCCCCTCGGATTTTAGGTCCATTAGCTTAATCAGGTGCATCAACAAGGTAATCTCGAAAGTCTTTTTTAATAGGCTAAAGATTGTGATTTCTAAGGTAATTTCTCTTGAGCAATCCGGTTTTTTCGGTGGGGCGCAATATTAACGACCCTCTTATTTTGAACGAGTTATGTGCTTGGTTGAAACGTGCCAAAGTTCAGGGTATGCTCTTTAAAATTGATATTCACAAGGCTTATGATTCATTAAGTTGGTCTTTCTACGATTCGTTTATGACCTAAATGAATTTCCCATTAAAATGGAGGATTTGGACTTGGCAACATTGAAATTGGCTCGGGCCTCAATCTTGCTAAATGGATCCCCGACCATGGATTTTGAGTGTAGTCGTGGGCTTCGACAAGGAGACACGTTGTCCCTTTTTTTATTCTTGATTGGAGGGAAGCTTTTAGTGGCATCTTGAAGAGGGTGAATCATATTGGCTTATTTCGTGGTATGCCATGCATGATAAATGAGACGGTGTTATCTCACCTTCTATATGCGGACGATGTGGTTTTTAACAGATCTGAGAAAATGGCAAAACTCTAAGTCAGCCGACTGGCACATGTTATTTATAGACAACGTCAACTGATTGAGCCAAACAATTAAGATCTCAATCGAATGAGCCACATGTAGTTAACGGCCTTCATTGGCTCCATGACTTTGCTTCCCAATCCAGACAAGTGGACCTGGTCACCTGGTCCCTTGATGAAGACGTCTACTTTTCGGTTCAGAGCGTAAAACGCAAGTTTAGTTGTCTTAAGTCTTAACCAGGTATAACCTGACTATATCTTCAATTGAAACAATTGGGTTTTAACTTTTTAACTGTTAATCAAGTAGTTAAAAAGTTAAAAGAACAATATAACTTGTCTTAAGTCTTAATTAACCAGGTATAAACAGTTGTCTCAAGTCTTAACCGAGTTAAATTTTTTTTTTGAAACGGCGACTTTCTTGTATTGGCTATCACACTCTCCAAATTGGAGAGCCTCGTTGCCCCACTCCGGCCAGACTATGTTGTTTTAACAGGGCGCACGCTGGCTTTAGAGCCTGGAAAGTAGGAAACCATACCGCCGGCTGCCACTTGACAGTATAGATTAATTTAATTTTATAAGATAAAAATTATTCAGGTCACACTTACAATATCACTTCATCAGATTTTGACCTAATATGAACTTGACCTATTAAGTTTTCTCAAGGGTTATAAAAAACCCAGCCCACAAACCAAAAGGCGTTATATAGCTAACAAAATAGGCAGAGCGTTTATTTTCTATACTTTGCTTGAATCATAGCCGTCCTAATGGAACCACCACCTTTTCAGTTTCCCGGTCGGACGGTCCGGGAAGCCAACGCCTCATTAACCTTCGAAGTTAGGAAAAGCTCATTTGTGTTCCTAGCTCCAGTGGCATCATCGGTTCTCCGCTCGTACATATTCAGGTTTTTTTTATACCGGCTAACTCACACATACCATACGATTCGAACAACCAACCTATAGAAAATAACACATTTCTTTAGCACCTTGATATCGCTAAAATACAAGTCGATTATGTATAAATTCAGGTGATGCGTAAAAGTTTATACATATAAGTATGTAATATAATAACCCAATTCCCACTCAAGTTAAAAAAAAACCTTTTTCCATCAACTATTAAGTATAAGTATTATTTAAAAGGTTAGTTAAAAAATGAATGTGCCATAAAAATCGTTAATTTTTTTTAAAAAGGGTTAGTTAAAATGGATGGGTCATAAGAAATACATCATCCAGCTGAATTGCTATCCAGTTGACAATTTTAAAACTCAAAACGTTTACCACACCTTGTCAACCCGTTTAAAAAATCCTTATAAATTCATTATCAGACGTACTGGATTCATATTAAAGAATATTGTATATACAGAGTTGTTACACTACTTAATTGATATAAAAAATAGGAATAATAGATTTTAATAATCCCAACTATTTGCCGATGACCGTCACCAGTCTCAACTTCAAAAATAACCACTGGCAGTCCCAACTATTGACATATTAGCCACCAATGGACCCTGACTAACAGAACCCTAACGTCGTTAGTCTCCGGTCGCTGGAAAAACGTTTTTGGCCAGAAAACTTATTTTTGGCTGGAATACTCAACGTTTTCGTCCCAAACTTCTTTGTAACCTTATTCTGGACCTTTAGGAACCTTTTTCTAGTAAAAGCCCCAATTATTGAAGTCGCCGGAAAACTCTTTTTTGGCCGGAAAACTTCTTTTTGGCCGGAAAACTCAACTTTTTGCCCGGAAAACTTAACATCTTCGTCCCAAACCTCTTTGTAACCTTAGATCGGATCTTTAGAAAACTTTTTCTGGCCAAAAAGATTTTCCGGCGAACGGAGACTAACGTTGTTAGCATTCTGTTAGTCAGGGTCCATTGGTGGCCAATATGTTAATAATTGGGACTAACAGTGGTTATTTTTAAAGTTGGGACTGTTGTCGGCAAGGGGGAATAGTTGGGATTATTAAAATGAGTAAATTGCACAAAACGTCCTTTAAGTTTCACAAATCTTGCTGGTTTCAGCCTTAATCTTTAAAAGTTGCCAAAACCAGCCTTTAAGATTAAATTAGTTACGGGTTTCATCCTTTATCACTAACCCAGTTATTAAATCATGTTAAATGGCATCACATGCAAGCCATGTGAGGGTAAAACCGTCTATTTCATACTTAAAGGACGTTTTGTGCAATTTACTCATTTATTCAAATAGATATCTTACACAGACAAAGTTAAGATACGCAGGATCTCTCAATCTGACGCTTTATCCACCATATTCGACACCAAATCCGCCATAAGCTCCACCAACGGCTTCATAATCCCTGCCTGAACCGCTTTACTTTGTGCAATTTACTTCTGCCGCTGCGAACCTACCTCTACAATCTCCACCAACACCGGAATCCCCCTTCCTCCACCAACGCCGCCCTAGCCTCCGCCGTACACACCAAAATACCCACCACAAACGCCGCTTTATCCACCATATTCGACACCAAATCCGCCATAAGCTCCACCAACGGCTTCATAATCCCTGCCTGAACCGCTCGGATCTTATTCTCCTTCACCGAACACAACGAGTACAACGCGGTTGACGCGTCCTTTTTGCCGCGAATACTTCCGGTTTCCAGAAGGTTCACGAGTAACGGAATCGCTCCTGACCGTCTGATTACCGATTTGTTTTCGTCGATTTGAGATAAACGTAAGAGCGCACACGCGGCGTTTTCCTTCGCCGTTGATGTTCCGATCTTCAACGCTTTAACGAGCGGCCGGCTTACTCCGGACGAAGCTAATTCCTCTTTGTTTTCATCGCACAGAGACAGATTCAAAATAGCGGTTACTCCGTGCTCTTGAAGCTGTAGATCTGAAGATGAGATTAGCGAAATCAACGGTCGGATTGCTCCGGCTCTGGCGATTTTCAATCTGTTCTCCGGATTGCTCTGGCGATTTTCAATCTGTTCTCCGGTTTGTTCAATATGGTAGATACGAGGATGAGGAGATGAAGAGGATGAAAAAATATGAGCAAATTGCACAAAACGTCCTTTAAGTATGAAATAGACGGTTTTACCCTCACATGGCTTGCATGTGATGCCATTTAACATGATTTAATAACTGGGTTAGTGATAAAGGATGAAACCCGTAACTAATTTAATCTTAAAGGCTGGTTTTGGCAACTTTTAAAGATTAAGGCTGAAACCAGCAAGATTGGTGAAACTTAAAGGACGTTTTGTGCAATTTACTCTTTAAAATTCAATATTCCAAAAAAGTATTGCCAAATACGTTCTAATTATTAGTTTATTAGAGTAATCAATTGATATAAATAAAAGGAATAGAAACAATACGACGTATTATATTTAAATGTTTTAAAACTTGGAGATATCAATTGGTTTCGTGTCGATTCCAGCTATATAGCATTGTCTGTTATATTGGTGTGTTTGTATGTATACATATGTAACATGTTTGTATGAATTGGGAACATATTACCAACGGGGAGAGTCCCCTAGGCCAGGCGGGGTTCCAAAGGGTCGCCCCCTTAACGGTGTTCAGGGCGGTGTCTATGACGCAAACCCGTAGCTATGGTCACAAATCATGTCCTATGCAAAGTCTGTAGCTAAATCTGTCATAAAATTCAGGTGTCGAAACCGTAGTCAATATTTCCATCAGGTCTATAATTTCATTACAAGACACCAAATGTCTATCACAAATACTCCATTTTGTACTACTAAAGATAAGCAACAATTGAAACCTAAAATGAACTCGGTTTATATATAGCCAATAAACCGAACAAACCATACTTTATATTTATCATAATAAACTCAATAAATAAAGTTCACTTAAATTGGTTGAAAACAAAAATAAAACCGAATTCGATTGCGTTTTGTGATTCGGTTATAAGTACTTAAATTTCGTTATGATGGGTTTGGTTTAGTTTTTAGTTTTACTGATAAAAATTTCAAACCATATAAAAGGAACCGAATATCCTAAATAAATCGAAAATAACCATCGGACACCTCTACTGGTTCTAGGTTGTTTTATATTTTTTCCGTAATATTATTCAAGTATAACATGTGAGGGACTTTGATGTTAAAAAAGTTATTGAAGGACTTTTATGAGATCAAATATAAAGTATATTTGTTTTTATATGTAAAAAATTGTTGAATAACTTTTTACGTAGGAAGTATGTTTGTTTTTTATGATATTTTTCCAAAGAATTAAGTTGATTTTGTTTCATACGCTCTCTCTCTCTCTCTATATATATATATATATATAGACACATACATACATATCAGGAAGTGTTATTTTAAGAACCCTAAATATTGTGAGAATTACTACAACTCATGAAAAACCCAATTAAAATCAATTTTTTATACTATCATTCTTGTTAAAGTTAGTTTTAAGCGTATTTTGTTTTACCTTTATAATTTTGAGCGTATTTTAACCAACTAAGTTCATTATTACAATGCTTTATGAAATTTCAAGTGTATCATTATGACATGCCTAATTTTATCTACAATCTAATTTAACTCTTTTTTTAAATCAAGCAATGAGTAGTAATATACACACAATCCAAACACAAATGAATTTCTCACACATACGATAGGAAATGGACGAATAGTAAAGTAACAATATGTATTCAACTTTTTTAAGTTTAAAGTTTTATTTTTATTATTTTGTTAGCATAGTTCAATTTGAAAATTCTATTATGTAATATACATTAAGGTATTGATCAATATTGAAATCCCCAAAAATAAAGAGTTTAATACCATATGTATTGTCTTGTACCAACTAAGTTAAGTAATAGTCCGTGTCATATTTTTTTTATTATTAAAATTAAGCCTATTTTGTTTCTCACACATACAATAGGAAATGGATGAATAGTAAAATAATGATATTGTATTCTGTTGTAAAACAAACCTACTAGCAAACAATACAAGAGAACAATAGGGACAAAGAAATTGATATTATTGATTGAGGTGTCTTTTACAATGAGATACAATATAGGTATATATAACGGTACAAAACTTGGAGAAGAAGCTAATTTATTTTTAGTGTTGATAACCATATAATAATATTGTTTATAATACTCCCCCTTGGTTATCATCTTTATACGCTTGGAGATATTGCCTCGTTAAAAACCTTGCTAGGAAAAACCAGTAGGACAAAACCATAACTAAGGGAAAAAGAGTGCAGTGCGTATTGTCTCCCCCTGATAATGGGGCTCATTAAAAACCTTACTAAGAAAACCCAATGGGATAAAACTTAGTGAAGGGAAAAAGAGTGCAACTTGTATAATCTCCCCCTCATTTGCATATGCAACCTTTAAGTAACAAGTGTCAATCTTCTATGAAAGTTGCGGAAAACTTTGTAGTAAGTGATTTGTCGCTTGCTCTCTTGATGTGGAATCCTTTAATTAATGTATGATCTTCACGTGAAACTTTAATGCCTCCTCTTGTCAGCAGATACCATAAGATCCATGAATGTGTTTTGTCACAATCCCTGCATTTACAACTCTAACCGAACTTGTTGATGGGTTAGTAAAATATAAACCTATATCTTTCGTACCTTAAGAGTGTAGAGTATATGTTGTACCAAACATTATCTCTTCACTATACACGAGTTATATATTATCAATGAATTTAATGACATATGTTCATGTATAACTACCAAGGTATTTTAATACAATTAGTATTTAACTATGGTACTTCTGAACCAAAGATCATTGCTTCTTTGATAGGAAATGATAAGAGCAACTACTAGACATCATTAAATGTGCTGACACCATAAGCTTTATCCGTATGAAATGTCCAACATCTTCTAGATGTATTATAATTGATGGATAATAATACAAATGCATGTTCTACATATTGAGCCATAAACTGCAATGTCATCTTTAATTTGCAAAATGTGGTTTAAATATTTGAGTTCATTTTGATCTCTTCAGGAGATTCAATGACATCATCAACATATACAATAATACTTGTAAACCTCATATTGTTCTTTTAATGAAAACAAGTGGACCAGCTACACCATATGTATTTCTCTTTTGAAGTTCATCCGTAAGTCGATTATATCACATTCGACTTTACTATTTTCGTCCAATCAAATCCTTTTTTTAATATATAAATATACATTGCCAAGGTTTTGAAGTCAATGCCTTCAACATTTACAATCATTCACATACTTTTTCCACTTTGACTGATTATGTATGTGCATACACTCTTTAGGAGTTTTGTCACATAAACTTCCTCATTGACTTATATATCATGTGCAAATATATCTTGAACAATTGCTTTATTTATAAAATCCATATTGTACCACTCTTGTACATTGTACATTGAGATACCATAATCACCGAGTACAATTTTTCTATGTATATTTATTGGTGCACAATATTACATCCTTAAGATGTTTTAATTAACCTTTTAGGCACTCAACTACGTTAGGAAACTCTTCAAGAGTTCTAGTTATATTTAGTATATAAAAATAATCATAACATATTCAAATTTGAATCTCGATGTTCTCGAGAACTTACTTTACATGACTTTGATAATTTAAATCCTCCAGGGACTTTCATGTAAATTTTCAGTATCATGTGATAAATATCATTCATAAGATGCATGTCAATTCTCTCTCTAATATTATTACTAGACTAATTAAAATATTGGAAAGCTATTGTATCCACCAATGGAGAATACCATAAGATCCATGAATGTGTTTTGTCACAATCCCTGCATTTACAACTCTAACCGAACTTGTTGATGGGTTAGTAAAATATAAACCTATATCTTTCGTACCTTAAGAGTGTAGAGTATATGTTGTACCAAACATTATCTCTTCACTATACACGAGTTATATATTATCAATGAATTTAATGACATATGTTCATGTATAACTACCAAGGTATTTTAATACAATTAGTATTTAACTATGGTACTTCTGAACCAAAGATCATTGCTTCTTTGATAGGAAATGATAAGAGCAACTACTAGACATCATTAAATGTGCTGACACCATAAGCTTTATCCGTATGAAATGTCCAACATCTTCTAGATGTATTATAATTGATGGATAATAATACAAATGCATGTTCTACATATTGAGCCATAAACTGCAATGTCATCTTTAATTTGCAAAATGTGGTTTAAATATTTGAGTTCATTTTGATCTCTTCAGGAGATTCAATGACATCATCAACATATACAATAATACTTGTAAACCTCATATTGTTCTTTTAATGAAAACAAGTGGACCAGCTACACCATATGTATTTCTCTTTTGAAGTTCATCCGTAAGTCGATTATATCACATTCGACTTTACTATTTTCGTCCAATCAAATCCTTTTTTTAATATATAAATATACATTGCCAAGGTTTTGAAGTCAATGCCTTCAACATTTACAATCATTCACATACTTTTTCCACTTTGACTGATTATGTATGTGCATACACTCTTTAGGAGTTTTGTCACATAAACTTCCTCATTGACTTATATATCATGTGCAAATATATCTTGAACAATTGCTTTATTTATAAAATCCATATTGTACCACTCTTGTACATTGTACATTGAGATACCATAATCACCGAGTACAATTTTTCTATGTATATTTATTGGTGCACAATATTACATCCTTAAGATGTTTTAATTAACCTTTTAGGCACTCAACTACGTTAGGAAACTCTTCAAGAGTTCTAGTTATATTTAGTATATATAAAATAATCATAACATATTCAAATTTGAATCTCGATGTTCTCGAGAACTTACTTTACATGACTTTGATAATTTAAATCCTCCAGGGACTTTCATGTAAATTTTCAGTATCATGTGATAAATATCATTCATAAGATGCATGTCAATTCTCTCTCTAATATTATTACTAGACTAATTAAAATATTGGAAAGCTATTGTATCCACCAATGGAGAATACAACTCCTCATAATCAAGTTTAGGTCTTTATGAAATCTTTGTGCCACCAATTTTGCCTTATACCAATTTCTTTTCATTTATTGATTCGTCAAAAGACCTTTTTGTTTCTAATATGTTTTACAACCTCGTTGTATGGACTACTAGTCCAAAACTTTCCATTTCAATAGAGAATTCGATTCTGCCTCATTTACATATTTTCGTTTTGGCCAATTATTTCTTGTATTCATTCATAGGCAGATCTTAAATCTTGATCCTCATCATTTCACAATACAAGCGCTATATTATATACAAAAGTTTAACGACGTCGATTTTATTTTGATTCCATATATTTCTAGGCATGATACAACTTATTGAGATCTCTTTATATTCAGGTACCTGAGGTTCTTCTGGAACCATCATGTCTAATGTCTCTTTAGGAGACCCTCTTAATATAACCTCGACTTGACCATCTTCATTAGCTGCTCCAACTTTCGAGGACTTTTAATCTTGGAATCACTTAGTCTACCACGCTTCAGGCGTGCCGTAGACTCGTCACCAATATATGGTTGTCCTTGTAGGACACTAATCTTACTTGGAGCACTAGCAGTTGGTATATGTGACTTGGCTAGTCACAATAATTTAGGTCAGTGAATGTGTCTGGTAACTTATTTATTAATCTTTGTGAATCAATTATCATTTGAACTTCTGGTTCACATCATTTAATTTGAGGATCATGATAATTCATTACTTCTCCAACTGCCTTTAATCTCCCACTCATGTTGGAAATGTTGACCTATTAAAATGGATATCAATTAATTGAGCCATAAATAAAGCCATCTTTAATGGCTCACTATATATAACCATAGATAGTTGTTGCCCAACATGTATTTCCTTATCTCCTTTAAGGTCTCATCTATGTGTGTTGTAGTGGATCAATAACTATATCTATTGCACAACTAAAAATATTAGATGAGAAATATTTGGTTCCTGACAAAAAAACCAACCGTAACGGGGAGGAATAACTACAACTTTGTTGGCTTGATGTGATTTAATGTTGCATTTAAAATAATATGTCCATAACATGATAAATTCTACTCTCCTTGGTTTTGCAACCAATCGTAGACGTTCAGCCTCAACAAAAACACTAGTTTTAACGATCATCAATGACTTGGGAATAAAATTCATCATTACAACTGAAATAAATATGCCAATCTGGAATAAGATGCTTGCTATCACATCAGCCAAACCATAATCACACAAACTTCAGGCTGTGGATTTGATAACCATTTATACGATACATCGATTTAAAAAAAATACTAAATGGTATCGTGTTGTGATGTTCATATCATCTAACCATTTCCAGAGTATTTAGGGAAACACCCTACTTTATTTGGCAAATATATAATATTCCTTGAGAGTAAACATTACATGTATAAATATCAAGAAGAATCTTTTGGTTCTTCGGTAATTTCACATCATCATCAACCCGGTGTGGTCTAACCGTTCATGCCAATTAATTAAATAATCAGGAACCATAAACTTCTGGTTTATGATTGTATATGTATTACTTACTCGCATGTAATACAAAACGTAAGATACGAGAGAATCTTATAACTTCAAAGTTCAAACCATCATGTTATATAAACTCCTTAGTTTACCACTTTAGGTGGTCCATCTCATTATTAACATGACCATCCTTAAAATTATATGATAATTACAACTTTCTCAATTATATCCATGATCATAACCTTTACAATGATCAATATGTAATCACATTCACCTCAGAGAATAAGAAAAAAATAAAGACGTTCATGGATTTTCATTCTGAACTTAGTCAAACCGATTCATATTCTCTTAATGATATTGCTACTTCGGTAACATATCTCACGTGTGAAAAATAAAAAATTTCTAGCCAATTTTTCATATAATATAAATTGAGATATATATTTACATGACCGAACCATATAAGTTTTATTGGTCTAAAATTTTATGACCTTCTATAAACTGATAATGAGATTCATGGAGAAAGTATGAAACTTGAAGGGTCATATCTAAACATATTTATATTCTTTCATGATAATGATAATAAATCATAACTTTGGTTTAGTTGTTTTTTCAAATACTATATACATAATTAAATGATAGTATACAAAATACAAGGCACGCCATATAATCATATTATACAATGATGTTATAACATGTCATCATATAAAAACGAGTTATGATAAGCTTTTAGGCGTTTATGAAACAAGAGACTATTTCATTATATATAAGCGAACATATATAACTTATAAAATAAAGATTATTGTATAACCAATCACAAAAATATCTTATATGCAAATCTATGTTACTCTATTTCGAAACATAAACAACACTTGCATCATCTTTACCATAATTATTGAAAAGGAGTAGCCATAACTTTGCACAACAACTCAGCGATCTTTAGGTTCAACTCCCATTAGTTTAATACTAAACTATTAAGCATGCAATCTGGTCAATTAATAGGTATATGTCAATACTTCAAACTAACAATTCATTAAGGGTAATGTAGGCATCAACATATCTACGCATGTGCGAGAACTTTTCAAGATTGGAGATTATAAACAACATCCAAATTTAAAATACTATAAATTACATACCTTTTGATGTTGTCAACGAAGAAGCTTAACTCTCATCATGATCATTCCGTTACACTTCTTTTCTATGGTTGTAATAAAACAAGGAACGGGATGGACAACCAAAGTTCTCCAAACAAATATAACAACAAAACCCAAATATCTCATCATGAAAACAAAGTGAGTTCAGGCAATAAAATTGATGTTTCATAAGATTTATACCCTTTTGAAGTACACACAAAACAAATAGATCAAAACCAATTTTGATACTGAGGTCATTTAATTTAATCTATTCAATTTGTTGAAAATAACCATAACAATCAAAATTGAATCATATGGAATGCCTAACTTTGTAATTAAGGTAATCAAAATATTCATCTAGTGAATATGTATATATGAACTTATATATATACATAACAGTGATTTAATTAACTAACAACATAAAATATTTCATAAAAATTATGAATTCAATTATATATCTAGTGATTTAATTAACTAACTAACATAAAATATCTCATAAAAATTATGAATTCAATTATATATCTAAATCAAATCTAAATCGTTATCGACATCCTGAATTTATAAAATCCAAATTCTAATTTAATAAAATTAATTAAATCATAGTTAATAGGCTAAAAGAGCTCCGTTGTAAACTTCGATGATTAAATAAATGGAATGTTTTCAAATCAAATCTTCATTTTTATATTTGATCCTGTATTTTGGAAAAAAAATTCACAAATAATAACCAATGATTACCAAATGTTGTGAAAGTGTCAGTGTTCAATCCAATTAATTAAACCTCACTAAATTATAATTGTTTTTCTAATTCTAATATATCTTCTTCCATTATCTACACGTATTTACCTTTTAAATCTACTTTTAAAACCCATAAATAATAAAGATACAATAGTATATGATGCTAAAATTTGCATGAATTATTCTTATCTCAATTTCACAAAACCATACGTGTATCTATTTGACATTTACTTGAGGAAAAGTAATTGGGTCAAGGAAAAATTGGTAGCACCAATATTTAAGAGCATTAATTATTATTTAGTCATGATGTTGCTATGAGATATATTAAGAGAGAAACGTACCATAGATCTAATTTCTCTTAGGTTGGAGTTGGCATGCAGATCTTGTATTAAAGTTGCCGATCGTGTGACGAACAAAACATACAATCATTAGGGGTGGCCATGGGAACGATAAATCATGGATGGGGATTACGGTTTTGATGAGAACATTCTCGTGCTGATTACGTGTTGTAAAACAAACCTACTAGCAAACAATACAAGAGAACAATAGGGATGAAGAAATTGATATTATTGATTGAGGTGTCTTTTACAATGAGATACAATATGGGTATATATAAGGGTAAAAACTTGGAGAAGAAGCTAATATATTTTTAGTGTTGATAACCATATAATAATATATGTTTATAACATATTCAACTTTTTAAAGTTTAACGTTTTTGTTTTTTAAGTTTAACGTTTTGTTTTTATTATTTTGTTAGCCTAGTTCAGTTTGAAAGTTTTGTTATGTAAAGTACATTAAGGTATTGATCAATGCTGAAATCCCAAAAAATAAGGAGTTTAATACCATGTATATTATCTTGTACCAACTAAGTTAAGTAATAGTCAACGTCATAATTTTTTATTATTATTGAAATTTATTTTGAGCCTATTTTGTTTTTTACCAATCTCTATACTAATAAACGAAAATCTTTTTTTGACACGTGTCAATCTCTGATGCCTCCTTATTTTATTTTTCAATTTCTTTTTTCTATTGAATAATAATAATAATATATATAATTTAGATAAGGATAATAATTTTTCTTATCTTATTTTTCAATTTCTTTTTCTATTAAATAATAATTATAATTAGATAAGGATAACAATTCTTTTAATAAACTTTGAATTAATATGTTTAATTTGCATTTCTCCTTCTCTAGAGATAGGTTAAGTTTCCCACTAGCAATAGTTTAACTAGATAAGAATAATAATTTTTTTATCAAACTTTAAATTAATAATAATATATAATTAATATGTTTCATTTGTATTTCTCCTTCTCTATGAGATAGAAGAAATTATTTTTTCTGTGTATAACCAGGCAAATATATAAATTTTTAATCTCATTTAAATTAAATTTAGTTAAATTATTCTTTTAATATTATTATTATTTAATATTTAATATGATAGAGAAATAAAAAATAATATTAAATCACAAACTTCACGGATATCTCTTACTTATTTATAATTCTTTTCTTTTTTCTGCTTATTTATAACTATCTAAATTTCATTGGTTTTACCATGTGTAATATACATGTTTCTACCTAATAATAGATAAAACATATTTTTTAAAAGTAATAATACATCAAATTCATCATTTATATACATATCTTGATGACTGTATTGTTGATTATTACATCATATTTATTTAATTCGTCCAATACACTAAGTATTTTAAAGATATAACTATATTACTTATTGTATAACATTTAATTTATGCAACCGTGTAAAACACGGGGTTATAAGCTAGTTAAGTTTAATATCAAATTCAATATTTTATGAAATTCTAAGTGTATTGTTGTGACCTACCTAATTTTTCAAAGTAATCCAGGCATAAATATATATGTATTTAATTTTTTTTATATATATAAGTTGACCACGTTAATTGGTTATTCTAATAATCTAAACTAATGCTTTATAATCCTAAATAGATTGTTACAACATGCTTTTCTATATTTATGTTTCGATAAAAGTTTGGTACAAAATTAAACGAGTCCAATAAAATTATATTTGTTCTTTACTGTGATTAATTGAACCGATCCATTCGAAAATTTTGATAGACCAGCATTCGCCTTTTATGGTTCCCGGTGTAAATCCGTTGAAAACAGGAGTTGTGTTCACAATAAGTATCTTTTCAATATGTAATCTATAACGACTGTTGGCACCTGTCACAAACCGACTAATGTCGTCCCAATAACCTGTACCGCATTGATTTCGACCGAACATCGATACCACTATTGGTATTGTCGGAACAGTTACTGATATTTGTTTTTATAGTTCGATTGATGTAAAAAAACGTGTCCATATCCTTTTGAGCATATAACAACTTTATTTTTTCGGGTTTATTCTTTTGGTTGCGATACCACGTGTTGTTAGTGTACTGGCATTGTAATGAATTGAACCAATACTGACCGAATTTTCGCCAGAACGCATGAGGGAATTCGTAAAAACTAAATGAGATGGTCATTTATGTATAAATACAACTTATTTTTGTTATTTTCAAATTTATTGATAGGTGACACGTTTACTATGTGGAGGATTTATCTTTACTTCTGGAATCAACCATACCATTTCTGGCGCAATAGGAACCGCACAATTTGTAATAGCACTAGGAGAAATGGCACAAGGAGCACTTGAGCCATCAATATTGCCTGTGTGGCAAAGGGAGTTGCTTTATGCTAGGGATCCACCACACATCACATTTCCTCATCCTGAGTATGATGATGTGGTTAACACTAAAGACAACCACATTTTCACAGTGAATGAAATGGTGAAAAATCGTTTTTCTTTGGGCCTACCGAGATGTCAGCCCTTCGTAGGTTTGTCCCAGAAAACCTAAAAAGTTGCACTACCTTTGAGGTGCTAACTGCTTGTTTGTGGCGTTGTCGTACTATTGCTTTAGAACCAAGTCCAGAAGAGGATATGCGTTATTTTTCTATCATGCACGTGACACTTCAATCCACGTATCCCTGTTGGCTATTATGGAAATTGTATCGTCTTACCATGTGTGGTTTCAAAAGCCAAAGATCTATGCAATAAGTCGTTAGGTCATGCATTAGAACTTGTAAAGAAGGCGAAATCTAGTGCACTGAAGAGTATGTGAGGTCGACCGCAGACCTAATGGTTGTGAAAGGTCGGGCCCATTATAAACTTGATTCGACCTTCGTAGTATCAAATCTCAGTAGAGTTGGATTCAACAAAGTTAACTTCGGATGGGGGGAATCAATCTATGCAGGGCCTGCTAAAGATGATAAAGATATCCCTGGAGTCTTTAGTAACTACACGCCTTCTACAAACGAACAAGGGGAACTTGGAATCGTTGTCATCGTTGGCTTACCATTTGCAGCAATGGAGAAATTTGTCAAACAACTGAATGTTATGTTGGAATAAGATAATAATAATGAAATGTTTATGACCAATTGTCAAACAACTGAATGTAATGTTGGAATAAGATAATAATAATGAAATGTTTAATGACCAAGTCACATGTTTGTAGGAGTTTATATGTATGTTTATAGGGGTGGCTCAATCTCTTTTGAAGGGGTAAAACATATTCTAATACTTGGGCCTTTTCCTAAAATACAATAATTATTGGCCTCTGATCCTAAATTATGCCATCAGTTCTAAAAACCAGTCACAATATGTATCCAACTATTACCATCAAAGGAGATAGATATATAACACAAATTAGCGAACTTAAAAATAAATTGATCGATTCCATATTAACTTAAACATTATCTCTAACAAAATGTAACATTTTCTTAATGATGTTGTAACATTAATCGATCTGCTCGCCTAACATATTTTAGCCCATCTTGCAGCGGATCCAAATCTATATCAGGTTCTCCATTGATAAAAAAAATGCTTGCTTTTGGATGCTAACATATATTCAAATTTCTACTTCGTCTTCGTAATAATTTCCCTGTCCATCAAAATCGATTGATTCGTATTCTACATTCACAACAAATATTTGAAGAAATTTAGAACATTTCAACTTCTTAAAGAACAAATATATGATAAAAAAAACATTTTCTAAAAAACAAATTTATGTGTTGAGATTTGACCATTTATGGGGCTCAACCACAGTAATACTCAATATAACAAACCTATTGTCCTGTAAGAATTCCAGAAGATTTTGTTCGGTAGGCAAAACATACAAATCCTAAACCAAATTTAAACTTGCCATCTAGAAAAAGGAAGACCCTACCAATAGTCAAAAATTGCTTTTAAATATTACTATTAGCTTCAAGAATCATAGATCGACCAACTTTCAGCTAGCAATACATTAAACCCACGGACTACATTCGAATCTATATACAATAGGCATAACATGATATTAATTTAAAAGAAATTTTGTGATGATGACTTTACGAACCGCGAATGGGGAAAAACACATTGGCTCGTCTCCTATTTTTGGAAGTGCCTTGCGTACGTTTGTGGCTAAAGACCTAGCTTTATTGTCAATTCAATGGGTTGGTCATATACGTTTGTTGCACACTATGTTCATCTCTCTAATGTCTAAACAATTAATAAATATGTTACCTTTATAGACTGTGGTGGGTGACTTTGCATTTTAAGTTATGTCGGTGCTCAACCAAAATTTTAACTTTGGATCTTCAAAGAATTAAAAAAAAATTGTTTATAACACTATAAGGTCGTCCTATGATTAGAGATGATTAAATGGTTGCGTTGAGTTGGATAGATCTGGTTATCTTTAAGGGAAAGTTGCCAAAATGAACATGTTGACCAAAATAAAGTTACCAAATCTACTGTTGTTCGGTTATTGAAGGTGGCACTTACTCAGGTGAAGATGGTTGTTGCAGTTATCCGAATTGATCTATTGTGTTCATCATCTCGACCCATTAATTTATCAGACCTGGCGACCCCCTTTACGTTCAGGAATAGCTTTTATAGCCAAAGGAGATGGTGTCCATCGAACTATAAAAAGTACATTGAAAAATAGAAACTAGCTTTGTTATATATAACCTATGCAAATAAGAAATAAATCCAAAAAATAAGTGACGGTTAGGTAGCTTATTAATGACGATAACGGCAACAAAAACAAACGTGACAGCAATAACAGGTTGAGCAGATGGAATCATACAAAAATATTTCTGATTTTGGTGATGATGAAGAAACTAAAGATATGCTCAACTCCAAAAAGTCTCCATTCAAGTTTGTGCTTTGATACAAGTAAATATTTTATTCTACAGTAAAGAGAGATACATATGTTAAATTAAATGAATAATTTGGAGGTCCAAGAGAGCAAGGAAGAGGTTTGCAGAAGACAGTTTTTTTGAATGAACAATTGAATGTCAGAAGACAGTTATGAACAGCTAGATGATGAATCACTTGATCGTGAAAAGACAAGAATGTCCCTTAGATCTTCCGACTGTTTGATAAGGAAGCTACAGTATGATGATGAGCCAGAGATAAATGCTAATGGAAGGCTCATTGTGTCTAAGGAGGAAAGAAGTTACGAAGAGAGGTTACTACAGGCACAAGGTCAAACGCTGATGTGAGGAGTGTAGCATCTCGGAAAATAGAAAAACGCAGGAAAACGGGTCATTCTGTCTGGTTGGCGGTATATGGGTTCAGAATACTCCAGCAAGAAGGCATGTGGAGAATTGAAGAGGAAGGGGAGGTTTGAGCCATATGCTTATTGGCCATTGGACCGCAAGATGGCTAGCTGAAAAGACTGGAGCATTTAGCGGCTGCAAGGAAGGGCATGTCCAGTGGAGGGGCAAACTGTCTCAAATGGTTTAGCCATGAAAACGAGAAGAATAAAAAAGAAAAGTAGCCTCAAGAAACATGGTTAAGAGGATCATCACAATTTCTATTTCACTTTTGTTACATATTACTTTTTTGGATGCATACTAAAAAATATTAAAGATCCATAAGTTTTGTTTTTATCTATATTTTTTATTTATTTGTGAGTGAGACATGCTATTGTGAGATTGGTGATATACAATTGCATTTTTTGTTTTGGAAATACTACTATTACCTTCCCCACCAACCATTAAATCATTTTTAACAAAAAAAAATTTGAGATGTGTTTCTTATATTTTTATTCTTGTATAATAAATAACAATAAAATCATGCATTTTATTTTTACCCTTTTATGTTAGTTTTCTTTCCAAAATGATGATGAACAAAACGGATGAGATGGTTGTAGAAACAAGTGAGAATGGCTGTAAAAAATTAAGATGGATCAAGATTTGAGATTTGAAAATCTCCAACACCTTTGTCTGTGACTTTTTTTATATGACTCCTGAATTTAGCTTGTGATTTGAAATAATGGTTCTGATGACGTAGGTATACCAAGTCCCTAACTAACAACATAAGGATAAGCCAAGAAGCTCATATAAACAACAACCAGCCTAACATAAATAAAAGCAAGGGCTGAGTAAATAAGGCAGGTAGCTCCCGACCAGGAGCTGGACCAACACGAGGGAGCTGTTGTTACTGTAGCACCTTGGGAATGATATAACAAAGGTCAAACTGACTTGACCTTTTACCAAAAGCACAAGCAAAGACCTCGAGACACACAAACCTGCGCACTTACCATAAAAGGCAAGGTCTCTCCTGCAAGCAAACAACAGTAAAGAAGATGCTTACCCGATGGGGAAGGCGACAGCTGGCAAAGGAACTTCCTTGGGCAGATCACTTGGTCTACAAAAGGGGGGACTTTGGGCCAGCCTAAGGTATTCACACTTCACTCTCTCATTCTAAAACTCTTTACTACATTATGCTAAGACTCTCAAGAACCAATTACGATTCTCACGCCGAAGTCCAAACGCGAGAGGCCACTTCTCGCGTTAAGGCTAACGGTGTTCTTTGTCCTCAGATTCCAGCCAAGGAGCTTCCACCGGAGTCGATCCTAGACCTTCCTCCCCGCCATATCCTTGTTGTTTTAACAAGTGGCACCCACCGTGGGGCTGCGCTACTTAGAACAGCCATTGTAGTAGTACGGCCCTGTTCCTAAGTTCTCATTTTCCATATGGCCGGAAAGGATCACCCCCAAAAGGAAGTCTCCGGCAGTTCCTTTTCCATGCCAGACTCCCCTGTCACACCGGGGATGGGCAGCTCACCTAGTAACACGGACGGACTAAATGTCGTACCAGATACAGGAGGTATCAACTGTTTCAAACACCTCCTACCACACGTGTTGGGCCCTCTCGCCCAGCGAGGTTCTATTTCCGGTAAACACCATAGAGATAACACCGGAAGGGGTAAGAAATAACTTCATACAGCTGAGGGAACTGCTAAATAGCTACGTCCGTGAAGAACAAACCAAGGGAGTAAGGCTACGCTTATCTTTTGATGAGCCTGAGGTTACACTAGCACCTATGCCTCCTCCTTTGTGTACTACCACTTCCCCGTGTCACTCGAGCTTCCCCGAGTCCTAACACGCGTTTTCCTACGGAAGGTATACTTGGGGAAGGGAGCGGTCACTCTGGCTCCCCTAACTAACCTTCCCCAAGATATCCTGAGTACACAGTCGAGCAGCTCCTCCAACAGGCTTTAGGTGGTCTCGCCACCTCCGCAAACGACCTTTTGAAGGTCCGTGATCAGGCGGTTCTCGACGGAAGTTAATGCATAAACGTATATAACAGTTTCGGTAGAATGTTATTAAGAATGGAGTAGAAACAGAATGCAGCGGAAGTCTTCATTCATACCGAAAGAGTATACATCTTTATAAGTCCAGCTGCCGGAGTTCCTGGAGAGAAACCGGCAGCACCTCCCCGTAGGGATGGCAAAAACTCAAATGACAAATGAACACACACCACCTATTTATAGGGAAACATAACGAGTTCGCTTGACATGTGCATAGGAGGACAAGTTCGGGCGAACTTGTCTACCATATGACAAGTTCGGCCGAACTTTCTGCACATGTCAAGTTCGAGCTAACTGACCTTCACAGGTCAAGTTCGAGCGAACTTGTTCCCTTTTACACTGAAAACTCCGTATTTTGATCGTGTGTTCGATTCTAACCTATACAATATTCAACAGACGCTCAATCTAGCCATTCGATAAGTGACGAAAACAATAGTGCATCAACACCTTTGCAGAAGCACTCAGGTCCTTGCCGCTGGCTAGCAGAGCTGTGGCCATGAGCTTGTCACCGTTCACCAGTCTTCAGCCAGGTTGCATGCCATATGAGGTTCAGAACCCCCAAATGGCTATGCTCTTAGCACAGTTGGGTCAACAACTCTTAGGCAACCAAGCTTGGTAGAGCTTACAAAGTCAGCCAGTTGCCCAAGACATAAGAGGAGCAGGAGCTACTAACAACACCTCTTCTATGCCCTACAAGCCGAGCTCATTGACATGCTTCTCCACGAAATAGCCAACTACATCTTTCAAACCAAGATAAAGATGCCTTCAAACGTCAAAACGTATGATGGAATGGAAGACCCTGAGGATCATTTACAAGTCTTTACAGGAGCCGCCACAGTGGAGAGGTGGAACAATGCAGAGTGCTGCCACATGTTCATGCAGACCCTCATTGCCCGGCGAGGTTATGGTTCTGTGGGCTCCTGTCAGGAGTATCACCTCCTTCGATGACTTGTATAAAAGTTTCTTATCAAACTTTACCCCACAAAAGAAGTGTACAAGGTATGCCACGGTCATGCATCAGATTCAAAAAAGATCACGAAGACCTTCGAACCTTTGTGGAAAGATTCAAACGAGAAGGTTTGATGTATAGTGGGGCAACTGAAAAATTCAAACCTTTGTGGAAAGATTCAAACGAGAAGGTTTGATGTATAGTGGGGAAACTGAAAAAATGAGGGTCTCAGCCTTCATGAATGCCATAAGGCCTAAAAAGTTGCTAAGAAGGTTTCACGAGAACAATCCTTAAATTTGAACGAACGGAATCGTTCCTCAAAGGAGAAGAAGCTTTAGAAAGACAGGCCTCGAAGAAAAGAGAGTATGGTAGCTGGAGAGACCAACTGTAACAACTCGAAAATTCAATTGTTATCTTTCCATTTTGTTTTCCTGTTTATCTACCTTTGTAATCCCGAGATTCGGTTGATAATAAAGTTTATGTTAATTAATTCTGGTATTGTACGTTATTATCGCATCTAATCGCTTATTAAATCTCATCGCTATCTCATCGCAATCGCAACGCAATTACTTATTTTTTATTATTGGAATTATGTGGTAATGTAAGTTACGTGTTTATACGATAATTACGTGTTTGTGTGCGATTGGTTATGTTTACACTCGCTATCACATCGCTCTCGCACACTCGATCGCTAAATCGCACTATTATATCAACTATAACGCTTAACGCTTTAATTTAACGCTTAATATAACTAACTAATACGAACCGAACGACCAAATGAACACTTAACGCGAAATTGGCAAACGAAACTTGGTCACCAGGCCAAGTTCGGTCGAACTTGACTACCCCAAGTTCGCCCGAACTTGCCTGGGACACAAGGATCTTTTGTTTTCCCACAAGTTCGGTCGAACTTGTACATACATGTACAAGTTCGGCCGAACTTAGCTATCCACTCCCAAAAACCCCTACAAGTTCGCGCGAACTTGTACAAATTTGTACAAGTTCGGCCGAACTTGACCTCACCAGCCTCCATTTTTGCCTTCTCCTATAAATACTCAGCTCATTCCTCATTTATACTTGCTGCAACTTCGCTCAAGCTCCCGAAACCCTAAACCCTCGTTTTCTAAGTAAGAATCAACCCGATTTCAACTACAATGACGTTTATCAACGATTTACAAAGGTTTACAACGATTTTGGCACAAGGCATAGCCTTCGTTTTCATCTAAACTCTTATGTTTACGAAAATCTTCATCTTTTCCATGAAAATTCTGTTTTCCACTCAGATCTATGTTTAGATCTAAGTAAACCTTTTAAAACCTTGATTTTGACACAAAATACGGACTTTTGATGATGTTTTGTTCATTTTCCGATATGAAACGAAGCATTAATCATTCAACATCCCAGATCTGGAAGCACAAGGACGTTTATGTTGGTTTACACAAGCCGGACTAATCCGAACGAACCCCGAGTTCGCCCGGATTAGCCCACGCTTTTGTAAAACGGCTAAAATCGCTCTAAAAGACCTCTCCGACCTAAGTTTGCTCAGTAGCACAGGGTTGGAGGGATGAAACTCGATTTTCCTTAGCAAACGACGCGAAAACGCAAGATTTTGGACCCAAAACATCAAGTTCGCTCAAGAATCATCAGCCCACCAGGTCAAGTTCGGCCGAACTTGTACCCATATTGGGCAAGTTCGACCGAACTTGGGTCTATTCCCACCAGAATCCTTACAAGTTCGCCCGAACATGACTTTTTAGGCAATACTTCTTGCAAGTTCGCCCGAACTTGCATAATTTCCTTGGAAATAGGCAAGTTCGCCCAAACTTGATTCACAACTCAGCAAAACCTCACAAGTTCGCTCGAACTTGTGTGTTTACACACAAGTTCGCCCGAACTTGGCTACTGCCCAACTCAAACTTCACCGTTTTGGCTTTTCGGAAGACTGATGCACTTATGTTCGTTTACAGGCTGAACCGGCGCACTCCACAACTTCCCTCAGATCCCTCATCTCTCCCTAAAACGCACCCACGTGAGTATACTTGACCCATTTTCGCTTTAATGCACTTTTTGGGTGTTACATAACGTTCCTATATCAAAATCACTTCACAAATCAAAACTGTTTATCACGCGCGAATAATCTGATTGTGTATGCTTGATACGTGATACTAGAAACATGTGACTAGGACTTATTTTCGTTAACTTGCCTCCTTAGCTAGTATGGTACTATAGTTTGGCTAACACCTGACGGAGTCTAGTTAGGATGGTCGCGCAAGCCTTTTCACGGTAGTTAGCATGAGAAATGAGCCTATGTTATGTTAAGTGTTTTGGTGTATCATGATATGTAATTAGATTGTTTCGCGACCGCTTTCTCGACTATGCTAGTATTATTCAAACTCGTATGCTCACCTTTACTTAATTATATTGACTTGTATTTTAACGTATGTAACAGGTTGAGGATTTAGCTTGGATGCCTTGGAATGTTGCATGCGTAGTTTAGTTCGTTTTATTTTAGTTTGCTTAAAATGGTTTGTAATAAAATCTAAGGGAGATCAAATTGGATTGTGTTTAAGAGATATTTGTTGGATTATAATGGTTGTTTGAAGATTGTATGAGTTTGATAGTATGGATATTCAATGTTGATTATTGTCTTTGAATTAATCGTTATGGAATCTCTTGATCAATCTGATTCGCCTAGTGCCACTACCCCGATGTTTCCGCCATCGGTTGGGGTGTGACACCAACCTTCCTCGTCTAAGAGGCCTCATTTCCAGTCTTTCCCAGAAAGAGACCATTCAGACCCTACGAGGGAAGAAGGTTCGAAGATAAAAGAAGGTCCCCCCGGACGAGTAGAGAAAAAGATAAACATATCTTTACCCTACTCACGAAGACACCCCAGGAAATCCTGTCAACAGAGGAGGTCAAATACTCCTTTAAACCACCTCGACCCCTGGCAAAGCCAGCCAACAAGAGAGATTCTACCAAGTTTTGTGCCTTTCACAATGACACAAGGGACCAAACTAACGATTGTTATCAGCTGAAGAAAAGGATCGAAGAGGCGGTTAAGTCGGGGGAGCTGGCTCACCTAGTGAAAGAAATTAAGGAAAAGAAAGAAAGCAAGAAAGAATCGAATGTCAACATGGTGTGGGGGGAGAGAACCAAGAAGGAAAAAAGAGGAGAATCACCCCTTGGAACCAAGAAGTCAGTATGTTTCTCCCCCAACAAAGTCAAAAGATAGAAAGGATCTTCCAATCATTGTAGAAGCATAATTGGAAGGGAAGGTCATCAATAGGGTGTACATGGACCCCGGGGCAGCATCAAACGTCATGTACCAAAGATGATTTAGTCAACTCAGTGATGATACAAGATCCCGGTTGAATAATACAGATACAACCCTAAGAAGCTTCACATGGGAAAAGGTACATCCATTGGGAAAGCTAACCCTGAGCTTGTGTCTCAGGGATGGTGACCTGGCAAGAACGGAGGAGCTAACATTCATAGTAATAAGCACCCCTCCAACTATGACATGCTGATAGGGAGGCCAGGCCTTGCTGCTTTTGACGCTGTGGTCTCCCCAGTCCATGGCATGGCAAGATTCCCAACCGATAAAGGCATAGCATCGCTGGTCCCAACAAAGGAAGCATTGTTAATACGTCAATGGAAGTAGAAACAGGGGAAGGTAGCGAAGTCAAAGATAGTCCTGATGAGGAGGTGAGCATAAACACTCCTTCCCAGAACAGAAGATCAGAATAAACAATCACCTCCTAGAAGCCACAAAACAAAGGTTAAAGCAACTCCTGAGGGAAAAGTAGGGGTATTCGCTTGGAGCCCAAGCGACATGATAGGAGTACCGAGGCACGTAGCTGAGCATTCACTGAATATTGCTCCAACATACAAACCGGTGACTCAAAAGAAAAGAAGCCTGGCTCCCGAACGAAGCCAAGCTGCCTGTCGGGAGGTGGAAAAACTAGTGGAAGCTAACATCTTAAGGGAGGTAAAATACCAGTCCTGGTTAGCTAACCCTGTAATGGTAAAGAAGCCCGACGGATTGTGGAGAATGTGTGTCGATTTTAAGGACTTGAACAAAGCATGTCCTAAAGATTGTTACCCCCTACCAGAGATAGATTGTAAGGTATATTCACTCACCGGGTATAAGTTCAAGTGCTTCTCATAAAATTAAAATGGCAAAAGAAGACGAAGAGAAGGCGGCATTCCACACCAACCAAGGGATTTTTTGCTATACGAAAATGCCCTTTGGGTTGAAAAACGACGGAGCCACGTACCAACGGCTCATCAACAAAGCCTTCTCCGAGCAAATCGGAAGGAACATGGAAGCATACGTTGATGACCTAGTGATAAAAAGCAAAAGTGAAGAAGACATGTTACAAGACATCAAGGAAACATTCCACAACCTCAACAAAATCAATATTAAGTTGAACCCAAGCAAATGTTCGTTTGGGTACGAAGAGGGAAGGTTCCTTGGTCATGTAGTGGGGAAGCAAAACATCAAGGCCAATCCAGACAAGGTTCAATCTATCATACAAATGAAATCACCAAAAACAAAGAAGGAAGTCGAAAGCTTGAACGGAAAGATTGCAGCCCTCAAACGGTTCCTCCCTAAGTCGGCAGAAAGGTCACTCCCGTTCTTCCGAACATTAAAAAATTGTGCTAATAAGAAAAGCTTTGAATGGACGGAGGAAGCTGAACAAGCCTTCTCAGCACTCAAAGAGCTCCTCGCCTCATTACCTGCCATGGAAGCACCATCAAAAGACGAGACAATCACCGTCTACTTGTCTTCAGGTTTAATAAAACACCTTCCCTGTCAATATAACGAAAACGAAACAAACACTAATGTTTCACTAAAACATGGTATCTCAGGTCAGAAAGCCATAAGCTCCATGCTTATGGTAGAAAGGGAAAGAAAGCAGATACCAGTATACTTTGTAATCAAGGCCCTGAAAATGGCAGAAATTAATTACTCTCCGATAGAGAAGCTGGTTCTAGCCTTGGTGCATACAGCAAAAAGGCTAAGAAGGTATTTCCAAGCTCACCTCATCCAAGTACTGACTGACCAACCACTAAGAACCATCCTGGAAAAGCCTGAAGATTCAGGAAGGATGGCCAAGTGGGCAGTGGGATTGGGGGAGCACAATATCGAATACATACTAAGGAAGGCTTACAAGGTGCAAGTAATGACTGACTTTTTAACAGAAATGCCAAGAATCAAGGAGGTTAATGAAGTAGAGGAGGAAAAATGTGAAACGATAGTGGCAGGAAAGTGGACGTTATTCACAGATGGAGCATCCAGTATAGAAGGTTCCGGGGCAGGTCTCATCATAACGGACCCTCACGGAACCGAATATACTTATGCACTACGTCTCGACTTTCCTTGCACCAAAAATGAGGCAGAATATGAAGCACTGTTAGCCGGTCTCAGAATAGCAAAGGCATTGGGTGTTAAAGGAGAATACACAGCAAGGGAACCATCAATGATACAGTACAAGGAGAAAGTAAAAGCGTTGATGGAATGTTATGAATCCCGTTCGTTGTCCCAAGTGTTCCGAACAAGGAAAAAGCAAGCCGACGCCTTGAGCAAGATGGCTTCCTTAACCTTTGCACACCTAACGAAGAAGGTGCTGGTAGAAGTAATCAAAAGAAAATAGTGGAGGAAGAGGAAGTCAATGATGTAGTCAAAGAAGAGCAAGAATCATGGATGACCCCGATACAAAAGTACCTCGAAGAAGGGAAGCTCCCCCAAGAAGAGCCAGAAGCTGTGAAAATCAGGGCAAAGGCTAACTAGTATGTAGTGGAGGAAGGAAAGCTTTACAAGAAAGGCTACTTGTCCCCACTACTAAGGTGTGTCGGTCCCAACCAAAGCACCTACTTAATCAATGAGGTGCATGAGGGAATATGTGGCGCGCATGCGGGGGTAAGAACAATAGTGGCAAAGCTAATGAACATGGGCTACTACTGGCCCACGATGCACAAAGACACAGCTAAAGTCATCCACAAATGTGAATCATGTCAGATACACGCTCCAGTAAACGCAAGTCCGAAGCACGAATTAGTTCCCATTTTGTTAGCATGGCCATTATACAAATGGGGTATGGACATCGTAGGTCCATTCCCCACAGCAGCTGGCCAGGTCAAATTCCTCCTAGTAGCGGTAGACCATTTCACCAAATGGCCGGAGGTGAAGTCATTGGAAAAAATCACAGGAAAAAATGTGATAAACTTCGTGTGGGAGAACATCGTATGCAGGTTTGGACTACCGGGGGAGATAGTAACTGACAACGGCAAACAGTTTGCAGAAAAACCTTTCAGCACATGATGCCAAGAATTGCAAATCAAGCAGGTCTTTAGCTCCGTTTGTTACCCACAATCCAATGGACAAGTAGAAAGGATGAATAGAAGTATTGTAGAAGGGTTAAAGACCAGGCTAGGAAGGTATGGAAAACACTGGGTGGAGGAGCTCCCCAGTGTGCTGTGGGTTATCCGAACATTACAAAAAACAAGTCACCAAAGAACCCTCTATAGCCTAGTGTTTGGCTCCGAAGCAGTGATACCAACGGAGGTGGGGGTACAAACACTAAGAAGCTCAAGGAGATAAGAAGCACCCAACGAAACAGAAATCCTGCTAAACCTAGACCTGCTGGAAGAAGCCAAAGAAGCTGCCCTAATTCGAGAAGCAAGATACAAGAAAACGCTAGAAGGTTACTACAACAAAAGAGTCAAAAAAGAAACTTTCAAGCCAGGAGATCTCGTCTTGAGAAATAATGAAGCAAGCAAAATGGAAGACACTGGAAAGATGGACCCAAAGTGGGAAGGCCCATATGTTATAAAAGAAACACACGAGGGAGGCTCCTATAAGCTGGAAACCCCACAAGGCAAGAAGGTTCCAAGACATTGGAACGGGAAACATTTGAAAAAATTCATAGTGTGAAATGATAATTGTAATGGTTGAATGAATCTGTACTTGGCTGTAATTAGATTTAATGAAAACACAAGTAGCAACTTTTGTTAACAAAAAATTATTGTTCTATCATAAGGGTGAGCTCCTCCAAATTTAGCTACATGGGATCCGACGCTATATCTACCCATGAAAAAGGGATGAGCTCCTAGGCCATATCGCTCAGCGGGGAACAAGGCGCTATACCTTCCCGTATAAAGGGTGGGTACCTAAAACAATACAACTCTATGGATCAAACATATTTAAAAAATAACTCCATGTAAAAGGGTAAACACCTTACGTCAAATGCTACATAGGAAAAATAAAGAAAGCTACCTATGTAAATATACCACAAAAATAAAAGTGTGGACTCGAAAAGAGATAGAACACAAAAATGCATCGGTTCTTCAATAGAAGAATGAGGGATAGGTGACTGCAGCATTTAACCAAAATTCGTCTAGAGAAGGCATTGCAAAAAAGAGAAAAATGTTTGTACATAGTATCACAAACAAGAAGAATAAACATAACTACGCCAACCATTACACTAACAATACAAAAGGTTACAAAAGATTCCCACAAGGAACCATAAAGCTATACATACTCCCACAAAGCAAAACAAAACATTAGAACGCACAAAGGGAGATAACAAAAACCAAACATATCACAAAGACATAAAATGTCATAAACATAACAAAAGGCTTAAAACCCCTAAGGGGGCAACCTAAGTCGTAGTACATCAAACGATAACCCTTAAAGGGCAAAATACAACACTTCCTAAACAAGAAGGTTAAACAAAATAAAACATTGAGCCAACAACGCCAACATCAAGCAAAGAAAAGACCGTCACTTCAGGGAAGGTCACCATACAAGCCATCAAGGTCAGCATCCCCACCCTCAGGAGCGTAGGAGCTAGCTCCCTTGGGAGATGAGGGTGGGGGAGCATCAGCAGGAACGGAGGAGGTATTAGCAGGGTCAGAACCTTAGGTCATTTCAGCCTCTTTAGTAGGGCAAGCTCCCCGGTCTTGAGTACCAGATTCAAACAATGACTGTTTCGCGGGGGGAGATGGTAATAGCTGCCTACAAAGATCCAAGTTCAGACCCTCCGGCTCCAAAGCCTGCAGCTCAGCAATAGGGAGGTTCACCATCTGAGACAAGCACTCAACATACGGATAAGAAAGAGCCTCCATCTTCCTCACAGCAGCAGCAAAGTCAGTTAAAGAGTCAGGCTTGTAGGAGGGAGCCCCTCTACAGCTTCCCCACGAGCAATTGCCTCAGAAGCAGCAACAAGGCCTGTAAAACGTCCATGAGCCATAGCTTTGGAATAAATACCTGCAAGATGCTTGTTGAACTCCTGGTTGTGTAGAAGAAAAGTCACAAACCGACGAACACCAGATCCAATCAACCATTCACTGTCCTCGGTCAAACTCTTGACCTGCTGCCTCAGCTCTTCAACACCTGCCTCATGAGCAGCACGTTCCTTCCTAAACAATAACCTTTCAGCACCAAACTCAGCTCTCTCTTTAGCTAACTGATTATTGAAATCAGCCAACTGCCCGGCATACACCTCAACCTTCTTAGCTTCCTCATTCCTTTAGCTAAAGAAGAGGCAAGCTGCTCCTCAAGATCATTTACCTTAGCTTGATGAGTGGCTAGAAGATCAGAAGATTCCTTAAGCTCAACCTCCTTCTTTGACAAAGCTTCAGTAAGATCAACGTTCCGCTCACCGAGTTAGCCCAGCGTTCGAGACCGTCAGGAAGGGAGGTTATCAAACGGGCAGCTTGGTAATGATGCGGTAGGCCGAGTCCTCATCAGACAATTGCGAAAACAGCTCCTTCTCACAGGAGGAGCAACATTCCGGATAAGATCATGGCACACCCTACCACTCTTCAAGGTATCAGAAATAGTGATCTTCCAACTTGGGGCAAAAATAGCCTGTACCGGCCCCTTCCCTGATTCGACAGACTGCTTCCCTCCAAAGCATCACCCAACTTACCTTTACCCGAAGACTTAGAAGCTTCACCCTCACTACTCTTCTCAACATGAATCCCCGCAGAGGTTCTATGAACACCTCCCCCAGGGGAGGAGGAACTAGCAAGAGAAATCTTCACCTTCTTTGAAGTCTTAGAAGCATTGACAGGCTTCTTCGGGAGTTTCCTTTTTGTTTCGTTTAATTTTTGCACAACAGCATCAAGACGAGGAGAGGAAGCACCAGCTTCCCCACCACTAACAACTGGCTCCTCAGGCACACTGCCTCCCTCGACAACAATAACACCTCCCTCACCAACGAGTTCAGAAGCCTCCTTCTTAACAAACTTAACCCCAGTAAGTGAAGCAATAAGATTAACATCATCCTCATCGCCACTATCAACGGAGATTGGATCCAAAAATTGGGGAACGGATTTGGAAGCCGGCATCCTCCTAGTCAACAGACGGCCTGTGGAAGCAAGCTTCTTGGCAGAATGAGCATCAGAAATAGGCTGCACAGGTACAGTCTGGAAATCACCACCAATACGGACATGCTGGGTACGAAGAACAATAGAATGAGCACCCTCAGCAAGCTCCCTCATCTCAATTTCCAGACCAGTAGCATCATTCATCTCAAGAAAATCCAAAGCACTCATCTCTGAAAAAGGAAACAAGTAAGAAAATTAAAACAAAACAAAATGATCAAGTTAGTAACAAACATAACCTACCTTTGTTATTAAAGAAAAACACGGGTTCACGACGAGATTCAGGCCAATCCTGGCTTATACCCAGCATAACCAGAAGCTCCTCCGAGTAAGCCTTAAGCCTCAAACGATAGGGACAAAGTTTGAGAAGTAACTCCTGGTTAACACTTTGCACATCCGGCTCTTTCTCATTCAAAGCCTCATAAAACTTTCGAGGAACAATACGAAAGGGAAGCAGGTCATGGGAGATAAAGAAAAATTGATTTTTCCAGGCATAAGTATGCCCAACAGTGGTAGTTAGAAGAGAACTCTCACAAGGAGCCTTCTCGAGAGTATACCAATCTCCATTCCGGGCAAGCCGGAAGAATCGCCAGAACATCAACAAATCAGGTTCATAACTTAGAGCTCGACAGAGTATCTCAAAGAACATGATACGAGCAATGCCTACCGGAGCCAACTGACCAACGACAATCGGAAATACTTAAGGACACTAAGAAAGAAATTGGAAAAATGGTATCTTAGGTTTGGTTTATCCAGAATACGAGTATAGAAAACCAAAAACCCCTCCGGACATTGATCGGCGCTCATGTCACCAGGAACCCTAATTTCAAGACTAGAATCGATACCGTGATCGAGAACAAACTACCTAATCTCATATTCAGTGAGTTTTGAAAACTGAAGAGCAATGTCATTCTTGTTAGAAGCCATGAGGAGAGAGAAAGACGTACCGGAAAATTATATATCGCCGGAGGAGGCATAGTAATATCCAACTCAAAGAAAACTGTGAAGAACTTGGAGGATTTTTGAATGCAAAAGGGTAAAAAGAACGGTTATTTTATAAATCAAAGAAACACTAATCCCGATTTTAGGGGATAAATATAAGGTCAGGATGTAACCGTCGGAAAATGTCAGGGGAAGCACTCATCACCTGCTGCGGTGTCAAATCAATCGTTTCCTGACAGCGGCTAATGCAAGTGGGCAACAAATGAGAATGGATTCAAATTGTTAGGGGTAAAACATGCTCCATCAAGGAAGCTCAGCTCCCTGGCCTAAAGAATAAGGTTAGAGATAAGAAAGGAATAATCTAAGTCATAAGTATCGCTATCATAAGAAGATACCAACACTTATGACTGGGGGCTGATGATGTAGGTATACCAAGTCCTTAACTAACAACATAAGGATAAGCCAAGAAGCTCATATAAACAACAACCAGCCTAACATAAATAAAAGCAAGGGCTGAGTAAATAAGACAGCTAGCTCCCGACCAGGAGCTAGACCAACACGAGGGAGCTGCTGTTACTGTAGCACCTCGGGAATGATATAACAAAGTCAAACTGACTTGACCTTTTACCAAAAGCACAAGCAAAGACCTCGAGACACACAAACTTGCGCGCTTACCATAAAAGGCAAGGTCTCTCCTGCAAGCAAACAACAGTAAAGAAAATGCTTACCCGATGGGGAAGGCGACAGCTGGCAAAGGAACTTCCTTGGGCAGATCACTTGGTCCATAAAAGGGGGGACTTTGGGCCAGCCTAAGGTATTCACACTTCACTCTCTCATTCTGAAATTCTTTACTACATTATGCTAAGACTCTCAAGAACCAATTACTGATTCTCATGCCGGAGTCCAAACATGGGAGGCCACCTCTCACGTTAAGGCTAACGGTGTTCTTTGTCCGCAGATTCCCGCCAAGGAGCTTCCACTGGAGTCGTTCCTAGACCTTCCTCCCCGCCATATCCTTGTTTTAACAAGTTCATAATAATGTGAATTAGATTTTGTAAGATGGATATAAAAATGCATAAATATCTGCTATATTTGAACTGGAACTAGGAGCTATGGGAAATTGTGAGTTTACACTTTTTGCTATATTTGTAGCACTTAACCACACGAAGTGGGATGGAAATGTGGCGAGGAAGCCTCTCTGTGCTGGGAACATCACCTAGTGTATGGCGTGGAGGCGCGTTATTGCAGGGCAGGGGCGGCCCTGGCGGTGGGCGTGAGGACCACCGGCCAAAGCCCGATATTTCGAAGGGCACGTTATTTAAGAAAACCCATATGTATATGTAAAACAATATTTAATAGGGTATACCCATACAAACACCAACATAGACCCACTTATAAAACTATTCTTATGGTTTAGATTAGTTATTAGTTCATTGCATTAAGTTTAGACCTTTAGCGAGCTCAATTAGTTTATAATATATATTTCCTTAAGGCCTGAGGGCATATTTTTTCGAAATTCGAATAGGGTACACGAATTCTCAGAGCCGGTCCTGAGGGTGGTGCTTGAGGATCTCCAACGGCATGGAGGGCAAATGGGTGGTGAGGTGACGTCATTTTATTGGTGGGTGGATTTTGGGTTGGTTTTGATTGATTTATGTTTATTATTTTTATACTTTTCTTTTCTAAAAACGCCACTTTTCCACGCCCCTTCTACTTCGTGTTTTCTTAACTACGCCCCTTAGAGACGAATTTGACACATGACGTTTAACGCCCCCTCTTCATACTCTCCCAATCTGTATATTCTAACTCTCTTTTAATCCTATCAACGATGCAACTCCTCGGTATTATTTCTAGTCCACATAACTCAATGACACTTTCCCATTCCCAAGTTTTAATTACTATAAAGTAATCATCAGTTTCTAGAAATGTAAACCCAACATGTTTAAAGTAATCATCAGTTTCTAGAAATGTAAACCCAACATGTTTTTTTTAATTAGTGTTTGTTTTCGCGATGACTTTACGACGCATTTGTTTCTGTCGCTAAATTTACAACTGTATTGTTTGTGGTCGCTAATTTTACGACTGCTTTATTTACAGTCGCTAAACTTGCAACCAATTTATTTTCTGTCGCTATTGGTAGAAATTAGATATCACAAAATTGGTAGAAATTAAATCTGAATTTGCCTTTTTAACTACATTATTAATATTAATATATATTTTTTCTTTTAAGTACACAGTAATTTAATTTTATATGATAAAAATTATTCACGTCACACTAATTACAATATCACTTCATCAGATTTTTTGGCCAGTTTAAAGATAACAAAACTTATTAGTAAAAAAATAGTTTAGAGTTCAACGTGCCTAATATTTAAAAGGATTTTATACAATTATTAGACATATAAAATTCATATCTTATTGAATTTTTAAGTTTTTTTAAGTGTTATAAAAGAAACGGCCCATAAAGCCTAAGGCGTTATGGCTAAAAAAATCGGCAGAGCGTTTATTTGCTCTCGGTTCTTTTTATGGTTTAAGATCAAAGCCAGCTGGTCATATTACAAGCCGTTTAGCCGGTCTAATGGAACCACTGGCTTCTCGGTTTCCGGTATGGATGGTCCGGAAGCCAGCACCTCATTAACCTTTGAAGTCAGAAGACGTGCGCCGGAGCTGATAGCTCCGACAACACCCACGCCGAGAGAAGTGAAGCTTCTCTCGGACATTGACGATCAAGAAGGGTTTCGGTATATATCCCGATGATTCAGTTTCATCGTAGGAATCCGAAAATGGGAAATATAAACCCGGCGAGTGTGATCAGGGAGGCTTTAGCGAAGGTGCTAGTGTTCTATTACCCGCTTGCTGGCCGGCTTAAGGAGGGTCCGGGGAGGAAGCTGATGGTGGACTGCACCCGCGGGGGGTGTGTTGTTTATCGAGGCGGAGGCAAACGTTACAATAGAGCAGTTTGGGAAGACGCTTCATCCGCCGTTTCCTTGTGTGGAAAAGCTCATTTGTGATGTTCCTAACTCCCGTGGCATCATCGGTTCTCCGCTCGTACATATTCAGGTTTTTTTACCCACTAACTCAAACATACCATGCGACTTGAACTACCAACCTCATTGAAAGACATTTTTTTTTCACACCTTGGTAATGCTAGAATAAAAAACCCCTTTTTTAATGTATAATTAGGTGATGCTTAAATGTTTAAAGTTACAAGTACATAACAACCGTAATTTAAATCCCTCCCAATTTTTTTTAATTAACCTTTTATCCATCATTTATTAAGTATTACAATCGACGTAAATTAGTATTATTTAAATTAAAAAGGTTTATTTAAATATGAATGTGTCATAAAAAATCGTTAGTATTATTTAATAGAGGGATGTTTTAGAAATATATCAACCAGCTGTATTGTTATCGAGTTGAGTGTGACAAGTTTAAAACTCAAAACGTTTAACACACTTTATCAACCGTAACGTTTTAAAAATCCTTATAGAATTTATTATCATACGTAGTGTATTCATATAAAAGAATATTTTATATATTGTAATAATCTACACATTAATTGGGTTGTTAAAATACTTAACAATTCATTTAAAAAGTATTGACGAATACGTTCTAATTGATAATAATTAATTTATCAAAGTAATCAATTAATATAATAAAAGGAATAAAAACAATAGGTATTAAATTCAAATGTTTTGAAGCTCGGATTAGATATCAAGTAGTTTCGCGTCAATTCCAGCTATATAGTATTATCCGTTATATTGGTGTGTTCGTATATATAAGTTTGTATTAAATGGAAATATATTACCAACGGGGAAAGTCCTCTAGGCCACAAGGGTTCCAAGAGGGCATCGCTTCCTCAACTATGTTCAAGCGATGTCTATGACGCAAACCCTTAGCTATGGTCGTAAATCATGTCCTATGCAAAGTCAGTAGCTAAATCAGGCGTCACGCAAACTGTGTTTATCACAAGACATGTTGGGAAATCGAAATTTTCTTGGATAAATCTGAAGTCGTGTAATCACTTTCAGATCAAACAATTGGAGTGGCTACAATCTTTGATCGGAAAAATCAGAAAATTCTAGATTTTGTATGGCAATTTTTTATTGTGAGATTTTGGGATTCGTCTCGAATCAAAATTCGTCCAGTGTTTTATCTCAAAAAATTGGGAACTATTTTCAGTTTTTAAAACTGCTTCCAGTTTCATTTTAACAAAAACACCTTTAGTCCCTCAAGTTTCAAAATTGCACATTTAGCCCAAAAATGAGTTTCTGATGCATTTTTAATAAAGGACTTTTTTTCAAAATTGCACAGCTCAACCCCAGCCAAGGGCTCTGCCCCTTGGACCCCGCCAGGGGCTGCCGCCCCTTGGACCCTGCTCCCAGGGGCGCTGCCCCTTGGATCCCCCGTTAATCCCGATGACATTCAAATAAGCATGCACTCTTATTTGAACGTCACACGCAATCTCAAATTACACTAAAATATCCAACAAGACATACACAAATGTCTATCACAAATACCCTATTATGTACTACTTGAGATAAACAAAATATTTTCATGTATTTAATTATCTTTTCTGTGGTCTGCATATTATGGATAAACAGGTCCACTCTTAAGACAATGGATGGATAAACACATTTATCGGTTTGGTTTAAAGCAAAACCATTAGACAATACAATCTCATCAAACTTTTAATGCCACTGTTTGGGTGCTTGCTTCAAACCATAAAGAGATTTAATTAGTTTACACATCTTGTTTTCACTTCCAGGCATAACAAACCCTTCTGGCTGTTTCATGTAAATATCCTCATCTAATTCACCATTTAAAAATGCAGTTTTCACATCCATTTGGTGAATTACAAGATTATGTATAGCAGCAAGTGCTAATAATAATCTAATGGTTGATATCCTTGCTACAGGAGCATATGTGTCAAAGAAGTCAATACCATCCTTTTGTCTAAACCCTTGGATTACTAATCTGGCTTTGAACTTATTAATAGTGCCATCCACCTTCATCTTCCTCTTGAAGATCCATTTACTTCCCAGTGGTTTACAACCAGAAGGTAAATCCATCCAAGTGTTATTTTGCAAAATAGAATCCATTTCATCTAGGATGGCTTCTTTCCAAAATGACACATGCCGTGAAGCCATTGCTTCACTATTTGTCTTTGATCCTCATCAACATGGAAGCAATATTGATATTGAAAATCAATATCAATCCTAGATCCCTCTACTAAGTAGAGTTGAAAATCGTCACCATAAGACTTGGCCTTTCTTTCTCTTGAACTCCTTCTTGGTTCAGTGCTAGTTGACGGCATGATTTCTTTTCCACTAGAAATCTTAAGAGAAGGATTCATATCCTTTGTCCTAGGTATAGACGCGAATCTTTCTTCATCATATTCTACATTTTCACTTCTTGCCTCAATAACCGTATTACTGAAACGTGGTCATTTGGTTCTATTACATAGAACCTGTGTGCAGATGAGTGCTCAGCATATCCAATGAAAATGCATTCTATACTTCTTTCCCCTAAGTTTCTTATCTTAGGATTGAGCCTAACCACGGCTCTACAACCCCAAACTCTTAGTTTTTGCAACTCGGGTAGCCTTTTATATCAAAGCTCAAAAGGGGTTGTTTTGTTCCTTTTATTAGGAACCCGGTTTAACAAATACCAGGCTGTTCAACATAGACTCTCCCTAAAACCTATTATTTAAACCCGAATGGGACAGCATGGTATTAACCATCTCTTTTAGCGTCCTATTCTTCCTTTTCGCCACACCATTTTGTTCTGGTGTGTAAAGAGCTGTGTAAGGTGTATTATTCCAGTTGATTGGAAACATTCCGGATCAAAATACTCACCACCTCTATCCGTATGTAGGGTTTTGATCAATTCACTTCGATGAAGCTCTACTTCTTGTTTATAGATTTTAAACTTTTCCAGAGCTTCATCTTTTCAATGTAATAAGTAAACGTAACAGAATCTAGTAGCATCATCTATAAAGGTTACAACATACTTCTTGTTACCTAATGATGGTGTACCATGAAAATCACATAGATCACTATGTATCAAATCTAATAGTTTACTTTCTCTAATAATATTGCATGAATGGTTTTCTAGTTATTTATTCAACTTGCAGATATGGCATTTTTCATTTGTTAAATTAATTGCCGGAATTAAGCTCATTTTAGACATTTCCATAAGTCGTTTATAATGTACATGTCCTAGTCTAACATGCCATAATTCAGATTTAGACGAATTTATACTAGATGACGAATCAATCATACAAACAGAATTATCACTAAACGGCACTTCTAGATTTAACATAATCATACCATTACCTAGATAACCAAATCCGATAAAAGAACCATGTCTTGACAAGATATACTTGTCATATTCTAACACTTGTTTGTACCCGCAATTATTTAATACGATACTGGATAACAAGTTTTTCCGAATGTCGGGTACATACAATACATTACTTAAACTTATAGTTTTTCAGAAGTAAATACTAGTACTACACTTCCAATTCCATGGATTGGCTTGGTTGCAACATTTCTCATCTTTAAAACAGATCCATCTTCAATTAATGTAAGGTCCTTGAACCATCTTCGATCCTACATACGTGACTCGTTGCTCCCGAGTCGTACCACCAAGCAACAGAATCATCCTGCACATAAAATGCTTCAGAAATTAGTGACACATAATTCACATCCGAATTATAATTAAAGTTTAATTTCTGACCTTGTTGCTTTGGATCCTTCGAGGATCCACTAGTACCAGCTTCATTCTTGGCTTTACCAACACGACAATCTCTCTTGAAGTGTCCCAGTTTACCACACTTCCAACAACCTTGATCATTGGTCTGTTTTGCATACTTCATAGCCTTGTTCTTCTTGTTAGGCCCACTTTGAAACTTCCTTTTGTTGTTTCCCTTGTTAGAACTTTTAAAACTAGGACCACTTTCTTCAACCATGTTAACAGAAGACCCACCCAACGTGTTTATCTTTCTTAACATTTTCCATGGCCCGACAAGACTCCTCAATTCGAAAACAACTTCCAAGTTCAACCAGATTCATTTCCTCCTTCTTATGCTTTTAAAGTATGTTTAAAATCTTTCCATGAAGGAGGAAGTTTATCAATGATAGATGGAACAGAAATGATTCATCCATCTTCAAACCATGTTGTTCGAATTGACATAGAATTCTTAGACATTCATTGTATTGTTCCATGATGGGTCTACCATCAACCATTTTATAATTCATAAAATCACTAACTAAGAATTTCTTACTAGATGTGTCTTCAGCCATGTATTTGGCCTCTAGTAATTCCCACAGTTCTTTTACAGATTCAACATTTTGATAAATATCAAAAAGAGAGTCACACATACCATTCAGAATATTCCCACGACAGATGTAATCAGCATTCAACCACTTTCCACGCTTCCTAGTTTGTTCCCGCGGTTCATCCACCACTTCCTCAGGCATTGGGGTACTCGGAATGTACACCACTTTCAAATTCGTCAACAGAAAATGCATCTTTTTTTGCCAGCGACGAAAGTCTTGCCCTTCAAACTTGTCCAATTTCGTAAATTTGTTCGTCATAGCCTTCGAAGATTCACCACCGCTTGTCATCTTCACTGGAATTGTTTGATTTTGTTGGGAAATCGAAATTTGCTTGGATAAATCTGAAGTCGTGTAATCACTTTCAGATCAAACAATTGGAGTGGCTACCAATCTTTGATCGGATAAAATCAGATTTGATTCTAGATTTCTGTATAGGATTTTGATTGTGAGATTTTGGGGATTAGTTACGAATCAAAAAAATTCGTCCAAGGTTTTCTCTAAAAATTTGGGAGCGTATTTTCAGTTTTTCACAACTGCTTGCAGTTTCAATTTTGAACAAAAACACCTTTAGTCCCTCAAGTTTCAAAATTGCACACTTAGCCCAAAAATGAGTTTCTGCGCCTTGGACCCCGCGATGGGCTGCCGCCCCTTGAACCCTGCTCCCAGGGCGCTGCCCCCTTGGATCCCCGTTAGTCCCGATGACATTCAAATAAACGTGCACTCTTATTTGAACGTCATACACAATCTCAAATTACACTAAAATATCCATCAAGACATACACAAATGTCTATCACAAATACCCTATTATGTACTACTTGAGATAAACAAAATATTTTAATGTATTTAATTACTTTTTCTGTGGTCTGCATATTATGCATATACTGATCCACTCTTAAGACAATGGATGGATAGTAAAATAACAATTTCAGCTTCTTTTTTTGAAAAGTTTTAAGTTTTATTTTTATTATTATTATTATTATTATTATTAATATTATTATTTTGTTATAATAGTTATTTTAAGTATATTTTGTTTTTCTCTTATAACGTTTAACATGATATTTTATAAAACACCAATAATTTTGTTACTTTTTGCTATGTACATTTTCTTCTAAATATTTGGAAATTTTATTACGTAATATACAGTAATGTGTTGATCAGTAGTGAAGTCCCAACAATAAAATAAGGTGTTGATCACTATTGAAGTCCCAACAAAAAAATTTAGGGAGTTTAATGATCATATTGCCTTGTACCAACTAAGCTAAGTAAGGCCAAAACATTACTTTTTTATTATCAAAACTAAATTGAGCATGTTTTACACTTATAACTCTTAAGATATTATCATCGTACTTAGTAATTCTCATTAATAGCAAAACTAAGGTAGTATCTGAGGAGGGTAAGATGTAGACAGCCTTATCTGTACTAAGTAGGAATATAGAGGCTACTTCCAGTGAGACCCTCGGCTCAATAGTAGTTTTGCATCAAGCCTTGGACATAAGGCACATAACACTCAACAATTGAGATAAAGACCGATTAGTGCATGTACCCCTTGTCTTTCGGCTATCAACGCCACCACATGATGCATGATTAACCATCCTCCTCTTTTAACGTTATTTTCACGAAATTAGTAAAATAACATTAAAATTACTGCACTTTCACTTTTGTCCCCCGAGCGCCCATACATATATACATTATATGCGCATACCGCAAGCGGGGCGTTAACTCTTAAGATATGATATTTTATTGAAATTTTAGGTATGTTAGTACATCTCGTCTCGATATGATTTTTTTTAAACCTAGCTTTGAGTAGTAATGTATAACATACATATCATCAAAACTACATCACATTTAGTTTTTTATATATAAGTTGGCGACGTTTACTACTTTTCTTATTCTAATAATATAAACTAATGCTTTATATAATTATGAATAGATTGTTACAATATGCTTATTTATATCTATGTTTCGATAAAAGTTTTGTACAAAATAAAACTGGTCCAATATAGTTATTATTGTGTTCTTTAGCGTGATAAACCGAATTGATACCGTCTGAATAATTTCGATAGTGGTACAAGTATTCATTTTTTAATGGTTTCTAGTGTAAATTCATTGAAATGAAAACGGAGTTGTAACCACAATAAACATCTTTTCTATATTATAAGCTATAACGAGTGTCAGTACGGGTGACTACCCGAACTGATATCGTTCCAATAAACCTATACCATGTCGATTTTGACTGAATAACATGGGTACCAGTATCTGTACTTGTATTGTCTAAACAATTACTGAAGTTTGTTTTTTTGGTTTTCGATCGATGCAAAACACGTGTTCATATTATTTTGAGCATATCACAACTGTATTTTTCAGGTTTAATCTTTTGGCTGCAATACCAAGTGTTGGTATTATATTGGTGTCATAATAAATTGAACAAATGCTGACCGATTCGTCACAACTCATGAGGGGAATTCCACTAGTAAATGTAAAAACTAAATGAGATGGCCATTAATATATAAATACAACTTTTTTTTTTCAAATTTATTGATAGGTGACACGTTTGCTATGTGGAGGATTTATCTTTACTTCTGGAATCCACCACACCATTTCTGACGCAATAGGAGCTGCACAATTTCTAATAGCACTAGGAGAAATGGCCCGATGAGCACTTGAGCCATCAGTATTGCCTGTGTGGCAAAGGGAGCTACTTTATGCTAGGGATCCACCACACATCACATTTCCTCATCCCGAGTATGATGATGTGGTTAACACTAAAGACAACCACATTTTCACAGTGAATGAAATGGCTGAAAAATCGTTTTTCTTTGGGCATACCGAGATGTCAGCCCTTCGTAGGTTTGTCCCAGAAAACCTAAAAAGTTGCACTACCTTTGAGGTGCTAACTGCTTGTTTGTGGCGTTATCGTACTATTGCTTTAGAACCAAGTCCAGAAGAGGATATGCGTCTAATTTTTCCTATCAATGCACGTGACAAGTTCAATCCACGTATCCCTGTTGGCTATTATGGAAATTGTATCGTCTTACCATGTGTGGTTTCAAAAGCCAAAGATCTATGCAATAAGTCGTTAGGTCATGCATTAGAACTTGTAAAGAAGGTGAAATCTAGTGCCACTGAAGAGTATGTGAGGTCGACCGCAGACCTAATGGTTGTGAAAGGTCGGGCCCATTATAAACTTGATTCGACCTTCGTAGTATCAAATCTCAGTAGAGTTGGATTCAACAAAGTTAACTTCGGATGGGGGAATCAATCTATGCAGGGCCTGCTAAAGATGATAAAGATATCCCTGGAGTCTTTAGTAACTACACGCCTTCTACAAACGAACAAGGGGAACTTGGAATCGTTGTCATCGTTGGCTTACCATTGGCAGCAATGGAGAAATTTGTCAAACAACTGAATGTTATGTTGGAATAAGATAATAATAATGAAATGTTTAATGACCAATTGTCAAACAACTGAATGTAATGTTGGAATAAGATAATAATAATGAAATGTTTAATGACCAAGTCACATGTTTGTAGGAGTTTATATGTATGTTTATAGGGGTGGCTCAATCTCTTTTGAAGGGGTAAAACATATTCTAATACTTGGGCCTTTTCCTAAAATACAATAATTATTGGCCTCTGATCCTAAATTATGCCATCAGTTCTAAAAACCAGTCACAATGTGTATCCAACTATTACCATCAAAGGAGATAGATATATAACACAAATTAGCGAACTTAAAATAAATTGATCGATTCCATAGTTAACTTAAACATTATCTCTAACAAAATGTAACATTTTCTTAATGATGTTGTAACATTAATCGATCTGCTCCCCTAACAAATTTTAGCCCATCTTGCAGCGGATCCAAATCTATATCAAGTTCTCCACTGATAAAAAAAAATGCTTGCTTTTGGATGCTAACATATATTCAAATTTCTACCTTCGTCGTAATAATTTCCCTGTCCATCAAAATCGATTGATTCGTATTCTACATTCACAACAAATAATTGAAGAAATTTAGAACATTTCAACTTCTTAAAGAACAAATATATGATAAAAGAAATTTATGCTAGGGATCCACCACACATCACATTTCCTAATCCCGAGTATGATGATGTGGTTAACACCAAAGAAAACCACATTTTCGCGGTGAATGAAATAGCTGACAAATCATTTTTCTTTGGACCTACTGAGATGTCAGCTCTTCGTAGGTTTGTTCCGGAAAACCTAAAAAGTTGCACCACCTTTGAGGTGCTAGCAGCTTGTTTGTGGCGTTGTCGTACTATTGCTTTACAACCAAGTCCAGAAGAGGATATGCGTCTAATTTTCCCTGTCAATGCACGTGACAAGTTCAATCCACGTATCCCTGTTGGCTATTATGGAAACTGTATCGTCTTACCATGTGTGGTTTCAAAAGCGAGAGATCTCTGCAATAAACCATTAAGTCATGCATTAGAACTTGTAATGAAGGCGAAACCTAGTGTCACTGAAGAGTATGTGAGGTCGACCGCAGACCTATTGGTTGTTAAAGGTCGGGCTCATTACAAACTTGATTCGACCTTTGTAGTATCAAACCTTAGTAGAGCTGGATTCAATAAAGTTAACTTCGGATGGGGGGAACCAATCTATGCAGGGCTTGCTAAAGATGATCAAGATATCCCTGGAGTCTATAGTAACTACATGCCTTCTACGAACGAACATGGAGAATCTGGAATCGTTATCATTATTGGCTTGCCATTTCCAGCAATGGAGAAATTTGTCAAACAACTGAATATTATGTTGGAATAGGATAATAACAATCAATGAGTTTAATGACCAAGTCACCTGTTTGTAGGAGTTTATATGTATGGGGCTGAAACATAGTAACATTCAATATAAAAAACATATTATCCCAGTAAGAATTCCAGAAGATTTTATTCGGTAGGCAATACATACAGATCCTAAACTAATTTTAAACTTGCCATCCAGAAAAAGGAAGATCATACCCATTGTCCAAAATTGCTTTTAAATACTATTCTAAGATTCAAGAAACATAGATCAACCCACTTTCAGCTAGCAACACATTAAACACGTGGACTACATCCGATTCTGTATACAATAGGCATAACATGATATTAATGTAAAAGAAATGTTGTGATGATGATTTCACGAATCATGAATGGGGAAGAACACACTGGCTCGTCTCCTTTGTTTGGAAGTGACTTGCGCCTTAATACTAATGGGTCGGCGATGTACGTTGTGGCTAAAGCTGATCTAGCTTTGTTGTCAATTCTAATGGGTTGTTCATATACGTTTGTTGCACACTATGTTCATCTCTCTAAACAAATAATAAATATATTGTTGGGAATAAGTCGAAATTGCTTGGATAAATCAGATGTGGTTAATCACTATCAGATCAAACAATTGGAGTGGCTACCAATCTTTGATCGGATAAAATCAGAAAATTCTAGATTTTGTATGGCAATTTTTGATTGTGAGATTTTGGGGATTCGTCTCGAATCAAAATCCGTCCAGTGTTTTATCTCAAAAAATTTGGGAGCGTATTTTCAGTTTTTCACAACTGCTTGCAGTTTCAATTTTGAACAAAAACACCTTTAGTCCCTCAAGTTTCAAAATTGCACATTTAGCCCAAAAATGAGTTTCTGATGCATTTTTGATAAAGGACTTTTGTTCAAAATTGCACAGCTCGACCCCAGCCAAGGGCTCTGCCCCTTGGACCTCGCCAGGGGCTGCCGCCCCTTGGACCCTGCTCCCAGGGGCGCTGCCCCCTTGGATCCTCCGTTAGTCCCGATGACATTCAAATAAGCGTGCACTCTTATTTGAACGTCACAGGCAATCTCAAATTACACTAAAATATCCAACAAGACATACACAAATGTCTATCACAAATACCCTATTATGTACTACTTGAGATAAACAAAATATTTTCATGTATTTAATTACTTTTCTGTGGTCTGCATATTATGGATAAACAGGTCCACTCTTAAGACAATGGATGGATAAACACATTTATCGGTTTGGTTTAAAGCAAAACCATTAGACAATACAATCTCATCAAACTTTTAATGCCACTGTTTGGGTGCTTGCTTCAAACCATAAAGAGATTTAATTAGTTTACACATCTTGTTTTCACTTCCAGGCATAACAAACACTTCTGGCTGTTTCATGTAAATCTCCACATCTAATTCACCATTTAGAAATGCAGTTTTCACATCCATTTGGTGAATTACAAGATTATGTATAGCATCAAGTGCTAATAATAATCTAATGGTGGATATCCTTGCTACAGGAGCATATGTGTCAAAGAAGTCAATACCATCCTTTTGTCTAAACCCTTGGATTACTAATCTGGCTTTGAACTTATCAATAGTGCCATCCACCTTCATCTTCCTCTTGAAGATCCATTTACTTCCCAATGCTTTACAACCAGGAGGTAAATCCACCAATTTCTAAGTGTTATTTTGCAAAATAGAATCCATTTCATCTTGGATGGCTTCTTTCCAAAATGAAACATGTCGTGAAGCCATTGCTTCACTATTTGTCTTTGGATCATCATCAACATGGAAGCAATATTGATATTGAAAATCAATATCAATCCTAGATCCCTCTACTAAGTAGAGTTGAAAATCGTCACCATAAGACTTGACCTTTCTTTCTCTTGAACTCCTTCTTGGTTCAGTGCTAGTTGAAGGCACGATTTCTTTTCCACTAGAAATCTTAAGAGAAGGATTCATATCCTTTGGCCTAGGTATAGATGTGAATATTTCTTCATCATATTCTACATTTTCACTTCTTGTCTCAATAACCGTATGTACTGAAACGTGGTCATTTGGTTCTATTACATAGAACCTGTGTGCAAATGAGTGCTCAGCATATCTAATGAAAATGCATTTTATACCTCTTTCCCCTAAGTTTTTATCTTAGGATCATTGAGCCTAACCACGGCTCTACAACCCCAAACTCTTAGTTTTTGCAACTCGGGTGGCCTTTTATACCAAAGCTCAAAAGGGGTTGTTTTGTTCCTTTTATTAGGAACCCGGTTTAACAGCTCGACCCCAGCCAGGGGCTCTGCCCCTTGGACCCTGCTCCCAGGGGCGCTGCCCTCTTTGATCCCCCGTTAGTCCCGATGACATTCAAATAAGTGTGCACTCTTATTTGAACGTCACACACAATCTCAAATTACACTAAAATATCCAACATATATTACCTTTGTATGTTGCGGTTAGTGACTTTGCAATTTAACTTATGTTGGTGCTCAACCAAAATTTTAACTTTGGGTCTTCAAAGAATTAAAAAAATGTGTTTTTAGCACTATAAAGTCACCTTATGATTAAAGATGATAAAATGGATGCGTTGAGTTGGATTAGATCGGATTATCTTTAAGGGAAAGTTGTCATAATGGACATGTTGACCGAAAAAATAAATAAATAAATAAATAAAAAGTTACCAAAATGAACATGGAAAATCAGCTCTCATCAAAATAACATTAACTAAAAAGACCCAATCTCAATGAGCTATTAGGCTGGGCAACATGGGAAACGCCATGTTATTCTAATAAGACTGTGTAGGGGGCGTTACTCACTTGCTAACTCTCTGGGAAACGCCACCTGCTACACTGAATTGTACGCCGGCTGTTCAGGCGTAAGCTACGCCGAAAGTGGCGTAGCATAAGCGGCTGCCAAATTTTGCTTCTGCCGTCTGTGATGTTGTTTTGCGACCCCTTTTGATTCCAAAATCACCACAACCCATTTTCTTTCTGGCCCAGTCCATGTGGTTGATTATGTCAGCCCATTAAATAATGGACCAGCCTACATGGATTTTTAGGCAACATCAATTAAATACAACTTAGGCCCAATTCAATCTAATTTGAATTTAGAAGCTATATGCTTGAATCCTTACCTTAATACTAAGAGTAAACTGTCAAAATAGTCTTTTAGGTTTGATTACTTTTGTCACTTGAATTCAAAACTCAAACTTTTTGAATATGGGTCCCTGTGATTTTAATTTTGTTGGCATTTTCATCCAAAAGAAAAATCTGGTCAGGTTTTTTAGTTAATATCTTTTTTTGTCTTTTTCCTCCCTTTGAATGAAAGACAAAATGGTCAGGTTTTTTTAATTTGTTATAATAAAACATTAAAAGAACATTTTGCCCTTCATTATAAGGGAGGAAAAAGGGAAAAAAACTAGATGTTATCTCAAAATATGACAAGATTCTGTTTTTGAATGAAAATGGCAACAAAATTAAAATCACAGTGACCCAGATTCAAAATATTCGAGTTTTGGTCTAAAGTGACAAAAGTGACCAATCCTCAGAGACCATTTTGATAGTTTACTCTAATAGTCTCATGCAACGTTTGATAAAGTTATTGAATATTGAAGTTGAATTACTATTGTATTAAAGTTGTATAACGTATGATTTATCATTAGTTCATCTTTAATATTAACTTAATTAATTGCATCATTTTCCATGTTTTTATCTATAACCTTCAAGATATAAATATGAATCAAAGTGGTATATTTTATAATGAAATTAATGCCTTTAGTAAATAATAACTAACATTTAAAAACTAAGTGCCTAAAATAAACCGATCAAAGAACCAAGCAAGGATTGTAAGGGAACTAGAACAAAAGCAAGAATAATTTAACGAGCAGGGCCAACAGCGACAACAGGGCTAGGAATGCGATGAAACAATAGCCGGACAATAAGAGACCAAAACGCCCATCCTCGTTGTTTTGGTCCAAAATCACACTAAGGATTATGTGACCAAACTTTGTAGGTGAGGTTGAGTGTTTATGTGTTGAACAATGATGTGAACAATCGTGAAATATAATGAACAATGGACACCGAGATTTATACGAGGAAAAAGCCCTTGATAGATGTATGATCAACGGCATAAAAAAACCTCGGGTGATGGAAACTACCGATCACCAAGTATATTTCACAAGTAAGATTACAACTTCGGAAGATATTGAGCTTTCACAATCGATCTATAGTGTAATGTATGTGTGTTTCTCGAGAGTTTCCAAGTGATCTTGTGATATTAGTGTTTGCGAATGAATTCTTTTATCTAGCCAGCTCAATACCCCCTAAAATATTAACGTTTTTAACTTATAACTAACTATCCGAAATATCCGGGATCCTCCACGTTCATGCATAACGTCCATTTAACCTTTAGCATGTGCTTAATCCTTCGAATATTCCACGAATATTTTGCTTGACCAAGTCCACTATCGATACCTGCACTACAATCAAATAAAACATTGAAGTCAATTGTTAGAAACCGTTATAGTCACTAAGGATCCTTGATCCTCCCAGTATTCAGTACTCAGTACATGGATAATATATCCTCGATATACTGAAGGATCACTGATTCTTAAGTAATAAAAATCTAGTCCTAACAATTGCCCCCAATATGGCGGTTGTGATAGTAGATCACAGCTGTCATATTATCTTTAATTCAAATATAGCCGTTAGGGTGACTGATGGGACTCGCATAGCCTTCACAACCATCATCACTATTTATGGGGAAAAGATAACTCCCTTTAAAATCTGCACAAATCCATCATAAATCCACACCAAGCATTGTGAACCAGGTATTATTCTCTCTTCCCTTCTCGATTATTCTTAAGTTCTGGCACCATGAATACACGATCTTCTCCGAATCCCGCCTCCAAAAAATCGGGGATCTCCTTCAATCACAAAACATACTTAAGGACCCCTCCTCTGAGATCTGTAAGTTTACTGATCCAGAAATCGAGAACCTAAAGTCCTGTTTTCCATCGGAGGCAATTTTTAGACCTTTCGATCCTTCTGCTCGGAGCGATCGGTATCCGACACCTGGATTTGCTTTCCTGACTTACCGTTTCACCTTGGGTTCTCATATCCTTTTCCGACCCTAACCCAAAGCTTTTTTAAGATAACCGGCATTAGCTTTAGTTAGGTCAAGCCGATGTTGTGGAGAACATGGTTCATCATTGAAAAGAAAGGGCTCCAACTAAACATTTCAGACCTAGCTTTCATGTACTCTTTGACTACCCATGGCTCTAACCGATTTTTGTTTAAAGTAAAAGCCCACCAACCAGCTCCTGTCTTCAAAACAACCCAAAATGATTCTGTTTGGAAAAATCAGTTTTTCTTTGTTAAACGAGATTTCTGCCAGAAGGGGATCGTTGCCTCATAAATGGATACTCAAGGGTAGGATTTAGAGGTCTCATATGTGTTCTATCCTTGTTGTAACTGTCTTTTGATCTTTCTGTTTTCTTGTAGTGAAGAACTTTGCAACTTTAGCGGAGGATCCAGGAACTGTTGATCGAGTGAAAGCCTTCTTGAGCCTTGACCCAATAGACAGAACATTCAAAGTGAGGATCCAGGATCCTAGCGAAGAAGTACAGGCATCTTCCTCCTACAATATGTCAAGTAAGTAATTGTATGATATAGTAAATCTTTAAAAGAAATTTCTAATTTAAATTAGAAACTTATCTTTTTTATGTCTGTTGGTAGGTGTTCAAAAATCTACTTCCAAGTCTACAGACTTCGCTCTTGATGACATCAACAGCGTCATCATCTCCAAGGCTGTGAAAAAGGAGACAATGAAGAAGCTTCCTCCTGTTGAGCCTCGCCCAGCTACCACCAGAGCCAAATCTGCTTCAAAAAGGAAGAAGCCTTCCGATCCTGAGAGTGATCTTGTCTCTATCGAGGAACGTCTCCATGATGCTCTGACCGAAGTAAGGATCCTTGATCCTTAGGTTTTACTTTACCCGTTTGTTAGGATCTTTGATCAAGATATTTCTTTGTTTTGTTATTACTAGGAATTCAGTCGCATGAGGATCTTTTATGAGAAGAAGTTGGCGAAGAGACTGTAGCTGGAATGCAGGCCATTGCTGCTGCCAAGGATAAGGATCTCTCGAGACTTGAAAAGCAAAACAAAGTGCTGGAAAAGGAGAAGGAGAGCCTTGAGGAACAGTTGTTGAATGCTGAAGTGGGGGTTCATGAGGCTGCCATGAATGCTACTGAAGCGGCCAAGGTCTGCGCTGCCAAGACGGTTCTGCAGTCCATGATCAAGATGGCCAAAGAAGCTAACGATCCTGGATTTGATAGATCTTCATGGGACCTGGCCTATTGGGAGGTAGCATTGAGAAACTTGAACGGCGATGAGCTGGAGCAATCGGCAGCAGCGGATGAAGCAGGTCCTAGTGGAGTGCAGACGGAAGCAGAGGACATGGCGGTTGAAGGTGCTGGAGGTAAAGCTCGTGAAGGTGAAGGTGGTGAGGTGGCCACAGTGTAGGCTGCCTATGTGGGCGATGATGGATATTTCTAGACGCGGCCGGAGGCCACATTTTCAGGTCCTTAGGTTGGTTGTTTTATTTGAACAATTCGTGGTTTGTATTTTGAACAATAGTTTCCGTAGGTTAAGGATCATGGATCCTTGAAACAATGGGGGTGATAAAGGTGGATGGATCCTTCTATTTATGGAGGATGAAGCCTTTGACACCCTTCGCTTTTAATTTCCTGCATTTTAATTTTCTGCACAAACATTAACCGTTAGATGAACCCGATCCGGCCTGGATGGATGGTCCACGTTTTGCTGGTGAAATCCAGGCTGGATACTTTTGATAAATATTTACGGGCCTAATAATATTAGACTTTTGACTATGTTTGGTGTTACAATTTTGCTTTTGAATTACTACCTTTACATATTCGTGTTTGGCAAAATCATATTGGGTAAAATTCCTAAAAATTTCGACTTTATAAAAAGATTTTAAGTTGGCAATCGTAACAACTGCTAGGCATAAAACGCCATATATTCTTGAACGACTTATCTCTAATTCCATGGTTAAGGGTCGAATCATTATAATAAGAATAAGACATACCAGGGAATCTAAGTTAGGATTCTATATCCTTATCACTTACAGTCGTGTCAGTCAAAGTATAACAATTGATTCAATCTTAGGATTCAGGATCCTTAGCTGGTCAAGTTCATAGACCTGTGAGGGTATATAGCTTAGGACTAAGCCAAAATATCAAATGAAAGAATCATTAGTAACTGGGGACAAGCCTAAACAACTGGGGACAAGCCCAAATAACCGGGGACTAGCCCAAATAACTGGGGACAAGTCCAAATAACTGGGGACAAGTCGGTGTAAACTGGAGTATGGCCCAAACTGGCATCTATAAAATCGTAAGCGACATGAAAATGTCGAAACCTTAGCTAACGTGAAAACGTTAGAAACCTTAGGAACGGATGTATGGTACGTCTACCATTATACTTAGGATCCTCCATATAGCCAACAACAATGAAATTGTCAGCCCCTAAAGCGGGTACTGGTCCCATTGCCTCGAACTATACGTGGATAACGTGCGCAACTGGCGAGGGTGTTGAAACCCAATTCGTGTGAATGGTAAAGACCCATAGGAGGTAATAGATACCTTAGCTGGGGACATGCCCAAAGTCTTGGAGAGGTGGCCAACCTCTTTATCCGTTGTAATAACTTCTGCAAAACTTAAAACTTGACAAGGTTGAATGTTGAAAATTCAACATCTTTACTCAAAAATAAATAAGAAGTAGTACAATAAGAATGAAAGCATTAGAAAACGTTACCGAATCAAGATTCTCATATCCTCTGAGGATCCTTCAATCTGAATTGATCACTAGGATAGTTAAGGATCCCTAATCCTTTACATAAAATACTTTTTTAGGTGGATAACATTCAAAGCTCTTGGAAGAAAGTCACTATCCATAGTCAGTAATCGATATGACCCCTTTCCTGTCTCGGCTTCAATTAGATAGGGGCCTTCCCATTTTGGCGCCAATTTGCCATCAGTAGGATTCGTGGTATTCTGAAATGCTTTCCTCAGCACCATGTCACCGACTTGAAATCTTCTTATCCTGATATTCTTATTATAGGCGCCAGCCATCCTTTGTTGATAACTAGCCAGCCTTATCCTTGCCAAGTTTCTTAATTCTTCCATGGTATCTAGGTCTTGAGCCAGAGTCTCAGCATTGGCTTCAGGATCACGGATGCTTGTTCTGGCTGTAGAGACTACCATTTCTGTAGGAATCACTACCTCAGTTCCAAAGACTAAAGAAAAAGGAGTTTGACCGGTAGCATTCTTGGGAGTTGTTCTATCTGCCCATAAGACATATGGTAGTTCTTCAGCCCACTTTCCTTTCTTTGATCCAAGCTTTTTCTTCAAATTGTTGATGATGACCTTGTTGGATGATTCTGCCTGGCCATTAGCATTTGGGTGGACTGGTGTTTGTAACAACTCGGAAATAGCTTTGTTATCTTTTTCCTTGTTTTTATCGATGTACACCTTTTGTAATCCCGGGATTCGGTTTATAATAAAAGTTTATGTTAATTAATTATGGTATTGTACGCTATTATCGCGTCTAATCGCTTATTAAATCGCATCGCTAATCTCATCGCATCGCAAATCGCAATTATTTATGTGGTTTTATATTACTTATGTGTTAAGTGTGTTTGTAGTTATGTTTACGCTCGCTATCGCATCGCTCTCGCACTCTCGAACCGCTAAATCGCATTATTATATTAACCATAACGCTTAACGCTTTAATTTAATGCTTAATATAACTATCTAATGCGAACCAAATAACCAAACGAACTCTTAACGCGAAACAAACGAAGAAAACCCAACATTGGGTCAAGTTCGCTCGAACTTGGTGACCCCAAGTTCGGCCGAACTTGACTGGCCAAAACAAATTCTCCTTTTTAACCTCAAGTTCGCTCGAACTTGTCTGAATCCTTAGAGATTCATCAAGTTCGGCCGAACTTGACTGAATTCTCTTGAAAATCTAGCAAGTTCGCCCGAACTTGCATGAATCTCATGCAAGTTCGCTAACTTGGTCTCCATCAACTCTCATTTTGCCTTCTCCTATAAATACCAAGCTCTGTTCACTCATTTGAACTTGCTGCAAGTTCGCCCAGAGCTCTCAAAACCCGAAACCTTCGTGTTCTAAGTCAGAATCAACCCGATTTCACTACAACAACGTTTATCAATGATCCACAAAGGTTTACAACGATTTTGGCACAAGGCATAGCCTTCGTTTTCATCAAAACTCATTCTTTTATGAAAATCTTCATTTTTTTCTTCAAAGCTTCTGTTTTAAGCTTAGATCTACACAATACGAGTTCGTTTGGCGATAGTAGAGACTTCCCAAACACGAGATCTGCAAGATCTCGGCTTGTAAGTTCTAGATCTAAGAAAACCTTTGATAAATATCAATTTTGACACAAAATATGGACTTTTGAGGATGTTTTGTTCATTTACTGATATGAAACGAAGCATCTATCATTCAAGATCCCAGATCTGGAAGCACAAGGGCGTTTATGTTGGTTTACATAAGCTGGACTAATCCGAACGAACCCCGAGTTCGCCCGGATTAGCTCACGCTTTTGTAACACGGCTAAAACAGCTCTAAAAGACCTCTCCAACCTAAGTTTGCTCAATAGCATAGGGTTGCAGGGATGAACACTCGATTTTCCTCAACAAACGACGCGAAAACGCAAGATTTTGGACCCAAAAACATCAAGTTCGCTCGAGAATCACCAGCTTATCAGGTCAAGTTCGACCGAACTTGTACCCATTTGGGTCAAGTTCGACTGAACTTGAGTGTTTCTTCACCAAGTTTCTTGCAAGTTCGCCCGAACTTGCCTAGTTTCTTAGGAAACCATACAAGTTCGACCGAACTTGCCAAATCAGTAAGGTTTTCCTACAAGTTCGACCGAACTTGGCTATAAGCCCATCCAAATCATACAAGTTCGCTCGAACTTGTGTGTTTACACACAAGTTCGCCCGAACTTGGCTACTGCCCAACCAAGACTTAACCGTTTCAGCTTTTCGGAGACTGATGCACTTCCGTTCGCGTATGCAGGCTGATCCGGCGCTCTTCTCGACTATCCTCATATCTCTAATCTTACCTAAATGCACCCATGGTGAGTATACTTGACCCATTTTCGCTTTAAATGCACTTTTGGGTGTTACATACGTACCTATATCAAAATCACATCACAAAGCAAAACTGTTTATCACACGCGAATAATCTGATTGTATATACTCTATACGTGATACTAGAAACATGTGACTAGGACTTGTTTTCGTTAACTTACCTCCTTAGCTAGTATGGTACTACAGTGTGGCTTACACCCGACGGGGTCTAATTAGGATGCACGCGCAAGCCTTCTCACGGTAGTTAGCATGAGAAATGAGCCTATGTTATGTTAAGTGTTTTGGTGTATCATGATATGTAATTAGATTGTTTCGCAAACGCTTTCTCGACTATGCTAGTATTACTCAAACTCGTATGCTCACCTTTACTTAATTGTATTGACTTGTATTTTAACGTATGTAACAGGTTGAGGATTTATAGCTTGGATGCCTTGGATGTTGCATGCGTAGTTTAGTTTGTTTTATTTAGTTTGTTTTAGAACGGTTGTAATAAAATCTTGGGGAGATCGAATTGGATTGTGTTTAAGAGATTTGTTGGTATGTAATGGTTATTTGAAGGTTTATGAGTTTGATAGTATGTGATATTAAAAGTTGATGTTTATCTTTGAAATGGCTGTTATGGAAATTCTCTTGATCAATCTGATTCGCCTAGTGCCACTACCCCGATGATTCCGCCATCGGTTGGGGTGTGACAGATTGGTATCATAGCGCCATAACTTAGGATAATATGTAGAATTGCCATGATTTGACCTAGTAGCATTTTTAAGTACCCGAATGACCTATCTATGACTTAAATGTTAAACTACTTACCATAAATGCTTAAAAATGCCTTTCCTAAGGCTAATACAGTAATACGCGTTTGGAAACGCTCGCATCACACAAAACGAGTGATCAAGTCGAGAATAGGTGTGAAAACCGAGAACTCTCGACGAGATCATTCACTCCACGCATTCTCTCGCACGAGATACCTTCGTTGAGTTAGGAGTGACATCCAAACCTCGACGAAAATCTCCATTTCCATCTAGGAATAAAGTTGCTAAGTTAGGGGTGAAACCCGCATCTTTGTAACAAATTCTGCCTTACGATTTTCAATCTCACCAAAGTCTTGGTTAAGCCAATGGTTTGGAACACGTATTAACTGGAAGGGTAAACATCGTTAGCCGCTTGCGGTGAGAACATTTATCTATTAGGCCAAAGCGTGGGTCCAAATGCAAAGGGTAGTCGAATCACTTTGGCGTGTCAAATGTCTCAAAACCCCGGACACTCCCAATTGATTTAAGCCTATATCGTCGATTTACGCATCATCTATTTATGTGTTTAAAATTTTGACAATTTCGCTTTATTCGATTTCTCGCTTTGATGATTTATCATATCATCGTTTTCTCGATTTATCGCATTTACGCTCCATCGAATGTATGCACAACTCGCACAGCTCTCGTAATCTAAAACGCTAATTATTACACCAACCAAACTAATCGCTTAACTCGCTTACGCCTATGAGGACGTGTACCTCATAAGCGGTATTATCTCGCTTATCTCGTTATTATATATCGCTTATATATCTCGCTTATATCTCGCATCTCATATTGCGCTACGCATTGTTATTATTAGAAGGTGAATACGTGCAAATATGTGCTTATGTGCTTACGTGCTTACGTGCTTATGTGCTTACATGCTTATGTGTCTATGTGGATACGTGCTTATGTGTTTTTGGTGCCTTGTATGAATAGTATAATAAATATTTAAACATAACTCTATTATAATCGAATCTCATCTAATCTAAATCCCTCGTGTAGATGTCTTCAATGGGATCGCACACCCAAAGGAACCTCCAGCGCAGCAACGCCGACAAGTGCTACAATGGTAGCCAAGGAAATGGCTAAAGTCATCCCGCAAATTGTCTCGGAAATCCATGCGGTTAGTAGCAACTCATCTGTGGACTCCAAGGGAGATGCTTCGAAACCGCACTTCAGATTAAGAAGCTCAAAGCATGTGGACCGCTTACTTTCTCAGGCACCGTAGGGCCGAGTGTCATGTTCCACTGGTTTGACTCTATCGAGGTCACGTTCCAACAAAGCGGATGTCCCGAGGCTCTACGCACTATCAATGCCACCGGAGTCTTTCAGTCGAGGGCACTTAACTGGTGGACCGCCGAGCGCAACAGGCGCGGAAACGACGAAGCCTACGGACTCACTTGGGAGGAACTTAAGGAAATTATGATCAAGGAATTATGTCCTCCCTACGAAATCCAAAAGTTGGAGAACGAATTCTGGAATATCAAGCAAGATGGTCCCGATAACGCTGGTCTCACTGCTCGCTTCAAACAGTTGAGCATCATCTGTCCCGGTCAAGTAGATACGACCGAAAAGGCAATCAAGAAATACCTCAATGATCTCCCCGATTGCGTCGCTTTGTTCAAGCAGCACGCCCTGCTACTATCGAGGAGACCTACCAGCTAGCCGCCGAGATTAATGACAAACGAGTTCAGTCTGGTTACTTTAAAAGCAGCAAGGTCGCAAATCAGGCAGTCACCAAATCAGCAGCTCCTGCTACCGAACAGCCCCGAGAGCCAAAGAACAGTCGTCGTGGTCGCAAATGTCACACCCCGACCCGCAGCGGAATAAGAGTCGGGGCATAATTGGGTTATCACCAAAGCTCATGATGTTTACTAAATGATTCATATTTATTATATTCAAAATTACAACTTAATGTTCAAACCAAATTCATACAAATACAAGGAAATGATACAAAGTAAAACAATCCAAAATCTAAACTGATTTATTCTTCTAGGTCGTCCTATATTTTCTTGCTTCCACTGGATCACCTGTATCATGTGTAAAAATGGGGGAATTTTGGGTCAACAAAAGTTGGCGAGTGAACCTTGTTAAAATCATTTGTTATTGATTCCTTGTTGTATTTAATATGGAAGAATTGTGCAATAATCATATGTGAACAAACGTATGTAAACAAACAATCACAAACCACCTTGCACGAGTATATGACATGAATGACAATGTATATGTTGGCAACGTCACGTTCCGCTCATAGGTAATGGGGAACTGATGGCCTATGCTGATGTATGTGATATCAAGGCTCAATCAAACGGAGCCGATCTTATGTTGACAACGTCACGTTCCGCTCATAGGTAATGGGGAACGGTTCTGCTCATAGGTAATGGAGAACAGACGAGTCTATGATGATGTATGTACTGAAAATGATAAATTTATCTAAACATTAACCACACAAACAATTGATACATATTGGATACACATTTGATCATGGATATGATGGATGCACAAGTGTTTAAATGTAATATATAATAAACGACACATGATACACCCCAAAACGTGATTAAAACGGGGAATTTGTAGAGATTCACTCACATTGGGTGCGTTCGGTTGATGATGTTGAATGCGCACGAGTTTAGAGAAATGATCGACGAGGATTAACTAACCTAAATAATAACGAAAAGGTACCGTAAATAAGTGGATTTTGTTAACAATTTTTAATAGGATTTTTAGATTTATTTTTGTGAGTTTAAGGTCGTTTTCTAACTTTAAAAATATTATTTTTAAGTATTTTTAATTGATTTTTAAATTAAATAAATAAATAAAAATATAAAAAAATGTTGACTTTTTGGGTTAACCATTGACCGTTGACTTTGACTGTTGACCGGTTCGGTCTTGTGTAAGTATGCGCTGGGTGAGACTCGAACTCGTGACCTCCCGTACGCGTGCACGCAGCTCTACCAACTGAGCTACGTGTCTAACCCGAAATATTTCTGTTTTTAATTATATTTATACACTATTTAGTTTAATTAGAATTCATTCATTTTAAAAAGGTTTTAATTATATCGAACCGGTGCATATAACAGGTCTCGAACCCGGGACCTGTGATTCAAAGTTGCACACAGTCCACCGCTGGACTGTGTGTCTAATCTGGTTAATATACTGGTTTTTATTATACTTAACATCTTACAGCGAATTAACCTGGCTCGGTTTTTAAAAAAAAAACATTTTTATTTCAGAGGATAGGGTCGTGTCAGGGATCGAACTTGAGACGTTCGCTATGTGTTTGCACACAGTCCACCGCTGGACTGTGTGTCTAACCCGGTTATATATCTTGTTTTAATTACACTTATACATTAGTTCGACTTCATCTTCTTCGTTCAAAAATACAGACAACGATTATTCAACTGTTCTTGTTAAATTCGATTAACGAACTTATAAATGATTGAAATGTGATGAAATAGAGAGAGTTTTGGAAATGAATGTACCAAACAGATGTCTTTCTCAGAACTCCGGCAAGGATCGTCGGCTCTATTTTGTGAACTCCGTCTGATCGGATCAATTAACAGTTTTGATCGGTTAATTGTGAAATTGAATTACTAAACAATGATTATCAGAAGGTTTAGATGATTATACCGATTCACAGCGTGATTTTGGAAACTCCAGAGATTTTCCGGCGAGTGCAGAATATCCGGCAACGTCGTCTGGGATTGATTCTGGGTGATGGATTGATGTTAGTAATGGTCTAACAATGGATTGAAACCGAAAGAGTCGAGGTATTTACCGTTTTGATGTGAGTCTCGGTTTTCCGGCGAAAGTCTGGTGATGGCAGAATATCTCCGGCGAGTGAATTGATTCGAGAAATGGTGCGATTTTGAGCGAAATGATTACCAGAGACTTGGGTGTGTATTTATTGGGAAAAATCAAGACGAATTGGGTCTGAATTCAGTCTTGATTCGTGGTCAGCTTTTCTCCGGTGGTTATGACTGATGTCGCGGGATTTGACATCGGTTATAACCGATGTCGACGTTAATACACGCGTTTAGTTAAAGGAAACCGTCGATAATTGGCGAAATCGTCGGAATTTCCGGTGACTGCGAATTGGGCGCGCTGATTTCACTGGGTTTGATTTCGAGTTTTATTATAAATGTTATTTGTTTCATTATATAGCACAAGTGAGTTAAGTGGCGGAGTGGTTAAGTGGGTGTGAGTTAGGTCTTCTGGCTGACCCGGGTTCGAATCCCGGCAGCCTGTTTTCCTTTTTAACTATTTTATTTTTACTTTTTAACAATTATACTTTTTAAATCCTAAATTGTTTATTAATTATGTATTGTTTAAAATTAAAATTAATCATAAATACGCAACGAAATTTTATAACTTGATATTCGATTAATAAACGAAGCGGGTTTTGAAAACCCGTTTTTCGACGGATGTTACAGTATCCCCTACTTTTAAAAATTTCGTCCCAAAATTTAAGTAGTAGTGGTAACAGGAAAAAGATGTGGGTATTTCTCGCGCATTGAGTCTTCACGTTCCCAAGTAAACTCAGGTCCTCGTTTCGACTCCCAGCGTACCCTGACGATTGGAATACGGCTTCGTCTTAAACGTTTCTCTCCGAAGTCCATAATTTCTACTGGTCTTTCAATGAAATGCATAGATTCATCGATTTGAATGTCTTCTAGAGGAATATGGAGGTTTTCATCGGCGAGGCACTTCTTTAAGTTTGATACGTGGAATGTGGGATGAATTCTGTTGAGTTCTTCTGGTAGGTCAAGCTTGTATGAGGTCCTACTCTTTCGAGTATCTTGAAAGGTCCTATGTAGCGTGGTGCTAGCTTGCCTTTTTGGCCAAAACGAACTACACCCTTCCACGGTGATACTTTTAAAAGTACTTGGTCACCAATGTTAAACTCCAAGGGCTTTCGTCGTTTGTCAGCATAACTCTTTTGACGACTTTGTGCCACTAGAAGATTGTTTCGTATTTGATGGATCTTGTCTGTTGTTTCTTGAATTAATTCTGGACCAGTGATTTGAGCTTCTCCAATTTCGTGCCAACATAACGGTGATCGGCACTTACGACCATATAACGCTTCGAAAGGTGCCATGCCGATATTTGAATGATAGCTGTTGTTGTACGAAAATTCAACTAATGGTAGATGAGCGTCCCAATTCCCTTTGAAGTCTATGACACATGCTCGAAGCATGTCTTCAAGAGTTTGGATGGTGCGTTCAGATTGTCCATCAGTTTGAGGATGAAAAGCGGTACTGAGGTCTACTCGTGTACCCAAAGCGGTTTGTACGGCTTGCCATGTTCGTGAAGTGAAACGACCATCACGGTCTGAAATGATGCTTAAAGGTACACCATGACGACTTACAATCTCGCTGATGTAGATGCGAGCTAACTTCTCGTTCTTGAAGTCCTCGCGAATCGGAATGAAGTGAGTGATTTTTGTGAGACGATCAATGATTACCCATATAGTGTCATACCCAATGGAGGTGCGAGGTAACCCGGTAATAAAGTCCATGGTTATGTTTTCCCACTTCCATACAGGTATTTCAGGTTGGGTTAGAAGTCCTGAAGGTCTTTGATGTTCAGCTTTTACTTTAGAACAGGTAAGGCACTTGGATACAAAAATAGCAATATCCTTTTTCATGTCAGGCCACCAGTAGGTGTATCGAAGGTCTTGATACATCTTGTCGGCTCCTGGGTATACAGAGTATCGTGTTTTGTGCGCCTCATTCATAAGGAAATCGCGAAGGTTGTTGTGATCAGGAATCCATATGCGATCTAGATAGTACAGAATACCGTCGGATTTGGTTTCGATTTTAAGTTCTGCTCCACAAGACAGCTCATTGCGTACATCGTTTTCTGTTACAGAAACATGTTGGGCTTCTCGGATTCGATCTTTGATGTCGGTTATGATTTGCGAACATAGAAGACGAATGGAGTTCGCATAACCTTTTCGACTGAGTGCATCGGCCACCACGTTTGCCTTGCCAGGATGATACCGAATTTCACAGTCGTAGTCATTAAGAAGTTCGACCCATCTTCGTTGCCTCATATTCAACTCCTTTTGGTTAAAGATATGTTGGAGGCTCTTGTTGTCAGTGTATATTTCACACTTGGTACCATAGAGGTAATGTCTCCATATCTTAAGAGCGAACACAACGGCTCCAAGTTCGAGGTCGTGGGTAGTGTAGTTCTTCTCATGAACTTTGAGTTGTCTAGAAGCGTAGGCTATCACTTTTCCTCTTTGCATTAATACACAGCCTAGCCCTTGCCCGGATGAGTCGCAATATACTACAAAGTCATCGCAACCTTCGGGGAGTGTGAGGATAGGTGCGTCACAAAGCTTTTGCTTAAGGGTTTGGAAGGCTTCTTCTTGTTTAGGTCCCCATATGAAGGGTTTTCCTTTATGTGTCAAAGTCGTGAGTGGTACAGCAATACGAGAGAAATTTGCAATGAAACGGCGATAGTAACCAGCCAAACAAGAAATGATCTTACTTCGGTAGGGGTACGTAGCGCTTGCCATTCCTGTACTGCTTTGATCTTTGAGGGGTCGACATGTATTCCCTTGTCATTGATGACATGTCCAAGGAATTGTACTTCTCTTAACCAGATTCGCATTTGGAGAATTTAGCGTAGAGCTTTTCGGTTCTTAAGAGTGTAAGGATGAGTCGAAGGTGTCGTTCATGATCAGATTTAGACTTTGAGTAGATGAGGATGTCGTCGATGAAGACTATGACAAAGCGGTCGAGATAGGGTTTGCATACCCTATTCATTAGATCCATGAATACAGCTGGGGCGTTGGTTAATCCAAATGGCATGACCATGAATTCATAATGACCATAACGAGTTCGGAAGGCGGTCTTTGGGACGTCTTCTTCATGTACTCTGAGTTGATGATAGCCAGAACGAAGGTCGATCTTTGAAAAACAGGTGGCGCCCTGAAGTTGGTCTACTAGATCATCGATGCGAGGTAATGGATAGCGGTTCTTGACCGTTAATTTGTTGAGTTCTCTGTAGTTGGATACACATGCGAAACATTCCATCTTTCTTCTTTACAAACAGAACAGGTGCACCCCAAGGTGATGAGCTAGGACGTATGAATCCTTTGTCGGTCAGTTCTTGTAGTTGACTGGCCAGTTCTTGCATTTCGGATGGGGCTAACCTATAAGGAGATTTCGCGACGGGTGTGTAGCGTCAGGTATAAGATCAAAGCGGAATTCGACTTCTCTCATGGGAGGAAGTCCTGAGATGTCGTCGGGAAAGACTTGTGGGAATTCTTTCACTACAGGTATATCTTCGAGTTTCTTTTCCTTGTTTCCCTTCTTGACAACGTGAGTTAGGAATGCGACATAGTTCTTACGGATATATTTTCGACCTTGAAGGCAGGACATCAATTTGAGTCCTTTCGAAGGGGTTTCTCCAAAGATTCGTAAGGTTTGACCGTCTGCAAGAGGAATACGAATGAACTTTTCGCGGCATACTATTTCAGCATGATGTTGGCTGAGCCAGTCCATACCAATTATAATGTCGAAACTTCCCAACTTCATAGGAATGAGGTCAACTGGAAAGTCGTGATCGTTTAGAGTGAGGGTACAATTTCGTATAATAGAGTTTAATGAGACCGGTTTTCCGTCAGCAATTTCCACCGTTATGGGTTCCATGAGTTTATCACGGGTTTGGTTGAGGATGGGTTCAAATTCTAAGGACACAAAACTCTTATCTGCGCCAGTATCAAATAACATGGATGCATAACTACCATTGATGAGAAACGTACCGTTAACCACGTTGTTGTCGGCCCTAGCTTGGTTGGCATTGATGTTGAAAGCTCTTCCTCTAGCAGGTGGAGGAGCTTGGTTAGCTTAGTTCACCGGATTTGCTTGAGCTTGAGCATGTATGATGTTCACCAAGCGTGGACAAGTGTTTCTAAAGTGGTTTGGGTCCCCCACAGTTGTAACAGGCCCGCATGGGTTGCATCATGGGGTAGTTGGGTTGGTAATAGGTCTGGGCCGTATGTTGTGTAGGTGGTAGAAGTAAGGGTTGTTGGGCTTGACCCACTATCTGATGGTGGGTTTGGGTTGAGGGTTGGGTTGCGGTTCATTCGCTGAAGTGTGCGACAGGTTTGAATGGTGTGACCTGCACGGCCACAGCTGGTGCAATATTGGCAGGGGTGTTCGGGAGAGTGATGGTATTGGCAACGGGTGCATTTTGGGTAGGGGCCGGAGTATGGCCTTTTGTATGGTGCAGATGAGGGGGCAACTTGGGTGATGGGTGCAGCAGTGATTGGGGGGTTTGTTTGGGTGACAGCAAAGCTTTTGTTGTTTCGCTTCCTCTTGCCAGCAAATTTCAAAGAGGAGCCAGAATGATTTGAGGTTTGAGCCTCAATGGGAGCTTTCTTTTTCTCCCCCTTGAATTTACCGTTTCTGATGCGATTCTCGGTAAGTTCGGTAGCTAGTTCCATTGCAACTTCAAGTGTTGCAGGTGAAGTGCTTAGAACCGAGTCTTGAATTTTCGAGGGGAGGCCTCGGATGTAGTGTTCAACCAAGCGGTAAACTGGGGTGAACAAGTTAGGAACTATCTGGTTCAGCTCAAGAAATCTTTTATTGTAGGAAGTATGATCTCCTTCCTTTTGCTTCAGCGAGTGGAATTCATTTTCCAACTTCTTGATTTCGCTTCTTGGGCAGAAGCGTCTTGTCATTATTTCCCTTAACTCTTCCCACGTTAAGGCCATAGCATCTTTAACTCCACTATTTCCCTTCTCGGTGTTCCACCAGGTCAGGGCTACCCCAAATAGTCTCCCGGTTGCGTAACGTACCTTACGATCCTCGGGACAATCGCGATTGAGGAAGGTGTTTTCCATTTCCTCAAACCAGTGGAGGAGAGTGGTGACACCTTCGGTCCCTTCATACTTTGGGGGATCGCAAGACTTGAAGTGTTTGTAGGAGCACTTCTTGGAGGGAGGGTTGTCGACGTTTTGATCCTCTTGATTGGGAGGGTTGATGGGATTTGCGGTGAGAGCTTGTTGGACTTGAATAACGATGTCAGGAAGCACCGCGGCCATTTGTTTTGCAATTTGGGTGGCCAAGCGTTCGTTTGACCTTCCTGACTTTCGACCTCCACGTAGCTGCCTAGCCGACATCTACAGGAACATACATAGGAAGATTGTGAGTTTAAGGAGTCTTTAGGTGTCATGTGTCGTTAAAAATAATAAAATAACATAATCATCAATAATGCAACTACATCCATAGGATGTCTTGGGTTTGCTCATGTTTGGGCCTCCAATGTCTCCCATACTGTCACACCCCAACCCGCAGCAGAAAAGGTGATCGAGGCATGATTGGGTTATCATCAAAGCTCATGACAATTATTATAACGTTTCATATTCATTATTACAATTTAATGAGAAATTTACAATCATAATTACATCATGTCCTAAACATCATTCTAGACTTTATTGCTTTCTTCTAAGGCATTTCCTATGTTTTCCTTGCTTCATCCTGTTCACCTGTATCATGTGTAAAAATGGTTTTTGGATCAACAAAAAGTTGGCGAGTGAATCCTATGAAAAACATTTGAACAGGTTTATTGAATTGATTATAAAATAAAGTGCACAACCATACATGAGTAAAAATAGATGTAAACTTATTCACCAATCATTTAATATTACATAATGCACACACGAACAATAATGGATTTGTTTTGAGGCACGCGTTGCTCAACTCGTCTCCCACGAGGAACTGATGGGCCTAATGAATGAATTGCATATAACTTGACAATATGAAATACATAACTACAAACAATATATACAATCTAAGTTTTGAGGCACGCGTTGCTCAACTCGTCTCCCACGAGGAACTGATGGGCCTAATGAATGAATTGCATATAACTTGACAATATGAAATACATAACTACAAACAATATATACAATCTAAGTTTAGATCACAATATGGTATGGCACAAGTTTAAATAAACGAGTTAATTTTAGTGACACATGACACACCCCAAAACATGTAATTAAAAAGGGGAGTTGTAAGATTCACTCACATTGGGTGCGTTCGGTTGATGATGTTGAATACGCACGAAGTTGGATTTAACCACGAGTGAAACTAACCTAGATAATAACATAATGGTTTGGTAAATAAGCGGATTTTATTAATCAATTTTTGTAGGATGATTGGATATATTTTTGTGAGTTTAAGGCTATTTTCTAACCTTAAAAATGTTATTTTTAAGTATTTTTAATTGATTTTTAAATAAAATAAATAAATAAAAATAATAAAAAAATGTTGACTTTTTGCGACCGTTGACTTGTTGACCGGTCAGACTGTGTAATTGTGTGCGCCGGGTGAGGCTCGGAGACCTCCCGTTCGCGTGCACGCAGCTCTACCAACTGAGCTACGTGTCTAACCCGAAATATTTCTGTTTTTTAATTTTATTTATATACTAATTGAATTAAACCGAAAATCATTTATTTTTAAAAACGATTTTAATGCATCGAACCGGTGTTCTCCACAGGTCTCGAACCCGGGACCTGTGGTTTGGGTTAACACACAGTCCACCGCTGGACTGTGTGTCTAACTTGTTAAATAATCTGATTTTTATTATACTTATATACAAACTAAATAATTTCGTTTCTGCTTTATATAAAAAGTTTGATAATTGTCCGGACCGTGAACTGTGTGTCTAACTTGTTAAATAATCTGATTTTTATTATACTTATATACAAACTAAATAATTTCGTTTCTACTTTATATAAAAAGTTTGATAATTGTCCGGACCGGTGCGGTAGTCCGGACTCGAACTCATGACGTGTGCTTTAAACGTTCACACAGTCCACCACTGGACTGCGTGTCAATCTTGGTTATTATTCCGGTTTTATTAAACTTAACATCTATATGAAATGAATCCGGTTCAGTTAAAAAAAAAAGAAACATTTTTATTAAGGCGAGTGTGCGTGGGACAAGAATCGAACTCGGGACGTATGCGTGTTTATGTGCACACAGTCCACCGCTGGACTGTGTGTCTAACCCGAGATATATCTTGATTTTAATTAAACATATATACTACTGAAACTTCATCTTCTTCGTTAATCTTAACCAGAATCGGTGTCTGACTGGTTCAACGATTTTAATCAAGTTCTTTTAGTGTGTTGCGATTAATTGTATGTGAGATTAATAAAAAGAATGAGAGATTAAGTGTAAGGTATACCGAACTGGACTCCTCTGCTTCTCCGGCAGAACTCCGATGACAGCAGATGATTCCGGCGACGTGTGTCTTGCGGCAGAGAGTCTTCAGCGAGCTTGAGGTGAGTGTGGGTGGCTTCAGTATGAGCTCTGGGTGTTCAGTAAGGCACAGAGGTGAAAGGCTCGGTTTTCCGGAGAGTTGCAGCAGTTCTCCGGCGAGTGAAATTATGTCGGGAAAAAGTGTGATTGTGAGCGAAAAAGCTAACAGAGGTTAGAGGGGGTATTTATAGGGCAGAACATCTACAAAATTTAGTCCGATTTCCGTCTTGATTCGTCGGTTAATGATTTTCCGGCGGTTATAACTTGTATCGCGGACTGGACATCGGTTATAACCGACGTCGTTGTTAATGTTTACGTTGAGTCAAAGGTAACCGACGGTGATTGACGAAATCGTCGGATTTTCCGGCGTCAACGGATTTGGGCGCGTCAGTTGACTGGATTTGATTTCTGTTTTCATTATTTGAATTAATTGTCCGGATGTATTACTAAAGAATACAAGTGGCGGAGTGGTTTGATGGAGGAGTGTTAAGGCGTTTGTTGATTCGCTGGCTGACCCGGGTTCGAAACCCGGCAGCATCCTTTTATTTTTATTTTCTTATTTTAAATACTTTTCAAATATAAATTATATATTCCAATATACTTATTAATTATGTATCGTTTAAAATTAATTTGGGCATTAAATACGCAACGAAATTTTTAACTGATTGTTCGATTAATAAACGGAGCGGGTTTGGTAAATCCGGTTTTTGACGGATGTTACACATACCATCGCGTGTATAGTCATGTGGGCCCCCACGACTATTGGCTTAGTAGGATTCACATTGGTGTTGGCGGTTTAACACTCGCATCACCCGAAGGAAAACCATGAAATATGTTTGTGAGATGTATGGTCGGAGGGTGTCCAGGTATAGACACAATGACAACTCAAAGTGGGGTTAGTTCATACGACATTTGGTATAGCATGCTTTGGCCTAATAGGTCCTTTGTACTCTCATCGTTAGTCCCCAGGTAGGCAAACTGGTCCTTTATTTTGGATTTATACGAATGCCAAGCCTAGACAGGACGTTCCGACTACCAGTACTCGTACCCTTCCAGTTACTACATGCCCGTCATAAGAACTCACTTTGATGTGATTTGAAAATACAAAAATCATTGTAAAAATCATAAGAATTGTGAGGTGTGTGCTCTCATGGATATGGTATGTTATGAGAATATGATTCATGATGAGCATTGTATAATAGTATGTACTTATGAACATGCTTGCATAACATTGAATGTAACAATAGACATAAAGCATATAAACATCATGAATTTTGCATGTAACACACAAACAATTTAAAAGTTCTAATCAACTATAGTATAGGCTCTAAGGGTCTAATAACCTATCCTATATCCTTATAGTCATGTCTCTGATACCAATCTGTCACACCCCGACCCGCAGCGGAATAAGAGTCGGGGCATAATTGGGTTATCACCAAAGCTCATGATGCTTACTAAATGTTTCATATTTATTACATTCAAAATTACAACTTAATGTTCAAACCAAATTCATACAAATACAAGGAAATGATACAAAGTAAAACAATCCAAAATCTAAACTGATTTATTCTTCTAGGCCATCCTATATGTTTCTTACTTCCACTGGATGACCTGTATCATGTGTAAAAATGGGGGAATTTTGGGTCAACAAAAGTTGGCGAGTGAACTTGTTAAAATCATTTGTTATTGATTCCTTGTTGTATTTAATATGGAAAAATTGTGCAATAATCATATGTGAAGAAACGTATGTAAACAAACAATCAAAAACCACCTTGCATGAGTATATAACATGAATGACAATGTATATGTTGGCACCGTCACGTTCCGCTTATAGGTAATGGGGAAATGACGGCCTAGCTGATGTATGTGAGATCAAGGCTCAATCAAACGGAGCCGATCTTGTGTTGACAACGTCACCTTCTGCTCATAGGTAATGGGGAACGGTTCTGCTCATAGGTAATGGAGAACAGACGAGTCTATGATGATGTATGTACTGAAAATGATAAATTTAATCTAAACATTAACCACACAAACAATTGATACATATTGGATACACATTTGATCATGGATATGATGGATGCACAAGTGTTTAAATGTAATATATAATAAACGACACATGATACACCCCAAAACGTGATTAAAACGGGGAATTTGTAGAGATTCACTCACGTTGGGTGCGTTCGGTTGATGATGTTGAATGCGCACGAGTTTAGAGAAATGATCGACGAGGATTAATTAACCTAAATAATAACTAAAAGGTACGGTAAATAAGTGGATTTTATTAACAATTTTTAATAGGATTTTTAGATTTATTTTTGTGAGTTTAAGGTCGTTTTCTAACTTTAAAAATATTATTTTTAAGTATTTTTAATTGATTTTTAAATTAAATAAATAAATAAAAATATAAAAAAATGTTGACTTTTTGGGTTGACCGTTGACTTTGACTGTTGACCGGTTCGGTCTTGTGTAAGTATGCGCTGGGTGAGACTCGAATTCGTGACCTCCCGTACGCGTGCACGCAGCTCTACCAACTGAGCTACGTGTCTAACCCGAAATATTTCTGTTTTTAATTAGATTTATACACTATTTAGTTTAATCAGAATTCATTCATTTTAAAAAGGTTTTAATTATATCGAACCGGTGCATATAACAGGTCTCGAACCCGGGACCTGTGATTCAAAGTTGCACACAGTACACCGCTGGACTGTGTGTCTAATCTGGTTAATATACTGGTTTTTATTATACTTAACATCTTACAGCGAGTTAACCCGGTTCGGTTTTTAAAAAAAACATTTTTATTTCAGAGGCTAGGGTCGTGTCAGGGATCGAACTTGAGACGTTCGCTGTGTGTTTGCACACAGTCCACCGCTGGACTGTGTGTCTAACCCGGTTATATATCTTGTTTTAATTACACTTATACATTAGTTCGACTTCATCTTCTTCGTTCAAAAATACAGACAACGATTATTCAACTGTTCTTGTTAAATTCGATTAACGAACTTATAAATGATTGAAATGTGATGAAATAGAGAGAGTTTTGGAAATGAATGTACCAAACAGATGTCTTTCTCAGAACTCCGGCAAGGATCGTCGGCTCTATTTTGTGAACTCCGTCTGATCGGATCAATTAACAGTTTTGATCGGTTAGTTGTGAAATTGAATTACTAAACAATGATTATCAGAAGGTTTAGATGATTATACCGATTCACAGCGTGATTTTGGAAACTCCAGAGATTTTCCGGCGAGTGCAGAATATCCGGCAACGTCGTCTGGGATTGATTCTGGCTGATGGATTGATGTTTGTAATGGTCTAACAATGGATTGAAACCGAAAGAGTCGAGGTATTTACCGTTTTGATGTGAGTCTCGGTTTTCCGGCGAAAGTCCGGTGATGGCAGAATATCTCCGGCGAGTGAAATTGATTCGAGAAATGGTGCGATTTTGAGCGAAATGATTACCAGATACTTGGGTGTGTATTTTTTATAGGGAAAAATCAAGACGAATTGGGTCTGAATTCAGTCTTGATTCGTGGTCAGCTTTTCTCCGGCGGTTATGACTGATGTCGCGGGATTTGACATCGGTTATAACCGATGTCGACGTTAATACACGCGTTAAGTCAAAGGAAACCGTCGATAATTGGCGAAATCGTCGGAATTTCCGGTGACTGCGAATTGGGCGCGCTGATTTCACTGGGTTTGATTTCGAGTTTTATTATAAATGTTATTTGTTTCATTATATAGCACAAGTGAGTTAGGTGGCGGAGTGGTTAAGTGGGTGTGAGTCAGGTCTTCCGGCTGACCCGGGTTCGAATCCCGACAGCCTGTTTTCCTTTTTAACTATTTTACTTTTACTTTTTAAATCCTAAATTGTTTATTAATTATGTATTGTTTAAAATTAAAATTAATCATAAATACGCAAGAAATTTTATAACTTGATATTCGATTAATAAACGAAGCGGGTTTTGAAAACCCTTTTTCGACGGAGTTACAGCAAAAGGGAAAACCCGAGCAAGAACTTTGCTCTTACTGCTCCAGCGAACCCTCAGCTACTCCAGTCAGCAACACCAGACGCGCCGCCAACAAAGTCCGCGTACACTGGTTCGCACCCTATGTGCCCTAAGTGCACATATCATCATTACATTGGAGGCAACTACCGTTTTTGCACAAATTGCAACATCTACGGTCATTTCACTGTCAGCTGTCGTAGTGGTCCTCACCAGTCATTTCCTCAAGCTCCAACAGCTCCAGCTCTACCTGCTCCTCCTCAAGCCAACCAGCAACAAGCACCAAAGGCACGAGTGTGCTTCGTGTGTGGTGATCCGAACCACTTTGCTAATGTTTGCCCAAACCGCACCGTGAAACAAGAGCCGCAGCAACAGCAGCCTCAACAGCAACAACAAGCTGCGCGTGGAAGAGCCTTCAATCTCAATCACCGCTAGGCCCAGAATGACAACAATGTTGTCAATGGTACGTTCCTCGTTAATGGTATTTATGCTTCATGTTTATTTGATACTGGTGCCGATAATTGTTTTGTATCGTTAGAATTCGAAAAGGTTTTAAAATGTAAGCACGCTAATCTCCCAAGGACTTTCGATATGGAAGGCGCCACCGGAAGAACCATTACCGTTAACTCCATTTTACGTGGTTGTAATCTCGATCTCAACAACCATGTCTTCTCGATCAATCTCATACCTATGCAATTAGGAAGCTTCGATATCATAGTAGGCATGGATTTTCTTCGTGAGAATCATGCTGAAGTTGTATGCTTCGCTAAGATGATTCGTTTCCCTCTCCCTAACGGTGATCAACTCCATGTTTATGGTGAAACTCCCTCACAGAAGTTGATGCTCCTATCATGTACTCGAGCACACAAATGCTTGCAAAAGCGATGTGTTGTTTTCCTCGCTCATATCGTGAACCCGGAACAAGAAAAGAAGACTTATAAGGATGTTCCCGTTGCTTGTGAATTTCCTAAAGTCTTTCCCGATGATTTACCAGGTTTACCCCCTACTCGAGATGTTGAATTCCGTATCGATTTGATTCCAGGCGCTCTCCCGTTGCTCAAGCTCCTTATCGCCTCGCACCATCCGAAATGCGTGAGCTATCGAGTCAACTTCAAGAGCTTCTTGATAAAGGCTTCATACGCCCTAGCACTTCGCCATGGGGCGCTCCTATACTTTTCATGAAAAAGAAGGACGGATCATTCCGTATGTGCATCGATTATCGTGAACTTAACAAACTCACGATAAAGAACCGCTACCCTCTTCCTCGAATTGACGACTTATTTGATCAGCTTCAAGGTGCTACTTGTTTTTCCAAGATCGATCTTCGTTCCGATTATCATCAGTTACGCATGTTGGAAGAAGACATTCCTAAAATTTCCTTTCGTACCCGTTATGGCCATTTCGAATTCGTGGTCATGCCTTTTGGTCTTACCAATGCACCTGCAGTCTTCATGGATTTGATGAAGCGTGTGTGCAAAGCTTTCTTAGATTGTTTCGTTATTGTTTTCATAGATGATATCCTTATCTATTCGAAGACGAGAGACGAACACGTGCGTCATCTCCGTTTAGTCCTCGAACTTCTTCAAGGAAATCGCCTTTATGCTAAGTTCTCAAAATGTGAATTCTGGCTCGAAGAAGTCCAATTTCTCGGCCACATCGTTAATAGTCAAGGAATTCATGTCGACCATGCAAAGATTGAAGCCATCAAGAGTTGGATTACACCGAAGAATGCTTCTGAAATCCGTTCATTCCTTGGATTGGCGGGTTACTACCATCGATCCATCGCCGACTTTTCAAAAATCGTTGTTCCGCTTACCGCTTTAACTCATAAAGACAAACCTTTTGTTTGGGATTCCAAGCAAGAGGAAGCTTTTCAAACTCTCAAGCGTATGCTATGCAACGCTCCCGTTCTCGCTTTACCCGTCGGAAACGACGATTTCGTTGTTTACTGCGATGCCTCAAACGTTGGTCTTGGTTGTATTCTCATGCAACAAGACAAGGTTATCATGTATGCGTCTCGCCAACTCAAGATCCACGAGAAGAACTACACAACCCATGATCTCGAACTCGGTGCAGTTGTTTTTCCATTAAAGATATGGCGACACTACCTTTACGGTACTAAGTGTACGGTCTTCACCGACCATAAGAGCTTACAACATATCTTTAATCAAAAAGAACTAAACATGCGAAAACGTCGATGGGTTGAACTTCTCAACGATTACGATTGCGAGATACGCTACCATCCCGGCAAAGCAAACGTCGTCGCCGATGCTCTAAGTCGACAAAGCTATGTATATGGTATTCGTGACTCTCAAGCTTGTGCTAAACTTGAAACCCTCATCCGTGCCGCTCAATTCGCCTGCTTTAATGAGAATACCCTTCAAGATGAAATGAAATGTGGTGCCGTTGTATCTAACTCTGATGGTGTTTACTACTATCTCAATCGCATTTGGATTCCCAGTCGTGATAATCTTCGTAAGTTGCTAATGGACGAAGCTCATAAATCTCGATATTCCATTCACTCCGGTGCCGACAAGATGTACCAGGACCTTCGTCCTAAGATTGGTGGCCGGGCATGAAAAAGGATATCGCCTTGTACGTCTCAAAATGCTTAACTTGTTCGAAAGTTAAAGCCGAACATCAAAGGCCCTCTGGCTTACTCGAACAACCCAAAATTCCGATGTGGAAGTGGGAGAGTATAGCTATGGACTTCGTTACTAAACTTCCCCGCACTTCATCCGATCATGATAGCATTTGGGTTTTCGTTGATCGTCTCACCAAATCCGCGCACTTTATTGCTATACGAGAAGACTTTAAAGTCGAACAGTTAGCCCGAATCTATACCGATGAAGTTATATATCGACACGGGACGCCTCGTGACATCATCTCTGACCGAGACGGTCGCTTTACCTCGCATCTCTGGGAGACCTTTCAATCCGCTCTCGGTACTACTCTCAATCTCAGTACCGCTTTTCACCCTCAAACCGACGGTCAGACTAAGCGCACGATCCGCACCCTCGAAGACATACTTCGTGCGTGCGTCATAGATTTCGGTGGTAACTGGGATACGCATTTACTTTTGATTGAATTCTCGTACAATAATAGTTATCATACTAGCATTCAAATGGCTCCTTTTGAGGCACTGTATGGAAGAAAATGTCGATCGCCTATTGCATGGCACGAGATCGGAGAAGCATAAATCACCGGTCCCGAGCTAATTCAAGAAACGACGGACAAGATCCTCCAAATCAGAGACAATCTTTGGAAAGCTCGGAGTTGTCAAAAGAGTTACGCCGATAAACGCCGCAAGCCCCTGCAGTTCGAAGTGGGAGACCACGTTCTCCTAAAGGTTGCACCATGGAAGGGAATGGTCCGCTTTGGCAAGAAAGGAAAGCTAGCGCCTCAATACGTTGGTCCCTTTAAGATTCTGGAAAGAATCGGTAAAGTAGCCTAACGTCTCGAATTACCGGAGGAACTTAATAATGTACATCCGACTTTATACGTGTCTAACCTCAAGAAGTGCTTAGCCGAAGAAAATCTGCATGTCCCTCTCGAAGATCTGTAAATCAACGAGACTTTCCATTTCATGGAAAAGCCTGTGGAAATCATGGACCGAGAGACCAAGAAACTCCGACGCTCTCGCATCCCTATCGTGAAGGTCCGATGGGAAGGCAAACGCGACGCCGAGTTCACTTGGGAATTGGAAAGTGATATGAAGGCCAAGTACCCGCATCTGTTTGTTACAACTACTATCTAATTTCAGGATGAAATTTCCTAAAGTAGGGGAGACTGTAACAACTCGGAAATTCGTTGTTATCTTTTTTCTTGTTTTTATCGCTGTACTCCTTTTGTAATCCCGAGATTCGGTTAATAATAAAAGTTTATGTTAACTAATTATGGTATTGTACGTTATTATCGCGTCTAATCGCTTATTAAATCGCATCGCTAATCTCATCGCATCACAAATCGCAATTATTTATGTGGTTTTATATTACTTATGTGTTAAGTGTGTTTGTGGTTATGTTTACGCTCGCTATCGCATCGCTCTCGCACTCTCGAACCGCTAAATCGCACTATTATATTAACCATAACGCTTAACGCTTTAATTTAATGCTTAATATAACTATCTAATGCGAACCAAATAACCAAACGAACTCTTAACGCGAAACAAACGAAGAAAACCCAACATTGGGTCAAGTTCGCTCGAACTTGGTGACCCCAAGTTCGGCCGAACTTGACTGGCCAAAACAAATTCTCCTTTTTAACCTCAAGTTCGCTCGAACTTGTCTGAATCCTTAGAGATTCAGCAAGTTCGGCGGAACTTGACTGAATTCAATTGAAAATCTAGCAACTTCGCCCTAACTTGCATGAATCTCATGCAAGTTCGACTGAACTTGGTCTCCATCAGCTCTCATTTTGCCTTCTCCTATAAATACCAAGCTCTGTTCACTCATTTGAACTTGCTGCAAGTTCGCCCAGAGCTCTCAAAACACGAAACCTTCATGTTCTAAGTAAGAATCAACCCGATTTCACTACAACAACGTTTATCAACGATCTACAAAGGTTTACAACGATTTTGGCACAAGGCATAGCCTTCGTTTTCATCAACACTCATTCTTTTACGAAAATCTTCATCTTTTTCTTCAAAACTTCTGTTTTAAGCTTAGATCTATACAATACAAGTTCGTTTGGCGATAGTAGAGACTTCCCAAACACGAGATCTGCAAGATCTCGGTTTGTAAGTTCTAGATCTAAGAAAACCTTTGATAAATATCAATTTTGACACAAAATACGGACTTTTGAGGATGTTTTGTTCATTTACTGATATGAAACGAAGCATCTATCATTCAAGATCCCAGATCTGGAAGCACAAGGACGTTAATGTTGGTTTACATAAGTAGGACTAATCCGAACGAACCCCGAGTTCGCCCGGATTAGCCCACGCTTTTGTAAAACGGCTAAAACAGCTCTAAAAGACCTCTTTAACCTAAGTTTGCTCAGTAGCATAGGGTTGCAGGGATGAACACTCGATTTTCCTCAGCAAACGACGTGAAAACGCAAGATTTTGGACCTGAAAACATCAAGTTCGCTCGAGAATCACCAGCTTATCAGGTCAAGTTCGACCGAACTTGTACCCATTTAGGTCAAGTTCCACCGAACTTGAGTGTTTCTTCACCAAGTTTCTTGCAAGTTCGCCCGAACTTGCCTGGTTTCTTAGGAAAGCATACAAGTTCGACCGAACTTGCCAAATCAATAAGGTTTTCCTACAAGTTCGCCCGAACTTGACAGTTTCTTAGGAAACTCGTCAAGTTCAACCGAACTTGGCTATAAACCCATCCAAATCATACAAGTTCGCTCGAACTTGTGTGTTTAGACACAAGTTCGCCCGAACTTGGCTACTGCCCAACCAATACTTAACCGTTTCAGCTTTTCGGAGACTGATGCACTTCCGTTCGTGTATGCAGGCTGATCCGGCGCTCTTCTCGACTCTCCTCAGATCTCTAATCTTACCTAAACGCACCCACAGTGAGTATACTTGACCCATTTTCGCTTTAAACGCACTTTTGGGTGTTACATACGTTCCTATATCAAAATCACATCACAAATCAAAACTATTTATCATACGCGAATAATCTGATTGTATATGCTCTATACGTGATACTAGAAACATGTGACTAGGGCTTGTTTTCGTAAACTTACCTCCTTAGCTAGTATGGTGCTTAAACTTTCCGCCAAAATATTTCATTCTAAAACTTATTCCCAAAATATTTTATCTTAAAGCTTATAAATTTTCTCCAAAAAATTTTATCCAAAACTTTCCCCCAAATATTTTATCTTAAAACTTAAAATTCCCCCCCCCCCCCCCCCCAAAAAACTCATCTAAAATTTCCCTCTCAATTAATATTCTCATTTTAAAAATTACTAAAAATATCTTACTACATATTTAAAAATTCAAAATATTATATATGTCACACCCCGACCCGCAGCGGAATAAGAGTCGGGGCATAATTGAGTTATCACCAAAGCTCATGATGTTTACTAAAATGTTTCATATTTATTAAATTCAAATTACACTTAAATGTTCAAACCAAATTCATACAATACAAGGAAATGAAAAAAAACTAAATAAAACAATCCAAAGTCTAAACTGATTTATTCTTCTAGGCCGTCCTATATGTTTCTTGCTTCAATTGGATCACCTGTATCATGTGTAAAAATGGGGAATTTTGGGTCAACAAAAGTTGGCGAGTGAACCTTGTTAAAAACATTTGTTATTGATTTCTTTTTATAATTAATATGGAAAAATTATGCACTAATCATATATGAGCAAACGTATATAAACAAACAATCACAAACCACCTTGCATGAGTATATGACATGAATGATAATGTATATGTTGGCAACGTCACGTTCCGCTCATAGGTAATGGGGAACAGGCGAGCCTATGATGATGTATGCGAGATCAAGGCTCAATCAAATGGAGCCGATCGTATGTTGGCAACGTCACGTTCCGCTCATAGGTAATGGGGAACAGTTCTGCTCATAGGTAATGGAGAACAGACGAGCCTATGATGATGTATGTACTGAAAATGATAAATTTAATCTAAACATTAACCACACAAACAATTGATACATATTGGATACACATTTGATCATGGATATGATGGATGCACAAGTGTTTAAATGTAATAAATAATAAGCGACACATGATACCCCAAAATGTGATTAAAACGGGGAACTTGTAGAGATTCACTCACATTGGGTGCGTTCTCTTGATGATGTTGGATGCGCACGAGTTTTGAGATTTGATCGACTAGGAAAAACTAACCTAAAATAATAACGAAATGGTTCGGTAAATAAGTTGATTTTAGTAACAATTTTAATGGAATTTTTAGATTTATTTTTGTGAGTTCAAGGTCATTTTCTAACTTTAAAAATATTATTTTTAAGTATTTTTAATTGATTTTTAAATTAAATAAATAAATAAAAAATAAAATAAATAAAATAAAAAAATTTAAAAAAAATGTTGACTTTTGTTGACTGTTGTCCGTTGACCGGTCCGTTGACCGGAACGTTGACCGGTCGGACTGTGGTCTAAGTGTGCACTGAGTGAGGTTCGAACCCGGGACCTCTCGTACGCGTGCACGCAGCTCTACCAACTGAGCTACGTGTCTAACCCGAAATATTCTATGTTTTAATTATATTTATATACTGATTAAATGTTAATATATTTGGTTTATATTAAAAGGGTTTAAAATGGTCGAACCGGTGCCAGGGAGCGGATCGAACTCGGGTCCTTTGGTTTGTAAGCGCACAGCCCAACCAGTTGAGCTGTGTGTCTTATCTGTTTAACTTACGGTTTATATTAATCTTATAAACAAACTGGAACCTGTTCTGATTCTGTTCTAAAAAAATTGGTTTTAATTCGGAAAGTCGGTGCGTTTGTATGGTTCGAACTCGAGACGTGCGCTAAGTGTTTGCACACAGTCCACCGCTGGACTGTGTGTCTAACCCGGTTTAATATTCAATTTATATTATACTTATAAACATCGTTCGACTTCGTCTTCTTCATTCAAAGACACAGTCGAACAATATCCGACTGTTCTGGTTTTAAATCGTTTATCGAAAAAAATGAGTTAAGGAATCGAATGTACCGATCAGACTGTTTTTCTCAGAATTCCGGCAATGGTCGTCGGCTCTGATTTGTGAATTTCGTCTAATTGAATCAATTAACAGTTTTGATCGATTAGTTGTGAAATTGAGTTACTAAACAAGGATTATCAGAAGTTTAGATAATTGTACCGATTCACAGCGTGATTTCAGAAATTTCCAGAGATTTTCCGGCGAGTGCAGATTATCCAGCAACGTCGTCTGGGATTGATTCTGGTTGATGGATTGAAGTTAGTATAAGTCTAACAATGGATTGAAACCAAAAGAGTCGAGGAATTTACCGTTTTGATGTAAGTCTCGGTTTTCTGGCGAAAGTCCGGTGATTGCAGAATATCTCCGGCGAGTGCAATTGATTCGAGAAATTGTGCGATTTTGAGCGAAATGATTACCAGAGACTTGGGTGTGTATTTATAGGGAAGGATCAAGATGAATTGGATCTGAATTTGGTCTTGATTCGTGGTCAGCCTTTCTCCGGCGGTTATAACTGAGATCGCGGGATTAGACATCGGTTATAACCGATGTCGATGTTAATACATACGTTAAGTCAAAGGAAACCGTCGTTAATTGGCGAAATCGTCGATATTTCCGGCGAGAGCGAATTGGGCGCGCTGATGACCGAATTCGATTTCGAGTTTTATTATAAATGTTATTTGTTTTAATAGATATCACAAGTGAGTCAAGTGGCGGAGTGGTTAAGTCTTGTTGGTTCCTTCCGGCTGACCCGGGTTCGAAACCCGGCAGCCTATTTTCTTTTTTATTTACTTTATTTTTACTTTTTAATAATTATAGTTTTTAAATTCTAAATTGTTTATTAATTATGTATTATTTAAAATTAATATTAATCATAAATACGCAACAAAATTTTATAACTGATTATTCGGTTAATAAACGAAGCGGGTTTGGAAACCCGTTTTTCGACGGATGTTACAATATATTCCAAACCATATATGTTTTATTCTAAATAATGTGTTAATTTATGCATATTAGTTACGTTTTATACATTTTTAACGTAATCATATTAGTACCGCTATCGAATTTCACGTATCTAATTGTTTTTAGTACCCACTTTTTGGCGTTTTCAATACTGGTACTTTTGGTTCGGTACGGTACCGGTATTATACCAAATTTTACATTCAAATACTGGTACCGGTACCGAGCTCATCTCTAATCATATATATGTTCATAAATCATATTGGGGCTTAATGGATCATAATGACCAATAGTGAATCATATCTGTTTTAATGAACTATAGCGCCTTAATGGATGACAATGGCCAATAGTGGGTCATACATATTTTAATGGACAATATTGGTCTTAATGGAGCATAATGGACAATAATAGACCATACACGGCTTAATGAACCATATTGGGGCATAATGGAGCACAATATATATTAGTAGACCATACATGTGTTAATGTACCATATCAGGCTTTAATGGATCGCAATGGACAATAGTGAACCATATATGTATTAATGAACCATATTGAGTCTTAATGGATTATAATAGACATAGTATGTCATACATGTCTCAGTGAACCATACTGCGCCTTAGTGGAGCAATACGGCTAATAGTGGATCATATATGTCTTAATGGACCATATTAGGCTTAGTGGATCACAACGACCAATAGGGAGATCATATATGTGTTAGTGAACCATACTGGGCCTGAATGGATTAGAATGGATAATGGTAGACTATACATGTCTTAATGGACTATATTGGGCCTAGATGGATCACAAGGCCAATAGTAGATCATATATGTGTCAATGGAACATATTGGGCCTAAATAGATCATAATGAGATATAATGGATCATATGTGTGCTAATGAACCATATTGAGCCTTGGTAAAGCATAATGGACCAATAGCAGACCATACATGTCTTAATGAACTGTATTGGGCCTTAATGGAGCAAAATAGACAATAGTAGACCATACATATCTTAATGAACCCTATTAGGCCTTAATGTCACACCCCGACCCGCAGCGGAAAAGGTGATCGGGGCATGATTGGGTTATCATCAAAGCTCATGACATTTATTATGAGTTTCATATTCATTTAATACAATTTAATGGAAATTTACAATAAATATTACAACATGTTCTAACTATCAATCTAAGCTTCTTTATTCTCTTCTAAGGCATTTCCTATGTTTTCTTTGCTTCAACCCGTTCACTTGTATCATGTGTAAAAAGGTTTTGGATCAACATAAAGTTGGCGAGTGAATCCTATGGAAAAACATTTGAACAAGTTTATTAAATTGATTATGAAATATGTGCACAACCACTCATGAGTAAAAATAGATGTAAACTTATTCAACAATCATAAGATATTAAATAAAGCACACATGAACAATAATGGAACATTTAGAGGCATGCGTTACTCAACTCGTCTCTCACGAGGAACTGATGGGCCTAATGAATGAATTGCATAAACATGATAATATGAATGACACAACTACAAACAATATAAACTCAATGATACACACATGAACAATAATGAATTGGTTTTGAGGCACGCGTTGTTCAACTCGTCTCCCGCGAGGAACTGATGGGCTTCATGAATGAATTTCATATAATTTGACAAACTGACATAAGTAATCACATCACTATAAACAATCTAAGTTTAGGTCATGATATGGTATGGCACAAATTTAAATAAACGAGTTAATTATTTGAGACACATGACACACCCCAAAACGTGTAATTAAAAAGGGGAGATGTAAGATTCACTCACAGTGGGTGCGTTCGGTTGATGATGTTGAATGCACGCGAAGTGGTTTTAACCACGAGTGAGATTAACCTAAATAAATCGCATTATGGTTTGGTAAGTAAACGGATTTTATTAATCCATTTTAGTAGAATTGTTGGGTGTATTTTTGTGAGTTTAAGGCTATTTTCTAACCTTAAAAATGTTATTTTTAAGTATATTTAAATGATTTTTAATTAAAATAAATAAATAAAAATAAAAAAATTTGATTTTTTTGCTACAGTTGACCGTTGACTTTGACCGTCGACCGTTGACTTTGACCGGTTCGAATCGAGAAATTGTGCGCTGAGTGAGGCTCGAACCCGAGACCTCCCTTACGCGTGCACGCAGCTCTACCAACTGAGCTACGTGTCTAACCCGTCATATATCTGTTTTTAATTATATTTATATATTAATTAAGTTAAACAGAAAATCCTTTTATTTTAAAAACGATTTAATTGAATCGGACCGGTGCGCTCCACAGGTCTCGAACCCGGGACCTGTGGGTTGCGTAACACACATTCCACCGCTGGACTGTGTGTTTAACATGTTATATAATCCAATTTTTATTATACTTAAATACAAACTAAGTGTTTTTATTTCTGACTTATTTAAAAAGGTAAATAATTGTCCGGGTCGATGCAGAAGACCGGACTCGAACTCGTGCGCTTTGATTAAAAATACACACAGTCCACCACTGGACTGTGTGTCTAACTTGGTTATTATTCCGATTATTAATATACTTAACATATAACAGTGTGACTCCGGTTCGATAAAAAAAATGACATTTTTATTAAGGCAGTGTGTGTGGAACAAGATTCGAACTCGAGACCTTTGTGTGTTTAATGTGCACACAGTCCACCGCTGGACTGTGTGTCTAACCCGAGTAATATCTTGATTTTAATTATACTTATACGTTTACCGCACTTCATCTTCTTCGTCAGTTTTATCCAGAATGATGACTGACTGATTTAATGATTAAATCAGTTTCTTAAGCGTTTTTTAGTTAATTACAGATGAGATTAAGTAAAAAGAATGAAGAAATTAGGCTTGAGGTATACCGACTAGCTTCCTCTGTTTTCCGGCAGAACACCGGCGACAGCAACAGGCTCCGGCGTCGGGTGTCTTGCAGCAGCGAGTCTTCAGAAAGCTTACAAATGACGTGGGTGACTTCGGTATAAGCTCAGGGGGTTTAGTAAAGCTTAAAAGTGATGAACCCGGTTTTCCGGTGATGAGCAGAAATATTCCGGCGAGTGAGTTTTCGCCGAGAAAGGGTGCGGTTTTGAGCGAAAATGTTTGCAGAGGTTCGAGGGGGTATTTATAGGGTAAGTCGTCGATGTATTTGGTCCGATTTCCGACTTGATTCGTTGGTTTGAATTTCTCCGGCGGTTATAACTTTGGTCGCGGACTCAGACGTCGGTTATAACCGATGTAGCGTTTATGTTTTACGTTATAACTGAAAGAAACGTTAAGTTTCGCGAGATTACCGGGATTTCCGACGACTGAACTTTTGGGCCGGTTTTGAATTCGGAAAGACACTTTATGAATTAAATGATCTTAATAATTAACAAGTAGCATTTGTGGCGCAGTGGTTTAGTGCGCGTGTGTTAAGACTTGCTGACCGGTACTGACCCGGGTTCGAAACCCGGCAGAACCAAAGTATTTTTATTTTGCGATTTTTAACAGTTTTTCAAAAACTAAATATATATTCCCGTATAATAATTGATTATGTATCGTTTAAAATTATTTTGGGCATTTAATTCGCAACGAAAATTTTAACTGACTGTTCGGTTGATAAACGGAGCGGGTTTGGTAAATCCGTTTTTGATGGATGTTACAGTATCCCCTGCTTTTTAGAAATTTCGTCTCGAAATTTAAATAGTGATATATTTGACTAAAAGAATGATGGTGTTTAGTTTTGGCAGTTACATGCTTAGGAAAAGTAAGGGTTTAAGTTTTTGTTCGAGGCGGTAACGTTCCTTGTAAGAGTTAAGTATCCTATTACAGGAATCGCTTTTTGTTGCCTACTATAAAAGTATTGATAAACAAAATTTATTCGCTAACTATGATATCATGCATAAAAGTTTGGATATGTTTGGAAGGGTATGGTTATATCCTAAGGCAAAACTTCCAATACTACAACCTACATGGAACATAAATAAACACAACAGCTAATATTTGAACATAAATAAACACAACAGCTAATATTTGAACATGAATAAACACAACAGCTAATATTTGAATCCACATTCTGATAGCATATACGTTTGAATGGTGGAAGTTCCTCTCTCGTTTGTTATGATGGAGAGGTTAGTTTATGTAGAAATGGAACACAAATCCAATTTCTCTAAATAGCAAGATGATATAAATGTAACACAATTTCAACCAAGGCAATACTATATCCTACATGGAACTTCTCATAACCGCCTGATAATGCATCTGATCCTTTGGCAAGAATACTTATATATAGGAAGTACCAGCGGCGTATCCACCATATTCTTGCCAAATTTTCATTGGTTTTATCCACAAATTATGATTAGTTACCAAGAACTAATAAATCCTACATAGAACTTCTCATAACCGTCTGACAATGCCTCTGATCCTTTGACAAGAATACTTATATATAGGAAGTACCAGCGGCGTATCCACCATATTCTTGTCAAATTTTCATTGGTTTTATCAGTGAATTATGATTAGTCCTATATAACTCTACAACCAATACAACAAACATAAAATACTGAAATGAAAAATATCTGTGCGATCAAGGCTCAATCAAACGGAGCCGATCGTATTGTATGTACTGAAAATGAAATTGTCTGTGTGCTCAAGGCTCAATCAAACGGAGCCGAGCGTATTGCATGTACTGAAAATGAATAACTTAATCTAAACAACTATCACACAAACATCCTATGCATGGAACCTCTCATAACCGCCTGATAATGCCTCCGATCATTTGACAAGAATACTTATATATAGGAAGTACCAGCGGCGTATCCACCATATTCTTGCCAAATTTTCATTGACTTTATCCGCAAGTTATGATTAGTTCTATGCGACTCTACAACAAACACAACAACCACAAGATACTGATAATGAAAATGTCTGTGCGATGCCGAACGTATTGCATGTACTGAAAATGAAATTGTCTGTGCGCTCAAGGCTCAATCAAACGGAGCCGAACGTATTGCATGTACTGAAAATGAATAACTTAATCTTAAACAACAATCACACAAACAGCCTATGCATGGAACCTCTCATAACCGCCTGATAATGCCTCCGATCATTTGACAAGAATACTTACATATAGGAAGTACCAGCGGCGTATCCACCATATTCTTGTCAAATTCTCATTGACTTTATCCGCAAGTTATGATTAGTTCTATGCGACTCTACAACAAACACCACAACCACAAGATACTGATAATGAAAATGTCTGTGCGATCAAGGCTCAATCAAACGGTGCCGATCGTATTGCATGTACTGAAAATGTAAAATGAACTGTGCGCTTAAGGCTCAATCAAACGGAGCCGAGCGTATTGCATGTACTGAAATGTAAAATGAACTGATCGATCAAGGCTCAATCAAACGGAGCCGATCGTTGCGGGCACGCCAGGTTCAACCGCATAATAAAATGGGGAACAGGCTCAAACCTCATAATAAAATGGGGAGCAGGCGGCCTCGGCAAATGCATATACTGAAAATAATAAACAATAATTACTCTAACAGTCTACACATGGAACCTCTCATAACCGCCAGATAATGCTTCTGATCCTTTGACAAGAATACTTATATATATGAAGTACCAGCGGCGTATCCACCGTATTCTTGTCAAAGTTTCATTGGCTTTATCCTTAAGTTATGATTGGTTTGATGTGATAAAGAAAAACATAAAACTAAACGATAGGAGTTGAATCTGGATCTTCGGTGAAAAGGACTAGTTGAGTATCTTCGCTTGGGCCGTCATTATCTTCGACAGGATTGGCGTTGATATTGAAGACTCTTCCTCTTGCTGGTGGCCTAGCGGTTGGGTTTTCTTGGTTTACTTGGTTAACTGGGTTTGATTGGGCTTGAGTGTTGATGACGTTAACCAATTGAGGGCATGTGTTTCTAAAGTGGGTAGGGTCACCACAATTGAAACAAGCTCGAGCATATGGGAACACGGGGTATTGGGGTTGATGATAAGTTTGGGCCATGTTTTGAGTAGGGGAAGAGGTTTGGTTTTGAAAGGTGCGACAAACCTTGCTCAAATGACCATAGCGTCCACAATTTGCACATAGTCGACAAGGTAAGGTAAGGGGATGGTGATAAAAACAGTTGTTGCATTGAGGGTGAGGTCCAAGATATGGTTTCTTATTTGGGTAGGTTGAGTTGGGTGCCACTTGAGTGATTGGGATAGCTTGGATGGGTATGGCGTGTGAAATTGGTTGATTTCGTTGGATAGCAGCGAAAAGTTGCCCGTCTCTTTTTCTCTTAGAATTGGGTTGAGAAGGGGATTCGGTTTGGGTGGAGTCGGAGGTTTCAGTCGATTCTTTATCCTTCTTCTTCTCCTCCTTGAAGTCTTCGTTTCAGATTCGGTTCTCGGTAAGCTCTGTTGCTAACTCCATTGTGGCTTCCAAAGTTGCAGGCTTGGTACTTATTACAGGGTCTTGAATCCTTGACGGAAGACCACGAATGTAGTGCTCGATCAAACGGTAGAGGGGAGTGAACATGTTGGGAACCATTTGATGTAACTCGAGGAATCTTTTATTGTAGGTGGTGTGGTCTCCTTCCTTTTGCTTCAACGAATAAAATTCATCTTCTAATTTCTTGATTTCACTCCTTGGGCAAAATCGTCTGGTCATGATTTCTTTTAATTCGTTCCAAGTTAAGGTTATAGCATCTTCCACACCTCGTTTGGCCTTCTCTGTATTCCACCAAGTAAGTGCTATCCCATATAATCGACCGGTAGCATAACGCACTTTGCGATCATCAGGGCAATCGCAATTTAGAAAAGTGTTCTCCATTTCTTCAAACCAATGGAGGAGAGCGGTGACGCCTTCAGTCCTTTTGTATTTTGGAGGGTCGCATGATTTGAAAAGCTTGTAGGTGCATTTAGTGGCATTTGGGGGAGAGTTGATAATGTTTTGATTTTCTTGATTGACAGGATTAGCGGTAAGTGCTTGTTGAACTTGGATTACAATGTTGGGTATTACGGCAGCCATTTGTTGAGCGATTTGGGTTCATGGGTCGCATTAGGAATGAACATTCATAAAATAATTATAGAAAAATAAATCTACTACATCCATAGGATGTCTTGGGTTTTGCTCGCCATTAGGCCCTACATGCCGCCATACTTTACCTGTGTAATCATGTGGGCCCCCATGAATACCGGTTTTTCATATGGTTCGCACGGGTTTGCCAGGTTGCGTACACAAAAACCCGGAGAAAATCGAGAAATATGTATACAACGTGTGATATTCGGAATGTGTCCAGGTGTAGACACGGTGACACCTCAAAGTGGGTTAGTTCGAACGACGTTTGGTGTGGCATGCTTTGGCCTAATAGGTCCTTCGTACTCTCATCGTTGGTCCCCAGGTAGGCAAACTGGTCCGTTATATTGGATTTATACGAATGCCAACCTAGACAGGACGTTCCGACTACTGGTACTTGTACCCTTCCAGTTACTACATGCCCGTCGCAGAACTTACTTTGATGAGATTTGAAAATTGCAACAAAATCTTTGGATAATGAGAGTATGAAAATAAACTGAATACATGAACATCGATATTTGTATAATGAATATGTATATAAGCATGTATGTTTGACTGTAAATGTAAACAAATATGAAACAAATAAATATCACAAGTTTGTATGTAACCACCTAATCAATTAAAATTTAGGCAGACTATAGTATAGGCTCTAGGGGTCTAATAACCTATCCTATATCCCTATAGTCATTGCTCTGATAGCAATCTGTCACACCCCGACCCGCAGCGGAAAAGGTGATCGGGGCATGATTGGGTTATCATCAAAGCTCATGACATTTATTATGAGTTTCATATTCATTTAATACAATTTAATGGAAATTTACAATAAATATTACAACATGTTCTAACTATCAATCTAAGCTTCTTTATTCTCTTCTAAGGCATTTCCTATGTTTTCTTTGCTTCAACCCGTTCACTTGTATCATGTGTAAAAAGGTTTTGGATCAACATAAAGTTGGCGAGTGAATCCTATGGAAAAACATTTGAACAAGTTTATTAAATTGATTATGAAATATGTGCACAACCACTCATGAGTAAAAATAGATGTAAACTTATTCAACAATCATAAGATATTAAATAAAGCACACATGAACAATAATGGAACATTTAGAGGCACGCGTTGCTCAACTCGTCTCTCACGAGGAACTGATGGGCCTAATGAATGAATTGCATAAACATGATAATATGAATGACACAACTACAAACAATATAAACTCAATTATACACACATGAACAATAATGAATTGGTTTTGAGGCACGCGTTGTTCAACTCGTCTCCCGCGAGGAACTGATGGGCTTAATGAATGAATTTCATATAATTTGACAAACTGACATAAGTAATCACATCACTATAAACAATCTAAGTTTAGGTCATGATATGGTACGGCACAAATTTAAATAAACGAGTTAATTATTTGAGACACATGACACACCCCAAAACGTGTAATTAAAAAGGGGAGATGTAAGATTCACTCACAGTGGGTGCGTTCGGTTGATGATGTTGAATGCACGCGAAGTGGTTTTAACCACGAGTGAGATTAACCTAAATAAATCGCATTATGGTTTGGTAAGTAAACGGATTTTATTAATCCATTTTAGTAGAATTGTTGGGTGTATTTTTGTGAGTTTAAGGCTATTTTCTAACCTTAAAAATGTTATTTTTAAGTATATTTAATTGATTTTTAATTAAATAAATAAATAAAAATAATAAAAAATTTTGATTTTTTTGCTACAGTTGACCGTTGACTTTGACCGTCGACCGTTGACTTTGACCGGTTCGAATCGAGAAATTGTGCGCTGAGTGAGGCTCGAACCCGAGACCTCCCGTACGAGTGCACGCAGCTCTACCAACTGAGCTACGTGTCTAACCCGTCATATATCTGTTTTTAATTATATTTATATATTAATTAAGTTAAACAGAAAATCCTTTTATTTTAAAAACGATTTAATTGAATCGGACCGGTGCGCTCCACAGGTCTCGAACCCGGGACCTGTGGGTTGCGTAACACACATTCCACCGCTGGACTGTGTGTTTAACATGTTATATAATCCAATTTTTATTATACTTAAATACAAACTAAGTGTTTTTATTTCTGACTTATTTAAAAAGGTAAATAATTGTCCGGGTCGATGCAGAAGACCGGACTCGAACTCGTGCGCTTTGATTAAAAATACACACAGTCCACCACTGGACTGTGTGTCTAACTTGGTTATTATTCTGATTATTAATATACTTAACATATAACAGTGTGACTCCGGTTCGATAAAAAAATGACATTTTTATTAAGGCAGCGTGTGTGGAACAAGATTCGAACTCGAGACCTTTGTGTGTTTAATGTGCACACAGTCCACCGCTGGACTGTGTGTCTAACCCGAGTAATATCTTGATTTTAATTATACTTATACGTTTACCGCACTTCATCTTCTTCGTCAGTTTTATCCAGAATGATGACTGACTGATTTAATGATTAAATCAGTTTCTTAAGCGTTTTTTTAGTTAATTACAGATGAGATTAAGTAAAAAGAATGAAGAAATTAGGCGTGAGGTATACCGACTAGCTTCCTCTGTTTTCCGGCAGAACACCGGCGACAGCAACAGGCTCCGGCGCCGGGTGTCTTGCAGCAGCGAGTCTTCAGAAAGCTTACAAATGACGTGGGTGACTTCGGTATAAGCTCAGGGGGTTTAGTAAAGCTTAAAAGTGATGAACCCGGTTTTCCGGTGATGAGCAGAAATATTCCGGCGAGTGAGTTTTCGCCGAGAAAGGGTGCGGTTTTGAGCGAAAATGTTTGCAGAGGTTCGAGGGGGTATTTATAGGGTAAGTCGTCGATGTATTTGGTCCGATTTCCGACTTGATTCGTTGGTTTGAATTTCTCCGGCGGTTATAACTTTGGTCGCGGACTCAGACGTCGGTTATAACCGATGTAGCGTTTATGTTTTACGTTATAACTGAAAGAAACGTTAAGTTTCGCGAGATTACCGGGATTTCCGACGACTGAACTTTTGGGCGCCGGTTTTGAATTCGGAAAGACACTTTATGAATTAAATGATCTTAATAATTAACAAGTAGCATTTGTGGCGCAGTGGTTTAGTGCGCGTGTGTTAAGACTTACTGACCGGTACTGACCCGGGTTCGAAACCCGGCAGAACCAAAGTATTTTTATTTTGCGATTTTTAACAGTTTTTCAAAAACTAATTATATATTCCCGTATAATAATTGATTATGTATCGTTTAAAATTATTTTGGGCATTTAATTCGCAACGAAAATTTTAACTGACTGTTCGGTTGATAAACGGAGCGGGTTTGGTAAATCCGTTTTTGACGGATGTTACACTTAATTCAGCACAATGAACAACAGTAGACCACACATGTCTTAATGGATCATAGGGCCTTAATATATCATAATGGATAATAGAGGATCATATGTGTTAATGAAACATATTGAGCCGTAATGGATAACAATATAAAATAGTAGACCACGCATGTCTTAATGGACCATAATAGGCCTAAATGGATCACAATGGCCTATAGTAGATCATATATGTGTTAATGGACCATATTCGGCCTAAATGGATCACAATGACCGATAGTGGATCATGTATGTGTTAATGAACTATATTGGACCTTAGTGAAGCACAATGGACAATCGTATATCATACATGTTTTAATGGATCTTATTGGGCCTTAAAGAGCACGATTTCGGGTTTGGGTTCGCTAGATTTTTCATGTTCGGGTCGCGTTCAGGTTCATCTAAAATTTTCAGGTTCGAGCTCGGGTTGAATCCGTCAACCCATGAACACGACCCATTTAGCACCACCTTATATATTATATAATAGCGATAACTTTGCTAAATAGTAACCAAGTTTTAGGAGTGTTCCAATTAGGTCATTCATAAATTTATTTGTTCCAATCAAGTCACTAAACTTTTAATTTGTGTTTCAATCCTAGATCTTTTACTTAAATAGAAGGTCATCCATCTTATTTTACATATATTTATGCTTTTTTAATATGATGACATAACTTAAATAGAAGGTCATCCATCTTTTGAACAACCCAATTCCTAAATTTCTAGGATAAACACAATCTGCATTCTACAGGATTTGAACACCAAACATGTTGGTTGTGAGGAATACACCTTAAACCACCAGGATGTCCCGTTGAGGACTCTTAAACTGATACGAGCAATATGTTTCTAGCATGCAAGAACTATAATACAAATTTCCCTTCTCTATTAAAGGAGAAAGAGCATGACATAAGAATTGCTTATGTGTCAATCATATAGGACATCCAACTCAGCATTTGCTTACATCATAAATCAATTAATCAATAATCAATTTACCTATTTCAAATTCAAACCCTTCTCCAATTTACATATTTCAAATTCAAAATTTTGGCTCCATATTTGAAATTCAAAATTATGGCTTCATATTCAAACCTCTATCCCTCCTCTTTTAATATCTAAACATACAATCTCTCTTATCTTCCATATCTAATTCCATTTGAAGAGCATTATACATATCATCCTTTCATTTACCTCTGTCTAACCCTAAACCTAATTTATCAAGCCGAAACAGATTCAGCAACCAACAATGGTGATTTTTCTTTAATTCTTCTTTTTATGTACTCAATTTGCTTCGATATTAATCAATTGTTGTTTCAGGTGGACATTGAGGTTGATGTTGCAGCAACCGGAGCACCGAAGAAGACGTTCAAGAAGTTCAGTTTCAGAGGAGTTGATTTGGATGCTCTGCTTGATATGTCTACTGATGAGCTTGTTAAGCTCATCACCGCTCGCGCTCGCAGAAGGTATATATTTATAATACTATATGTTTTTTTTGTATAACTTATGTAGTAATTTTGATAGATCTGTGTTTTTTACATGTAATTTGTGTGTTTTGTAGGTTTCAGAGAGGTTTGGAGAGGAAGCCTATAGCTTTGATTAAGAAGCTCCGTAAAGCTGTATATTTTATTATTTTTTATTACATTTTTATGATAATTGTGTTTAATTTGTGCTGTTATGATAGTTTATTACTTTATGGATAGTTTTGTTGTTGAAAAACTTGATCGATATCTACTTGATTGTTAGAATAAGGCTAGGAAATGTGTTATTTGTCGAATTTTGACTGTATTTTGTGAGAAATCTGGGATTGAATGTAAAGGTGTGTAGTGTAGACATAGATATAACGGTATGCATCACATTTTAAAGCATTACACTTTAACTCATAGTTGTTAATGGTGAATAGCGATAAGGTACCTATATGCTACATAGCGAACAGTGATCAATGGCGGGTGCTATTTGCTATTTTATAAATAGCGATACACTAGAATTTTTTTATATGCATGTTACTATGTTATTATCAAAACACCCTGGTATATACACTATTTTATATGTATATTTAACAAAAGCCTAAAATCCAGCTATTTTATAGTTGTATTTTCTATTTATATTATAAAAGGCTGCTATCTATCGCTAGAAACCATATAGCGATTAGCGAGAATGGAGCTATACGCCACACACTATTCGTTATAGCGACTGTATAGACAACTATGCCAGCTATTTATATTTATTAGTTTTTTATTCCATTTGAAATTGTAAGTTTTGGATGATTTGTAGGGATGAGACGACCTTCGTGAAACAAATCACAGGAGAGTATATGGAGGAGCGACAAGAACAGGGTGTAAGTTTTCAGGACAGGGTTAGTTACTATTACTTAAGTCCACTGATATAACTTCTGTAGTTCTGTACATATATTCTTGTGGTCCGTACAATGTGTGAGTAATTAAAAATATCTTAGAAAGTTTGGAATCATGTCTCTACGTGTAGTATGCGCCATCCAAAAACAACACAAGATTCCAAATTGGTAAATTAGAATATGCTAAATGTTGGTTTAAATTTATATTTATGGAATATATATATATATATATATATATCATGCTTTTTGTTGAAAATGAATATTGATTATAGTTCGTACTTAATCGATTGAATGGTTAATTAGTGCTTAAAATGAAGTGATAATGGATTTGAATTTTACAGGTCATGGGGTTGGAGAAAGGGCGTTTGTGAAGAACCATCCGTTGGATGGAGTGGTAGGTTTTGGTGGAGAATGGTTAACATAACAAATAATCTATTTAATAGTGCTTTTTTTTTCATCTCAATTAACATGTATTTGTCCTTTGTTAATTGTGATTAGTTTCAGCTTTATAAGTGGAGAAGGTATGCTTTCAGCCTCTAAGTTTTAATCTAAAATATCCAAATGTTGAAATCTGAAAAGGTTAGAATCATGTAAAAACGTTCATTCATTTAAAACCTAAAGGATAGTTCATGAGATTTGAGGATGAAATGGTTTGTGAATTGAAATACTTTCATAGATGAATTTGTTTACTGCTAAATGTGCATCCTGTGTTAAAAGCTTATGATACTTGCATAGATGAATTTGTTGAATTTGTCTACTTTGTAAATTGTATGTTCAAAGTGCCAAACGAGTGAAGGTATGTGTGATGTAAGTGATAAAAAATGGTTCAGGTATGCATGTGGTTGTGATTTTGGTCGATCTCTATCATCATTTATTTTAATGTGTATTTTATTAAAAAAATGAAACTTTTTATCAAAATCAGGACGTTTTGAAGCTGAAACAGTCAACTAAGAGTTATAAATTAAATTTAAAAACATGGCTTCATTGTGCATTACCAAATATAATCTTCTTCAACCTCGAAAAATGCCACGTTTTATTTTATTTTGAAAGGTATTTTAGATATTTTATGTTGCCGTGCAGAAACGCAAGTACATAGAACAAGAATTTCAGAAAAGAAACGAGGAGATTCCGTTACCGAAGCAGCCGAAGAAGCGAAGCAACAAGTATTAAAGGAGTTGGACAGCACTAAACGGCTCATGGAACAAAGCCCTGTGGTACTTTTGTAATTAAACTTAAAACATAGGTTCTTTTTATGGTACTTCACGGGACTGCGAACGAACCGGAAACGGAGTTACGCTTTCTTTGGAGGAATATCGCAAACATGAAACGGTATAACTCTACCTTCAATGAAAGTCCAAGGAGCAGGTATAATTGTAAATTTTGCTGTTAAATTCGTTCTAACAAAACAATAGAAACGTTGTTGATTATGTGATTTTTTTTCTTCATTTTTGGTAGTTATGAGAAGGTTTAAAGAATGGGTGGAAAGTGTAGTTAGGCCATTGGGGATACCAATACAACCATCAAACTTTTTGATAGAAATAGATAGGTTAAAGCTTCATGTTTCCACCAACTAATGGTTGTTCCATCGTAAAGACTTCGAGTATGGATCCTAACCATAAATTGTGATTTGATTTTAAATCTAAAGGAATAGGGTTATTCATGTTTTTAAGGTATCATTTTTTATCAAAATAAGTGATATAGTAAACAGGACTGCAGCGACGTGCATTCAGGTGCGATCTTGTGGTGATTTGGGAGTGTTCCAGGCTGCATTTAGTGACCAAACAATGGCAAAGAACATCGGTATTGAGCTGCCAAAATAGTGCAGCAAACAGGACTGCAGCATCGTGCATTCAGGTGCAATTTTGGGATCAAAACATGGCATATGAAGCTGCAACAATTTGGGATGTTTGGTAGCTACTTTTGAGGTATTACTTCGAATCACTATGCTTTTACGTAAAAGTCAATTACTTAAATAGTCTTCATTACAAATATGATTTGGATTTGGGTCGTCTGCTTTCACTCCAAAAGTCAGAGATTACAAATTATGAATTCCTATACAGAATAAGTGATAATTTTATTTTAACGTCCGAGTACTTATTACTCTGGAATTAAAGATATCTAATTATCATAAGAATATTTAATAGTATATTGTTTAAGTGACCAGGTTTCCATAAACCTGATGGACGTGCCTTCGACTTCCGTTCGTGACTTGTGTGCCGTCAGTAATATAGAGTGTGGTGATAGAGACGTGGAATTCATGGCGAAGCTCAAGGATATACATCGAGATGTTGAGCACTCGATGGAATTGAAGCTAAAATTTCTTAATTCTTGCTGTTAAATTTTTAAATTTCTGATTGTTATTGTTAGATTTGAAAGTCTGTTAGTTCAGTACTTGATGTAATTGTTGCTGGTTTAATGCCATAAATTTTAATTGTATTAATCTTTCTTGGCGCATTAATAATAAATATTTATTTTACCAAGCATAAGTATTATTAAATTGTTTCTGAATTGTTTCTAAATTATTTCTGATATAAAAGGAGGTGGAGGAGCATGCTAAGATGATTACAAAACAAGTGAATATTAGACACACTTTGATGTAAATATGATATGTATTGTTTTTATTAGTTATTTTAAATGTTTTTATATATCAAATCCCCGACAATCTAAATGAACCGGTAATTACTTACTAATTAATATAATAAAACGTTACTAAAACTACCCGTGTTTTAAACGGGTCCGACTACTAGTAAAGGAAAGAGGACAAACCATGATTTCTATTGGAATACGAGTGTCGATCCGATGAGCATAATGGAGATCGATACAATCAATATCAAGTCTCTTCAAGCTAGCTTCACAAGCTGGCCGCACATAAGCCGGATCACCACACACACCTCCCACTTTCCATTAACAAAACGGTAACCAAAATTTGTAGCAATTTGAACTTTCTCTCTATATCCTTCTTTCAAAGCCTACAAAATCTCAGTTTTTTAAATAAAAAATCATTAATTAACTAACAAAGCAAACTGGCTAATCAAAACTTCATTATACTACAAAATATAGGGCTTTCAGCCATGGTTGTAAAAGTCGCCAGGCGCTCCCTAGTCGGATTTGAGAGTACTATTAGTCCGTCGGCATACCTTGCCAATGAGGATTTCGTTGGCATTAGCTCCATAGAAGTCCGAGGTGTCTAGGAAGGTGACACCTGAGTCAATGGCATGGCGAATGAGCTTGATCATATCGGATTCTTGTTTTGGTGGTCCGAAGAACCCTGATCCAGACATACTCATACAGCCCAACCCTTGCGCTGAAACAACTAGACCTTGTGAACCTAACTTCAACTTTGGAACCACAGGAGCCATTGTTGCTTACACTATCTAGAATGGTGAGATTGCACAACAAAATATGGTGATCTGTTGTGTGCATATATATAGTTAATTTGTAGTTTTAATTATTATATTGTGCATGCTAATACCGTGGTTCTTTAATAGTCCATTGGCCGAGGTACTTTTGATTTAAAATACCGCTTAAGACGGTCATAAAAATGCGGTCTTTATTTTAATACATGTTGAGATCATTCAACTACAGGTTGGAATTCTTATTATTTTATGAGGTGTACTGTGTGGAAAGAAATGGCTTTTGTCGTGGGATTTGATACTCTTTAAGGTTTAAGTACGTGTATTGCGTGGTGTTGCGTTAAGATACTATATTATAATACATAAGGTGTTACTACACACGTTACTAATTTGTACGTATCTATAATACATACAAGGAGAACAAAAATATACTTTTACTTAATTTTAAAAGTTAAATGTCATTTTAGTCCTGTTGTTTGGGTCATTTTGCCAGTTTAGTCTAAAGGTTTCATTTTTCGCCTGTGGGTTCAAATAGGTTTTACTGTTGCCATTTTAGTCCACTGGGTTAACTTCATCCATTTTTATGTTAACGAGAAAGGCAATTTGGTCATTTTATATGTAATTCAGTTAACTAGAAGGGCAATTCGGTCATATAAAATGACATAATTATCCTTCTCGTTAACAGAAAAAAACGAATGAAGTTAACCCAGTGGACAAAAATGACAACGGTGAAACCTTTTTGAACCCATAAACAAAAAATGAAACCTTTAGACTAGACTTGTAAAATGACTCAAACCACAAAGACTAAAATGGCATTTAATTCTAATTTTAAAAGTTTAAGTAATTATAACTTTTCAAACATATGGTACAATCCGTTAAACATATCGTTGACGTTTAACAAACTTATAAATAACAATAACTATTTTATCCGTTAATACCTTTTTTTTTTAATTTACACAATAAAAACGAGCATTTTATTCACTTAAAGTTGAGTATGGGATTGCTATAGCTTTTTTTAATTTAAAGAATATATTAACATGTTACGTGACTACGAATGTCTATGTTTCCTTCACATCACACGACCACCCTCTAATAGTGTTATAAGCATTGATGTAATGAAGGGTACATGATTTTTGTATAGGAATATAAATATAAATGATCGTATAAAAAAATTATGGAAAACTTTTAAACTTATTCCTTTTCATACAGTTAAAAATAACACATGAAATGAATAAAATGGTTTGTAGTCTTAAATTCTTGGAAATAATCTCCTTATAGCCCTTTGCTTTTGTTCTTCACCAACCAACTAGCTTGTTTATTGTATTTGAAATCTTACCGTACATGGTTTTGGTCAAAAGATAACTTTTTAAGATGCTAATAATCATTGTTATAATGTGGTGACAATTTTGATTGTTGCTTAAAGCAAGAAAAAGAAAATCTAACTTCCAAGAACCAAAAACGTTGTCTATAGCATAAACAAAGGTACAATAAATATTCTTAAATGAATTATAAATTAAATGAGAACTGCTCAAGAATTTTATTTAAAATAGGAATATTAGATATAATAACTCCACACTTTCAATAATATAACATTCCAACTTTCAACTTCTTTTCCTTTGTCACTTCTAAATTAACTAAACCCTAACCCAGTTAACTAAACATTAAATGGCACGTCAGTCAACAATTGCCACATTATATGCCACGTCATCAAAGCCAAGTCACTTAATAAGTGTCATATCAGATGTCACGTTATCAAAAAAGCCACATCACTACACAAGTATGAAGTACTACATCAAAAAAAAAACTAATTGGGTTATCACTACACAAGTGTGAAGTGCTACATCAGCAAAAAACTAATTGGGTTAAATTCAGTTAGTTTTGTGATGCCAGAAAAAATAAATTGAAAGTTAGAGATGGTGTGGTACAATTCGTAAGTCAAGAGTACTATCGATCATATGCTAAAAATTGAAGTTATTTAAATCTAGTAACCCCTTAAAATAAAATAACCATAGAAACCTTAATGCATGTTGATCAAATAAATGGAATAATAATCTTTGGTTCGAGATAATATAATCAATCAATAGATGGTCAAATAAGGGTGAAATGATAAAGAAACCATTTAAGCTTATGAATCATGATTATATAAGCATGTCATGGAAAACGCTAATTAATATTCACAAGTGATTTAATTAGTCATGAAACTGAAAAGAAAAAAGAGAATGGTAATGTGATTTATTAAGTTTACTGGAATACTTTCTGGGTCACCTTTAAAGGTATTGGAGATTAAAATGTTATGTATTTTTCTTTCAGAAATATTGCCTCTGATTGGGCTTCTCATCTGGGCTCTCGGTATAACGGACTAACAGGCCCACTTAGCCTTGCATAAAAATGAGGCCCCGAGTAGAAGGATTGTTATAAGATGATCTGAGAAAATCATCACCTCAAGTCACTGCTCCGATCACTGGCATTTAATGCCTGAGCGATAGTACGAGAAAAGGACTACCCGCATTGAATTCAAGGATCCTCTCACATCTCGACAGTGGGCAGAGAGCTGAAATGTACAGAGATCATATCTAATAGGATACCGTTAGATTTTCATGAATGATGGGCCTTTTGATGAAGGTGGTGGTCGTCTCCGGTCACCAGAGAAAGTAGGGGAGGATGCTGGTAATGTAGAGAGAGAAGAGAAAACGTCGCGGGATGAATGGCAGTAAGGGTGTTCATCGGTTCGGTTTGTGGTTAATTTGGTCTATTCGGTTCATTTTATTCGGTTTTCAAAATTTTGTACCCCAAACCAAAAACTAACCAAACCAAATAAGGAATATGCAAACCAATCCAAACTAAACCAAATTCAATTCGGTTTGGTTTCGGTTAGAAACCAAGTAACCAAATCTAACCAAATTACCTATGTACTTTATTTTTCCTAATTTATATTTAAGTTTGTGTTTCAACATCTGAACATCGCAACTAATTTACACTTAACAATACATGAATACAAGAAAGTTTCATTACGAAATAAAACAAACACATCCATAAAGTAGTCGTAGACACAACCACAAAGTTAAAGCTTCAAAACATAGATCTACACTTAAGGTCTGAAATTCTATTATTTTATAAATGAGTGGGTTTGAGTTGGGCTTTTGGCTGCATAAAAAAAATAACTATTTTGGGCTAATAAATTGTATATGATTTATAAAATATTATTATTTTTATGTAATAATTAATTAAGTTAAACGGTTTATTCGGTTATCTAAATAAACCGAATAACCCAAATAAAATAAAATGTGGATCCATCAACCGAACCAAAAACCATATTAACCCGAAACCGAACTCGGTTTCGTTAGAAACCAAACCAAAAACCGAACTCGTTATTCAGATCGGTTTATTTGGTTATGATTACGATTCGGTTTACGGTTTTTATTTGATTACGGTTTTTCCTGAACACCCCTAAATGGCAGTGGCGGTGATATGATCGAGGCGGTGGTTCAATGTGAAAGTTAGGCTTGGAAATGGGCGGAAATCTCGAATAATGATGGGGTAAAGTTGTTATGGTGGGGTGTGTGGCGTGATGACAGTGACGTGGCGTTTTGATTGAGACAACAGTGATCAGGTGTGGGGAAGTTTGCCGGAGATAGAATAAAAATGAGAGATATTTATTACTGAGAAATTTTGTATACATTATCAAATTTGGTTATAAATGTGCTTTAAAGTTCGTCTTGGAACCATGCATAATCATGGACTGAAATTGCTTTATTGGGCTACGAAATTTCTAATAAATAATACAATTTTTTTTTCTGTAAGTCAAAAAAAGGGTTGTACCATTTTTAAATTTCCTTTTGATATTGATTTTATAATTGTAAGATTTATCCCCTACTTTGTTAAAGAGTGAATATTCATGTCTACAAACAATTGTTGTCATATAAATATAAATGACATGACGATTAATATTATCTGTATAATTAGGGTTTAGCAATATGCAAATTATTAATAGTAATATGTTATAACTATAGGTATATGTAAAGGTTTTATTTTATAAAGTTTCAAGAACACTAATTTTCCTACAATTTAGCGCTTTGTATTGCGCACAAGCTTATTATTAGTATATGCTTAAAAACCATGAACAGTGAACCATGATCTTAACTTTTTTTTACCTTAACTCCTTAAATTTATAGACTTTACATATTCAAACGCAATATTTTGGTAAGTAACACATTGACCCATAACTTTTTTTATTTAACAAATTTGACTCTTAATCTATTTCTACTTAATAACTTCACACCTCATTTTCTCTAACACTTCAATTCTGTTGTTGAAATTATTTTTATTACTTTACACCACAGTGTATGAAACATTATACTCTTTTTATTTGTGCCTAACCACGTTAATGTCATTAACCTAAGGTGTGTAACAAAGTAAAAAGCGTGTCACGTCATACGTGGACACCACATGTTAATGTTACCATCGTATCGCATGTAACGAGGTCACAAACATGGCGTTGTCGACGCAACGCGCAGCACGGGAAAAAACCTAGTTCTCTAAAAAGCTCACTGAATACCCACAATCCAGAATCCACACCATTTATTCGGCCAGATCATTGTGCCGGAATCCTATTCCCTCTCCGGCAAGTTTTCTTATTCTCACGCCGGAGCTTGGTCACGGATTCCCTTCCGTGGTCCTCCGTGACGAGGCTAACGGTGTTCTGGTGTTCTTTTTTGTAGGTCATCTTGAAGGCCCTCTTTGGACGCAGGCGGATCTCTGCAACCAGGCTTAGATTACTGGGGATTCGACATTATGGGTCACCTCTAAAGGTATTGGGTAATGTTCTTTATTTTTCTTTTAGAAATATTATAAGTCGCAAGGTGTAAAACCCATTACCCAAAATTAATATGTAGTAGTTAACGTGAAGCAAGCTTAACACTAAAACAAAACGCAATGTTGCAGAAACCGTTAGATGCTTTTAAGTTGGTTGACTGATTAGTTATAAGTATTCAGCCTAGAAGGGGAGTATTCGGACATGATAAATTACAAAATAGAAAGTAGAATGGATTGTGATAGCTCTGAAGGAGCTTCCAGATATGCATTTCCAACATTTTAGTATACCAAGTCAATATACATTTATAGAATATTTTTCTTAGTCCTTTAGGACCACCCCCTTAGCGACTTTAAACCACTAACGTCAGTTTTGATCATGATCGTTCCCAGATATAGCCTATACCGGTGTCGCAAGCTCTTTCTTTCCTCCATCTTCCAATATATTTCAGAGTAGGTCCTAATACCAGTTATTCGCATCAGGTGACTTTTAAGTACGGACTTGTTTATTGTGCTCCATTATGAGAACATATGATATAAGACCATGTTCTTGGTATAATCGTTGGTGAAGAAAGCCATGGTGATCTTTTGGGATAAGACCAACTCCTAGTGGTTAAATCTATCTTTGAGGTTTTACTTCTTTGTATAACTGTGGAGGTGTAACCTTTTAGTTTCAAGGGGTTTTGAATGGTAATACGTCAAGCTTGCGACATGCTCATATAGTGTATAATGTATATATGTGTAGGTGTTCGGAGGGCAAAAGTGAAAGTGCACTAATTTTAACGTTATTTTACTAATTTCGTGAAAATAACGTTAAAAGAGGGGATGGTTAATCATGCATCATGTGGTGGCGTTGATAGCCGAAAGACAAGGGAGTGCATGCACTAATCGGCATTTGTCTCAATTCCCGAGTGTTATGTGCCTTATGTCCAAGGCTTGATGCAAAACTACTATCGATTCGGGGGTCTCACTGGAAGCAGTCTCTCTATTCATACGGGGTAGAGGTAAGGCTGTCTACATCTTACCCTCCTCCGACCCTACCTTAACTTTGTTATTAATGAGATAGTATGATGATGATAATGGGCTTTGAATTTTAAGATTGACTCCCTTTAAGTAATTTTATAATTTTATGACAAGTGGATTTTGACATATTGATCCGAGGTAGGTCTGTCTTTGTATACATTTGAGAGAACTATGGTTTGAAATTCAGTTTATTTAATATATGTGTCATAACCGAATCAGTTGGTGTAACTTTGTAAGGATCACATCTTTCCTGTGGCGGAGCTAGCCTAAAAATTCAGGGGCATCCTATTTATTTTATTTTTTTTGGATCATGGGTATTCTTTGTATAAAACCAGTTTTCTTTTCTATTTTTTTATACTACGAAAACGATATGGAGACGGGGTTAACGGATAAACCGTGCTACCTCTACTAATACACTAGCTTCGCCCCTGCATATGTCATAACTTAATCAGTTGGTTTAACTTTGTAAGGATCACCAGGTAAAATAGAATCAAGGACCCTTAGATGAAGAAAGTTCTATTATGGATAATGTGTTTAACCTCATATCCGGATTACAAATATATTGTTTATCGTTTGGACGTTATTCAACACGTGGAGGACACGTCAGCGCGCGTCGGAAATGGGGTGTGGGACGGGGCGTGGTAGAGTGGGCGTTATTCGACACGTGACACTTAGTTTTTGTGTATTTTTTATTATTTAAAACTATAAAATGTGTCACCCCAGTCAGCAAACGCCACGACAATCCACAAACCACCTCCACACCGGTAGAAAATCCCAAGCCCAAACATAAGCGCCATGATCCATGCCTCTCCCGGCATGATGTGTGCGACGTAATGTGGCATAAACACCATAAAACCAAGCCCACACCGTATGTTCTAAATGAGAAAACACTTTGAGAGAATGAAAAATATCTATAATGATCTCAACGTGTTGCACGCGAGAAATAACTGCTCCTCCAGCTCTGCACCTGGGTCCATCAGCTCCAAAAGCCCATTAGCCATACAAATGTACATGTCAAGTAAACAATAACATGATGTATTAATGAAAATGATATTAAACCATATAAAATATAAATATGTGATATAAAGTTATAAAAGTGAAAGCTATTATATATTTTCAACACAAATAAATGGTGTTCAACAAGCATACACGAAAAAAAAACTAATATAAGTAATACGTAGACAAAAATCTAGATAATTGTATTATTTTGTATTTACGTTTTTACTCCTTAAAATGATTTATATTATTTTCATAACCATAACTTTTTTTTCTTATCTCATTTTTGGCTTGTAATATCGATACATAAACTTTTAACCATTATATGGAATACTTTTTATCATGGCCTCGTATATATATAGCACCACAAATGAGCACAATTTCGAGATAAGTTTTACATCAATCTACTCGTATTTTCGTTCTGATCAAAAGCCCTAAAATATCGGTTTGTAATTCGGAAACAAACAAAACTTAACTCCGTTAAGCTGTTTTAACAGCAGATTATTTTACAAAAAAAAAACAAAAAAAATTGACCTGTTCGAATTATTATCGGACAATAACTTACTTGGGATTATTATCGGCCAAATTGAGTTAGGTAGGATTATTTATTTTCAATTTGCCATTTACTCAAGCTCTTTTGAGTACAGATGGGCATTAAAACCGGTTCCGAACCCGACCCGATAGAACCGAACTGGACCCGGTTCCAGTTCCTACCCAACATTAAGTAGAACCGGGTCCGGGTTCAAAATACTCGTTGGTTCCAACCCGGTTCCATAATTTTACCATCTGAATCGGGTCGTACCCGGTTACTACCCGTACCCGGTTCCAACCGTACCCGGTTCTGTAGTTACCGTAGGAACCGAATATAGCCGTTAAAACCGGTTCCCAGTAACATTTAATGCTAATCTGACCGTTGGACCCGGTTCCTTACCGTTGGAACCGATTCTATATATAGTTTGGAGAAATCTATTGTTTAGCACACAATTTCTCATATCTATTCTTCTTGTTATATTTCTTTCTTGTTCTTTTTCACATACTATTCAACAATGGCCTCAAAGAATTCAAAAAACGCAAATTCCCAATCCGTTAACAATGTTCCTCAAGATCAAACCGTTCCATATGTTGTTGGAACATTGTCTCATAATCGCAATATGGAGGTTTGGAGCAATTGGGAGTTTGGTCGAGATGAGTGACGGTTCGCAAAAAGCCCAATGTAAACATTGTGGATCGTTATTAGGCAAGGAATCAAACTCAACGTTAACGAAGCACATTAAAAAGTATTGTAAAGGTTTAAAAGAAATGACATCCGGTCAAGTTCAACTATTCAAAGATGGTACCATTTTTCGTTATGAACAATAATTAGCTCGCGATCGGATGGCGAAGTTGATGATACAAAAAGCGTTGCCGTTTGGACACTTCGACGACCCCGATCTTACTAAGCTTATTCGGGAGACGCTACAACCTCGCTATAAACATGTGAGTCGTCGCATTTTAAAACGCCATTGTTTAAGTTTATGGGAAAATGCCAAAAAAGATTTTATTGTTTTTTTTAAGTTAAAAACAAGTGTAAACCTAACTATTGATGTGTGGTCGTCTCCACATGGTTTACCGGAATCGTACATATGTGTCACCACTCATTGGGTTGATCCCGATACATGGCAAATGATGAAGCGTACGATTGCGTTTGACGAGTTTCCTTCTCCTCATACGGGAGAAAATATTTATAAAATTATAAATGACACAATAATTAAATATGGTTTAGAAGATAATTTTTTTTCAATATCGTTTGATAACGCTTCAAACAACACAACGACGATTGATAAATTAAAGTTGAAGTACAAACCAATAGTTGATGGTGTTTCTTTCCACACACGATGTGTTGCACATATTATGAACTTAGTAGTGCAAACCGGTTTAAAAGATAAATTCGTATCGGATTTTATTATAGCATTTAGAGCTATGCTCCAAGATGTTTTTAAAAGTGGAAAAGAAAGATACAAGAATATAAAAAATTTGTAAAGATGTAAACCAAAAAATTATTGGACCAAATTGGGATATACCGACTTGTTGGAATTCAACTTGTCATATGCTTGAAATGGCTTTAAAACAAATGGGCACTTTAAAACTCATTTCATACAACTTTAAGTGATGAGTACCTAGTCGTCCCCTTTCCCGACACGGCTTGGGAAAATATTCATAACCTAAGTACTTTCTTACAAGTTTTTAAAACTTCAACGACTTTGATTTCCGGTGTTTATTATCCTACTATTTCTAAAGTTGTGGACCAATTGTATTTGATAACAACTAATTTTAAAAAGTTTAAAAATTCTAGTGACATGTTAAGGAATATGATGAGGCCGATGATTGAAAAATTTTAAAAATATTAGAATTACCACCCGTTTTTCTATGTGCCGCCGCTTTAAATCATATTTTAAACGTACCGGGTGTTGAAGCTTTAATTGATGAAATTTATGACAAGTTGGATATGCATGAGGAGAATCCAACTTTAAAAGCAAAAACAAAAAAAAATATTCAATGAGTGTATGGCCAAACTTTATGATCATTATTTAAAAAAATATGGAGAAAAAATCATACAAAGTTGTTTGAGTCTCGGTCCACGGCCTCTAACAATGAAACAAGCGAGGATCCACTTATAACCATGTTGAATGTCGTTAGCGATGAGACGGCTAGACAACAAAGGGGTAGTGAACCAACAAGTGAACTTGGGAGATATAAAAAAACTCAGTATTCGCTTACTATGACCACCGAGGAGTATAGGAATTTTGATATTTTGGCATGGTGGAAATCGAAAGAATCCGAATACCCGATTCTAGCCACCATGGCTCGTGATATACTAACGTTCAAAGCTTCCACGGTAGCTTCGGAAAGTGTGTTTTCTCTTAGTGGCAGGGTTTTGTCAATTAAAAACTTAAACTAATAATAGAAACATTACACAAACTTAAATAAAAACACCAAACCAAACGGGTTACATCAAACATTCGAAGAATCGGTGCCGGATCCTTCTCTCATCTCGTTTTTCTTTGCCTTCGTCATTGGGCAATGCCGCTCAATGTGTTTCTTAAGGGTTGAGTTGGCGGTGGCCTTCATAAATTTTCCGCATCCTCTGTACCTAGCCATCTCGTGGTTATCGGTCATTAAACATAGATCAAAATTCTTCCATATAGCCGGGTTCGTTTGGTCTCCAAGACCACAACCACTTCATCGTTGCATGCCATATGTGTTTGCTAGAAGTTTGAATATGATTGATTTTGTAAGTTTTGATGAAGAGTGTGTAGTAATGAAATGGTAAGGAAGAAGAGGTTTAAATACAAAAAAAACGATTTTTTTATAAGGAATCGGTTTCCAAAGGTAACATTTATGTGGAACCGGTTCTGAATAGTATTTGCAGGTTTGATTAATAATTCTGTCAGGAACCGGTTCTAAATAGTGTATTGCAGGTTTTGAATGACAACTCACATGTTCGGTTCCCCATTCTGTCAGAAACCGGTTCCGCACAGTACCCTTACCCGGTTCCTACAGTACCCGGTTCCTGAATACCCGTACCCGGTTCTACACGGTTCCATATTCTGTGGTGTGAACCCTGGTAGGAACTGGACCCGGTTCGACATCAGACCCGGTTCCAATGTCAACCAACTAGAACCGGGTCTGGTCTGAAACCGATTCCGAGTTCTAATAAAACCCGATTATGCCCATCTCTACTTTTGAGTAGAATTATATCGAACTTCAAATGAGTTGCTTAATGAGTCATGGTTTCCAATGAATTTTTATAACTTACATGTCATAAATTCATAAAGCAATTACATGTGGATATCGATATACCTTTTAGTCTATTGAATTGTATTTGAGTCTAGATTGAGCTTTAACTAGTTTGTTACATACAAACTCTGGATTTTTTTATTTAATTGATGTGATTCAGTTTCACTTTCATTGAACAAACATGGGAGAGAAATGGTTAGCTTAAAAATGTTTTGTAATAACCAAATTGTATTCCTACTTTTGTTAATCCCCCCCCCCCCCAAAGAAAAAAATAACAAGTAGTCCTTGCTACTATTACTAAGCCATATATGCAATTATGCACTATGAAGACATGAAGTGTAGCTTGGGCTTTTATTGCTTTAAAAAAAGTAGACCTTAAAAAGAGATTTCAAATCACCAATGGATCAAAAAAGTAAATTATTATATCCACAGATATTCTTTAGAAAATCATTTAATACAACAGAATATAGAGTAATAGAAATACAACCACTAAATATTACACAAGGTACACCATCATAGTCACGTATTGAAATATATTTATAGCCGGGAAAGGGCGTGTAAATTGTTTTCTTGAAGTACTTGATCGTTGTTTTTTGCTAACATGTTGTTTAGCTCTTTGACAAAGGTATCCATCGACGCATTTGGCAAACATATGCGTACCACGATCCCAGACTCGCCCTTATGGTTTGTAAAAGGTATATAGAAACTAGCAACACCCGGGATAGCACTTACTCCGCCTTTGGCGGGTCCACCATAAGCCGGCTTACCCCACCCAAAGTCAACCACGTCTAATCCAGCGCGAGTCACGTCTGAGACTAGGTAGCTTCGAACCACAGTAAGGTGGGGTCGCCCCTCGATTACCATTAGGTCGGCTACAGATCTCATGTACTCTTCATTGACATCCAATTTAGCCTTCATCACAAGCTCCAACGCGTGGGCCAATGGTTTGGTGGCGAGATCTTTAGCTGTGGAAATGGCAACCGGGCAGGCGAACCCATTTCCGTAATATCCAACCGGAAGAGGAGGATTGAACTTGGCACGGGCGTTGACGATGCAAATGATGCGCATTTCTTCTTCGGAAAAAGGTATGAGGGAACACTTTTTAAGGTATGAGGGAACAAATCTACGTAACACTGACACCTCAGTAGGTCCAAAGAAAAAGGATCTGTGTTCCATGTCATCTAGTGGGATTATGGTACCCTTCGTGTCCTCCACTTTGTCATACTCGTGATGAGTGCATGTTACACGTGGTGGGTCTCGTGCAAAAAGCAACTCCCTTTGCCACACACCGGCAAAATTGAAGGTTTTGATGCCCCTTGAGCCATTTCACCAAGTGCCGTCATGAATTGAAAGAGCCCTGATGCATCACTCATGGTGTGATTTAGTCGTAGAGCAAAGATGAAACCTCCACATAATAATCGTGTCACCTGTTAAATTAACAAAACTTAATTAGCAAAATCATCAATATGATAAAAAAATAAACAATATGGTCTTTCTAGATTTTTTTTAATAATCTTAAGGATAAGCATAACAAATGTATAAAATAATATATATTAAACTTAATTATTGTATTGTACCAAATACATATTTTAAGTTAACTAATTTCATGTAACCAAACATTTAAATTTTTTTTAACATCCACATCTTAAAAAAGGTGACCCAAACTTACTTTGATCACATCTTTTAAGTTAACTAATTTCATGTAACCAAACATTTAATTTTCTTACAACTTCCACATTTAAAAAAAGTTGACCCAAACTTACTTTGATCAAACAAATATCATCATCTTCAACAAGTATTGTGAAATAAACATTTATTTGATAAAAAAAAAATATGGATATGAGAGCACCACTGAAACAAACTCTCTTAAAACATTAATGTTTCAACCCTTTTGTCTTCTTTCAATATTAATATTAATGATTGAATTGTTATATTCCATTCCATTCCATTTTTATGAATATTGAGTTCCATAACCATCCCCTCTGTACTTGGAACCTAATGAAAGCAAAGAAGTTGCCCATCTTATCTCTTGTCCTCGCCAAATATGCATCAACCATCTTACCACAGTTCCTGAACTCCCTCCACAAGCACCCAAGAGTGAATTGGCTTGGAAGATTAGAAACGTACAAGGTGTTGGTTTCGGCACTATTCTTCCTCTTTTGCGCTGCCTTGGATACCTCCATCTCTAGCGGCATCATCAACAGCCCAATAATCTTTTAAATGGAGCTTTTTATGACTTCATAAGTTGGGAATTCGTTGACAAAGTTCTTTGCCAAATGGGTTTCCCAACTCTATGGAGAAAATGGGTGTGGGGTATCTTGGAATCTTCGCGTGCGTCAGTTTTGATAAACGGCTCACCTACCCTTGAGTTTCAATGCTATCGGGGGGTGCGACAAGGAGACCCCCTATCGCCGTTTATTTTTATTCTAGGCTTTGACGGGGTTCATGATTAAAGCTGAGTCTTTGGGTTTGGTCAGGGGGATTAAACTACCGAATGGTGGCCCGTCCCTAACACACCTAATGTACGCTGACGATGTAGTATTCGTAGGGGAATGGGGCGAAACAAATATCCGTAATATTGTAAGAATTATGAGAGCCTTTTATATCATCTCAGGTCTTAAACTAAGCCACAAAAAATCGAACCTTTTCGGCGTTGGCGTTAATGAGGGCATGGTGGAAAGGGTTGCAAATTCTATAAAGTGTAAGGTCGGGACATTGCCTTGCAAATATCTTGGCCTTTGGGTAGGGGCAAACATGAACCAAGCTCGGAATTGGAGTTGTGTGGTAGACGTCTTTAAAAGCCGTCTATCCAAATGGAAGGCATCCTCCTTGTCAATTGGGGGCCGGGTGACTTTGCTAAAGTCGGTCTTGGATAGTTTACCTTTGTACTTTTTTTCGTTATACAAAGCACCCGCTTGCATTTTGGATACCCTAGAATCGTTAAGAAGAAGATTTTTTTGGGGTGGCGATGAAAATAAAAATAAAACAAGTTGGGTATGTTGGGAGAGGGTAATCCGGCCGCGTGAAAAAGGGGGATTGGGTCTCGGGTCACTTCGTGATATGAATGTTAGCCTTTTGGTAAAGTGGTGGTGGCGATTTAAAAACGAGGAAGGTAATATGTGGAGGCGTGTAATCGCGGCAATACATCATCAACCAAGAGCTTGGTCGTACGTGCCAGTCAAAGCGGGCATTTCAGGGGTTTGGAATAGTATCTGCAAGATAGAAAAAGATCTGGATAGAAGCAACATACAGATCACTGACATGATAAGAAGCGAATTGGGCAACGGTACAAGTATTTGTTTTTGGATAGATAAATGGATCAGTGACCGACCCGAAATGACCTAATTCAGTCAATAATACTAGTATCGGCTTGGATCATTTGGAAGACCCGAAATGACCTAATTTTTGCAGGAAAGCGTGTACACTTGGATCGCATTATTGGTGAAGTCCAGGCCACTTCTTTTCTGTGGATTAAAAATCGGGCGAGACAACTAAATTTGGTGTGGGAGAATTGTCTTTCGTTTAGTGTTTAAATGCAAGTCATGTAATGGTAATCTGGGTGATTAACAAAGGGTGTTCAAGTATGTATGTTGTACTAATCTTATTGATTGGTCTACTGTCTGTATATATTTTTGGTGAGAAATGAAAATTTGCCTTCCAAAAAAAAAAGACTAGACATGCTGGTTACATCAATTAAATTAGAATTTCAGTTTTTATAAACCATTAAAAAAAACCGTTCAAACCATAAACAAAACCCAGTGGAAAACCACATGATTGCTTTCTTTTTCTTTTTTTCTTTTCAGATGAGACTGATCTGACCGGTTGAACCAGTGAACCGAGAAAACTACAAACAACATGTTTATTTTTATCTATTTAAATTTTACCTGAATTAGTAGCAATGGTGAGTCGAGAACCCCTCCGGATCCCGGAACATCATAAAGGAGTTCTTCCAAACAAGGAAACGGTGGTTGAAGCGCGTCTCCAAACTGCTTCAGCGTCACATTAGCTTCCGCCTCATAAACAACACACCCTCACCCGTACAATCAACCATCAGTTTCCTGGCCGGGCCTTCTTTAAGCCGGCCAGCAAACGGATAGTAAAACACCAGCACCTTAGCCAACGCCTCCCTGATCACACTAGCCGGATTCTTATTCTTCATTTTCGGGGCGTGGCGATAAAATCGGATAACCGGGATTTGAAACCTAAGGCCTTCTTGATCATCAATGTCGGATAGAGGCTTTAGTTCCCGCGGCGTGGGCTTAGCCGGAGCAATGAGCTCCGGTGCACGCCGCCGGAAGGTGAATGTTAACTGAGTGTCAATTGGTGCCATTTTGGTTGGTGGTTGTGTGTGTGTTTTATTTTTGAATAGCTAGTGTTTGTGTGCATTGATTGGTATCAGTGGAGTGGAGTTCCTTTTATAGTTGGGTGTTGGGTCATGGGTGTGTGAATGCCCTCTATGAGTGAATATTCAATAATTTTTTGTACTTGTATATAATAATACAAAATACATACACATGTATATAATAATACAAAATACATACACATGTTTTTTTTATTTCTTTGCAAAAAATAATGTATACCCCGTTGAATTTTATGTTATACATTTTTATCAGATAATCAGTTGATTATTCGCCAAGATGATTTGCGTTAGGTTAAAGAGTTAATATCAAAAAGTAATGTAGTTTTTTTTTTACCCAAAAAAATCTCTCAACTATTTTTGGCATATTAAAATTTATAAAATGTAACAAAGCACGAAAAAGTCACTAAAACTATTTTTACTATATTAAAGTCTCTACGATCAGGGGCAAAGTATACACGCGCGGGAGGGGGGACCTCCTGAAGTTTTCGCTCAATATAGTCTGGTATGTAGTTTTCGTATAGAATTATTAGGTATATTCGTCTTCGACCTCCCGGTTTTGTAATTCTTTTAGGTATATACGTTTTCAACCCCCCGGTCAGAAATCTCAAGCTTCGCCACTATCTACAATTGTTTACAATGTATATACTTATGAAAAGAAATTTAAAATAATGACCCGTTTGTCAAAATTTGATGAACTGATATTAACTTTTTTGAACAAAACTTTTATAAATATTCTTATATATTGGCGAATTTAAGTGGCGACGAGTCATTATGTTAAAAAAATTACAAATATACATATTTCAGACAAGTATAGATATTATAACATAGGAAAATTAGTTTGAGGGACATTTTCGTATTCTTTTTACGTATTTAGAGACTTTAATGTGTCAGAATTATGTTGAGGGACTTGTTCACAAAGCAGACAAAAAGTATATTGGTTTTTTGTAATATAAACCATTAACGAGTTGTCCGTTGTTTGTTAACCACATGCCTAGTATTCTTCATGGTGATTCTTTTTAGCAAGGGTGGTGGCAAATTCACACTAATTCGAAAACGTTTGTCTCCGTGTGTAAAAACTTCATTCTTTTGAGATAGTTTTGATTTTTTTTAACATCTAAGCTTTCTCCCTTTAAATCTTGTACTAAATTACACATTCTAAGCATTGAACATTGGTCTCTCTATAAGAGATAATTCCTCTTGGCAACTAGCCCAAAACCTAAGTCGCACACATTTTTTATGGCAGTATTACTTAGATGGAACCATTGGGTGTCAGCCCAGTGGCCACCGGCACCCTCCTAAAACCGGTCCGGGAGCCCTTTAGGGCGCGGGTTTGAACCCTGGGTCACCTAGGCTCTTCGCTTTAACCGAGTCGGTTGGGTATTCACCGTCAGGCAGTTTTGCCGGGTCGCTAGATTGGGAAGGGTTAACCCTTCCGCGATCAGGGGTACTGTGCATCTACCTTTTTTACTTAGACGGGCGATCTTTTAGCTAGGGCAATATGGGTAACACTAACACCTACTATATTTATTCTTTTCGAGTGAATGAATTGGGAATCTTTGAAAAATCCATCAAGACTTTGCTCATGCAAAACAAATTCAAAAGTTTTCATATGAAAATTAAGTGGATTAGGCTGTGATTATTTAGTCTACCGGTCATAGTTAAGGGGAAACAAATACTTTTGTGTACCAAACTTATTTAATTAATGAGTGAAAAAGGTAACAAACCAAAGCCAAAATTTGTAATCATCGTATAAGCTAAAATATACTTATCTCTAAATATATTTGTATTTTTAGTTGTTAATGTGTCAACGCTGATTATAAAACTATATTATCACAATAGTACTACGTACTCCTTTGGCTCGTTTCTGTTTCGGATAAATCTTTAGTTTATATATTTAAATACCAAATAAAGTTGTTAGTTTACTTAGGGGGCTGTTTGTTTCAGTTTTTAATGAGCTTTTAATAGTTCAGACTGTTTGTTTGCCGAACAGATATCAAAATGGTTCGGACATTTGCCTCCGAATGGTTAATCATTATACTGAGTTTGAATGGTTAAGACCTCTTATCTGAATTGGTCAGACATTTGCCTCTTAATGGTTAATCATTATACTGACTCTTAATGGTTCAGACATTTTACTGGTTCATCACTTAATAGTTCAGACATCTTACTGGTTCAACGCTTAGGTGTTGTTTGTTTTTAACAGGTAAATTGTCTCCAGTATACGGACCACATCGGTAGACATCTGTAGAAGAGGTGAACCAAACCTCTGCATTCTGCAAGACAATGACTGTTTGTTTTTTAACGTATGTAGACTTCTAAAATAAACTGGTGGTGGTGTATGAACGGTAGTGGTGGGTGGTGGTGGATGGTGGTTATGGTAGGCGGTGGTGGATGATGGTGGTGATGGACGGTAGTGTGTGGTGGACGGCGGTGGTGGTGGACAGCGGTGGTGCTTAACCCTCTGCAGATTTTGGAAGATCTTAGGAGTGGTTGGGCAAGTCTGCACTAACAAGAGTTTGTGCAAACTTTTTTTAATGAAACGTCTTCGGAAAACAAACAGTCTGCATATAACAATGTCTGCACGTGGTCTACGCGGCGTAGACGGAAGAGGATGCACATATCTTTTTTAGAAAACCAAACATCACCTTAACCATTCAAAAGTTACGAAATATCCCTTATTATGAAACTACATGTGTCAAAAAAGGAGAAAACATCTAGCAACAGAAGTTAAATTACTTGGAAGTTGGTCAGAAATTATACACGAACAAAAAGGAAATTTCCTGATGATTATCTTAAAAGATAACGAAATTACATCATCTCTCTTATTTTAATATTACTACTTATTTTCCATACATGTTCATGAAAAATCAAACATCATATTCGAGGTATTTAGTGAAGAAAGTACAAACAAAAACAAATGCAAGTGACATATATGTCTTGTTTCAGGCTCTAATTTGTATGGGTTTTGATTTATGTTTTAAACGATTAAAATCATATCGTAAACACCCAATATGTACTATAGGCTTCCTGTAAAATTATTAGATATGGAGTAAATTGCACAAAACGTCCTTTAAGCTTTCTCAAACTTGTAGGTTCCAGCCTTAATGTTTAAAAGTTGCCAAAAACATCCTTTACGTTTATTTTTGTTGCATGTTTAATCCTTTATCACTAACCCAGTTACTAATTCATGTTAAATGGCCTCACATGCATAGCATGTGAGGGTAAAACCGTCTTTTCATCTCTCTCTCTCCACTTTCTTAATGAGTTAATTCTCAAATGAAACATACAGAATTACCAATACCTACAATGGAGAAGAACATGGACTTAAAACACTAAAACTTTTAAGTCGTGAAGTAAAGTATTAATTATATTAATAAAAAGAAAATAATTACATCGAGATACTGTGCCGCTGTATCTTTAACCAATTCTCCAAATTTCATAGAATGTAAATTACATAAAATTGGAATTTGAAAGCCGAACAGAAAGTTCTTTGCTAGTCAAAATTACATAATAAAAAGCTAAACATGGTGCTTATGTGCTTAATGTTTTATTTACGAGTAACAAGCACGAAAAAACAGTAAATGATTGATTGAAGAAACTGAATATATACATATACACGTTCAATTTCAACAAATTATACCTCAGTTACACATAAATTAGGTCGAAAAAGAGTGTGCAGAAATAGTACTTGGAGTTAGCGACATCAGTGAAGAGAGCAACTGATAGAGTGGTTCCAGATAGCTTGTAAACTTTCATATCTGCAAACGAAATTGGAAGAAAGCTTCAATTTACAGAGAAGAAAATTGCTGGCTACGATAAGAAAATAATTGGAGAATTTGGGAATTAGGGTTTAGCAAAGGGTCGGTTAGACTTTTCAAGAGATGGAAAAAAAAGAGATGAAAAGACGGTTTTACCCTCACATGCTATGCATGTGAGGCCATTTAACATGGATTAGTAACTGGGTTAGTGATAAAGGATTAAACATGCAACAAAAATAAACGTAAATGATGTTTTTGGCAACTTTTAAACATTAAGGCTGGAACCTGCAAGTTTGAAAAAACTTAAAGGACGTTTTGTGCAATTTACTCTTAAATATGTATAACAAGAAATTATTAATTAGATAAAAATAAACACAAAAGTTTGATATATATAATTAATATAACTTACCATCAAATTAGTTAGATGTTAATGTTATAATTAATATAGCTTACCATCAAATTAATTAGACGCTAATGTTATATAAAAAGGATAACGATTATCTTACCGATTATTTAGTTTTAAATTTTGAGAAAAAGTAAAAATTGGCTAAACGAAAATGATCACACATTGTGTGTGAAACTATTTTTTCACATTGTGTATGAAACTATTTTTCTCATAAAAATATGGAAAAGGGGGTTTCCTTTCTTTAAATTTTAGTTGACCTCATATGATGACATTTCCTTTTGGTATTACTTTATTCATTTATTATTGACTGAGTTGGGAATCTCTGTAAGCTAGCAACTACCACAACATTGCTTACTAAAAAACAAATTCAGAGCTTTCATGTGAAGTTAAGTCTTAGATCACATTGGCGCGTGATTTTTGGCATGGAAGCCTTAACCATGCTGATACACCGGCCCAAGGGTGGCGTGGGCAATGATGTGATGGTGAGGGCGAGGATTTTTTACCGGCGTGAAGAGCTATTGGGCATTTGGTTGACGTGCTGGCTCTTGATTGGTAGGTATTGTTTCGATTGTTTTAATTGGTTCTTGTTTATTTTTTATTTTTTTTTTATAAAAACATCACTTTCACACTCCTCCGACCCCGTGCTTTTTTTACCACGCCCCATTCTTAACGTGGTTGTCATGTGACCCTTAATGCCCATTTCCTCCCACTTCGTATAGTCTTGTAGATATGATCTGAAAGTATTAATATATGTGCAAAAAAAATTACTATAAATTTTGTAACTGAGAATGCTAAGGTTTTTATTTTACGTATCCTTTTGAAAATTGTTAATATTATTTCTTACATTTAAGCAATTAATTTTTATATCACCTTTTGGAATGTCTCACTTTCATAAAAGAAAATTCTTGAAAACATCTTGAAACACAATTTCTTGGAAGTTCCTTAGAAATTATACGAGCTAATTAGCTAACTTTATTAAGCCAGACCAACATTGGCATGTTACACGAGTAACCTAAACATGTCTTACTCGATTATTAACTTGTTATATGTGTAAATAAAAGAATACGTCAACGGGTTGAATTTTAAATTTTGATGCTTAAAATGTTAATTATTTTGACCGATTTATGATCCAATATGGATAGCTAATCTTTTATTCTAACTCATTTTCATTTAATATTGGATTTTAATAAACGAATACGTTGGCCTCAACAGTCCCAATTTTAAAAATAATAAGCGGTAGTCCTAGCTATTAATATATTGACCTCCAATGGACCCTAACTAACAGAACCTTAACGCCGTTAGTCTTCAGTCGCAGGAAAACCGTTTTTGCCCAGAAAAAGATTCATAAAGGTCCGATCTAAGGTTACAAAGATGTTTGAGACCAAAATGTTGAATTTTCAGGCCAAAAAGTTGAGTTTTCCAGCCAAAAGATTAGTTTCCGGCAAAAAAAGAGTTTTCCGACAACTTCAATAATTAGGCCTTTTACTAGAAAAAAAAAGGTTCCTAAAGGTCCGTATTAAGGTTACAAAGAGATTTGGGATGAAAAGGTTGAGTTTTCTGGCTAAAACCATTTTTCCGGCGACCGTAGACTAACAGCGTTAGGGATCTGTTAGTCAGAGTCTATTGGAGGCCAATATATTAATAGTTGGGACTGCTAGTGGTTATTTTTTAAGTTGAGACTGTTGGCGGCCAACATCGAATAGTTAAGGTTATTGTGTGTGTGTGTATATATATATATATTGCATACTTGAATTTATATAAATTAAAAAATAAGATGTAAATAGATAAGTTTTATCAATAAGTTGTCTCCACTATATTTTGCTATCTCTTCTTTAAGTGGGCGGTCCACTAAATTCAGAAAATTCAAGGGCCAACACCACCACTATGACCATTAGACTTTAGTGGCCCTTTCAAAGTAATTTCTAGGCAGCCACCTCTTTTTCTAAGTTAGGTCTTCATATTTTCATTTCATGTAGTTCTAAATTTTAATTTGGTCAAAATTCTAATTTTATAAAAAGTTATATATAGTTTTCTTAAACTCTCTGATTGTCATTACAGGTTTCAATAAAAATTAGTTTTTGAGTAAACAACTTTTTATAACCTCATAAACTATTTATACAAACTAGGAATTTCCCAACGCGCGTTGCGGTGTGGAATCTATGTACAAACTAAATGGGTATATTAAACTCGAGGAAAACAATGCGAATGTATATAAAAAACACTTACGTCAAAATGTAGATAAAAACACATGTGATGGTATATTTGCATATAACGAAAATGTTATGTTCTAAATTAAACTCGAGTAAAACCGTAATATATCCAAATTTATTATAATTAATAAATAAGTTTGATAAAAAATAAGATAAAACTATATTTATTCTAAAAATCATTAAAAAATATGTGGAAAATATAACACACACTTTGTTCAAAATATTTAACACTTGGAATAAAAAGTATTTGAGTATAAAATGATGAATTATTTTTATTTTCTATTTGGTTTATAAAATTGAAGTAAAATAATACGTCAAGGTTTTATGTGGCTAAAGTTCAAAAAGAAGAAATTTTAATGACCAAAATAAAAAAAAAAATTATTGTACCTAACATGATGTATTTAATTTAATATAATATATTAAGTTTTAGTTTTGAATTTTAAAAGCATAAAATTAAATAAAGGACACTTGTCAAGGTAAAACCTAAAATAGTTGTGGTAAAAAAAGAAAACATAAAAACTTTATGGTAAAAAAATAGAAATTTAGTTTTGAATTTAAAAAGCATAAAAACTAAATAAAGGACACTTGTCAAGATAAAAACTTAAAAGAGTGATGGTAAAAAAGAACGAATAAAAACTTTGTGGTAAAAATTAAAAACACTAAAAATACTTTGTAGCTAATGATGTGAATTAATATATATTATAATATAATTAGTTTTTAAGTAAACAACTTTTTATAACCTCATAAAGTATTGAGTAAATTACGTTTTGGCTCTTGTGGTTATATCACTTTTACTATATTAGCCAAAATAAGATTTTTTAACATATCTGTCCACATGGTTTCTATAACTAACCATTTTGGCCCCAAAGTCTAACCAAACCCCCAACTCTGGTTAATTAATTAGGGGTCAAAATAGTTAGTTATAGAGACCATGGGGGCAGATATGTTAGACTTTATGGGACAAAATAGTTAGTTATAGAGACCATGGGGGCAGATATATTAAAAATTCTTATTTTTGTCTAATATAGTAAAAGTGATATAATCACAGTCAGTGACGAAGCTTGCCCTCGAAAACCGGGGGGGCGAAAACGTATATACCCCAAAATTTCTATACGAAAACCACATATATAAAACTACCGAGCGAAAATTTCGGGGGGGGGGGGGAGGGAGGGGGGCACCCCCTCCCGCCCCAATAATGCTTCGCCCCTGATCACAGGGGCCAAAAACGTAATTTACTCTAAACTATTTATACGTAGTATATAACAAAAATATTTATACGGTTAAATTAACATTATATATATATATATATATGGATGATTTTCATAGTCCTTTAATTATAGAAAAAAAGTTGTTAAAGCTTACTTTTCATTTATCAAGAGACATGATGATGTGTCATGAAATATAAAAGTGAAAGGAAATAATTGACGTTTGTGTTCACAACTTCACACACTAACAACCATCTTCTTTAACAATATAGTTGATTACCTAACGTATAATTTAATTCTTAACAAACGTTTTGTGAAAACCAATACTATGTGTACCATGTAAATGAATAAAAATATAGTGAATTTAATCTGAATTGCTATTATAAAATTAACCGTAATATTTATTCTTTAAGACCACAAGTAATGAATATTATAAAGGGTTAAGGGTTTGAAAAAGTACTTAACACCGTCTCTCTGTATATTATAAGGGCCTGAAAGGGATGGACATTTACAATATAATGCCAAAATAAAAAGGAAAAAAACAATGATTAAAAAAGCATTAAAAGGGTTTAGCCGTAACAATTTTCTTTTGTAATGGCGTTATTATGTTAATAATTAACTAGATTGTTTCCACGCGTGTTGGGGCGCGAACCAACATTTTTTGGAAGGCAAAAATAACCATAGTAACTAAAAGTCTAGTTATTTTTAACGATATATGTTCGGTTACATATTTCCAGTACAATAACATAAGTTAATCTTGTTTGAAACTATATATAAAAAGATGAAACATGTAAAAAAATCATGACGTCACAACGAAAATTTGTTTAAAATTTAAAGCGGTAACATTTTTAAAATTCGGGTGTTGTATTGTAATGCGGGTTTATAAGAGTAAAAATAATTTTAATAAAGTTCATGTGATGTGTGATAAATTTATTAAAACTTAGGGGATAAGAATGTGAATTGGTTTAAAAAAAACTTAACATAATTTAAAGAGGTCAAAGTGTAAGAAACAAAATCTTTGTGGCCAAAACATAAAAAGAAAAAAAATAAAGTGTCTTGTAGAATGGTTACAAATGAAACAAAAAATTGAGTAAATTACATAAACGCTATAAAATAAAAAGTTAAATATCTAAATGTAGATATTATTGTAATTCAAATCAAAATGGAAATCAAAGAAAACATGTTATTTAGTAGTAAAACAAAAAAGTATGGCTAAAACCAAAAGATAAAAAGTTTCTTGTAGCTAATGATATGTTTTAATATATAGTATAATATGACGGAAAATACCAATGCGGATGGCCTAATATATAATATAAAATAATAATAATAATAATAATAATATAATTGTGTTACCGTTCTATCCCTTGGTTACCAATCAAGAAATGTTTGATCATTTGATTTAGATTAAAATTCCATTTGATTTTTTCTTTAATTAGTTTTTTATCCAACGTCGTGATCCTAAAATACGAATGTACCAGTTATACTAAATGGCAACTAAGCAAAGTTAAATCTCTCTCTCTATATATATAAAAGAAGGAAAACCATTGACTTACAAAAACTTTGAAAATCTCATATTCACCATCCATTTAAAAAAAACAAAGGTAAGATTGTTCTTTTACTTTTTTTTGTTTTTTTTCAGAAAAATTTGCAATCTATAAAAAGTTGTTACAACTTTACAGGTCTCTAAGTAAAAAGTGTAATAAATGACAAAAAGAAGTTTATACATTTGGTTTCATAGTTTTTGTAACTTACCTTGTTTTCTCTAGATAATTCTCTCTCTATATATATAATGCAACGTTAGGAATAAATATTTTTATGTTTTTCAGTTTGGTCACAAAAAAAAAACTTTTATTTACACCCCTTTATTTTAATTTAACTTTTTTTTAACAATTTATATTTCAAACCCTAAACTTTTATACAGTTATTATACAACTTCTAAACTTCAATAAAGTTATTGTGTATAACGAGTTAACGTCAACCCGCACGTTGTAGCGGGTTGTTGACAATGAATGTTTTAGAGGATCACTATATTAGATGCGAAAATTCATAAGGTTGTTCAAAACATTCTTTTTTTTGTTGCTTTATCACCCCTGATTTGAAGCATATCATGAGGCGGCTTTGATCACATTCATTTTGTGTTTCGATCAATCGTACGTTACTATTCACAACTCTCTTTTAAGTAAAACCTATATTAAGACGTAGAAAAAAATAAGTAAGACACAACAACATACTCAAAATTTTATAAACATCCTATTTTAAAGTTATAAGAGAGAAAAAAAAAACCCTTAATAATAAAATGTTATAAAAAATAAACATATATTTGTTTATCATTCCACGGTTATTAATATATATAGATAATATTAAGTTCAAAATATTAAATTTGTCATTTCTTTGAAATTAAGTGTAACAAATAAAAAAGAAAGTTAAAAAATAGAAAGAAACAACAGGAAAACAAATATATTATGTATCGCGTGAAAGTTAAAAAATAGAAAGAAACAACAGGAAAACAAATATATTATATATCGTAAGAATATCGTAAGATGCAACATTGTGTTACGACTCGCGTGTGGTTAAGTTGATTTTTTTCCAAACGTTGGGACGGTTACTTTCCGGCTAGTTATAATTTAACCGTCACATGCATGTTTGTGTTTAAACAATATTTATGTAATCCTCTTTTCTTTAAACATTATTTAGATGTAATACTTTTTTTCTTTAACTCATGCATTTCTTTCTTGCATTTGATACTTAAGAATTTAACGAATATTGTCTATACATGATCGTTTTCTTTAAGATGTTGCGTGTTTTTCTTGTCAGTGTGAACCAATTCATGACATACGCTTCATGAGACGATTTTACGCATTAGAGTCGCGTCTTTTAATAGACCACTTTAATAATAAAAGGAAACAACACATTCTTTCAGTAAAGAGTATAACGGTTTGGATGTAGTAAGATTTCATATTTTATTTTTAAAGGGTGTGTCGGTTAGTAAATTTTAAGGTGTGTCGATTAGTAAGGCATTTTTGGTTTGTTGTAAATCAAAAGTTGGCTTAAGGTGGATGCATTTAAAAGTGGTTTGAAGGGTTGTGACTTTTTGAAGAGATGTGATCCAAATCATTGTATCTTAAATTACTTTTTGTATGTATATAGTTTGAAGGGTTGTGATTTTTGAAAATGTGTAATCTAAAGTATGATGTTTTAAGTTACTTTAGTAATTCAAGGGGTTTATTCTAGGGGTATGATGTGTATAGGGGTGTTCACGGTCCGGTTTTGACGGTTTTTGGGTCAAACCGTGAGCCAAACCGTTAGTAACGGTTTTTGCTCAACGGAAACGAAGCCGAACCGTTGAAATTAAAAACCAAACGAAACCATTACTTACGGTTTGGCTTCGGTTTGGTTTCACGGTTTAGGCTTTTTATGTTGTTTCAAAATAATTCATATTTAAGTTGTCAAAATAACTTTTAGTTTACATGTTGTCCAAATGTTAACAAACAGTTTACTACATGACTTCAAAAAGATAAAACTGCTAAATGACAAGCTATCTCATAATTTAATCAAGATGTCTAGAATTTAAGCTTTATCAAATTATACAAAAGAAAACTTCAAATAAGCTCAGTTCAAAACAAATTACCTTATTGTCCAAACTTAAAACTTCAACTATAAATTTGTAATAAAAAAACAACCATGCATCTGCTATCCAAATAGCCCAAAACAAACGTTCAAGTGCATCAAAATGCATCTAAATCAAAATGAAGAAGCTACTACATGTAATTACAGTGGGCTCAAGCTAGGTTAAATCTAAAAGAATCCCAATTATCTAAACATAATAAGAAAAACTATAAATGATTATATATTTCCAATATAAAAAATAATAATTTATATATAGTTAATTTATACGGCCGGTTTTTGTTGGTAAAAACCATAAACCAAACCGTTCGTTACCGTTTAATTTTTTTTGAAGCCAACCGACCAAAAGTAAATAAAACAACCGACCGCGAAGCCAAACCGATGACCGGTTTGAGCGGTTTCACGGTTTTAAACCAAGCCATGAACAGCCCTAATGTGTAGAGACATAACTATTAATTAGTTAGCATAACATACTCATGTGTTTTATTTTTTTAATTTAAGGGTTTTATTCTAGGGGTGTGATGTTTATAGACACAACTATTAAGTTAGCCTAACACACCCTAAGTTACTTTTTATAGGGTTATATAGTATCAATTTACACTACAAACTATGAAGTTTAATCAAGTTACCATTTTTTGAGTTTTTAACAAATTTTTTTGTTGCGATGTGAATTCATTTAACGGATTCATTTTTTATATAGAGTTTCAATAATATCAACGCCCCAACCATATCGCGTTGGTTTACGTCAATATTTTATTTTTTTTCAGATAAGATCTGCTCCCTCAACGTGTAGGATTGTGTTGACATTTCGACACGAAACGTTACTTTTTCACGCTTTCCGCCACCCCCGCAACTCGTATAACTTGAAGTTGATTAGATATAGCAACAATCAAAATAAAGTTAATTATACTTTAGCGTATAATATCCGTTAATAAATACCCTATTATAAATTAGAAAAGTTTAATAAATTGATATAAACTAGTGTTATTCCCTCGCTCTATGAGGCACAAATTAAGCCGGTATCAATTCCTTTTGTTACGGTATTGACAGTTATAGCAACTGAAAGCAAAAAACAAGAAATAAAGCCTTGATATGTCAAACTTGTATTTTACATCTATCAAAAAAATATAAATAAATACTAATGTTGTTCAGTTGGTGATTAGGTCTGTAAACGAACTGAAACTTTAGTGAACAACTCAGGAACCGTTTGATGGGAAGTTCGTTTACGTTCGTTTAATTGTTTGATAATGAACAACATGAACAAGAAATTCCGTTCGGTTAGTTAAATGAACGAACACGACCAGATTTCTCGCTCGTTCAATTACGTTCGTGAACGTTCGGTAATGTGTTCGTGAACATCCATTCATGTTCATTTATTTATGTTGTTCATCAAAGATTTTTTAGCATTTATGTATTTTATCTTAACCTTTGATATTCTTTAATTCTTATTTATCGCATTACCTAAACAAATGAAATAAGAAACCTTATCTCCACCTTATATACCTTATATATGCACAATTCCACTTTCCTTCTCAGTTATTGATATCGAAAAATACCATCAACCTTCGTTCAATGATTAGTGCTTCATGGTCTAACGTCGCCCCTCTCACCATCTACCTCTAGCCATCGTCATCTTCATCGATTTTATTTTGTTCGTAAACACCTTCATTTCCTTAATGAACGAACACGAACAAATAATCTCGTTCGGTTAGTGTTCATGAACTGTTCATGAACACATTATATCTTTAACAGGTTGTTCGTGTTTATTCGGTTCATTTACAACCCTGGTGGTGAGGCTCTCTTCTCTCTTTACCTATTTTATTTTATTTTATTTTACATATTAACAAAAGCCATGGCAGGGAATAGTACTTCCCAGCCATTGGTTTATATGGGCGGTTCCCAATAGTGCCCTGTTTAAATTTACTTTTTTATCATTGGTTTTGTTTTTTCCCTCTCCCAGCTAAATTACCATTATGCCCTTAGTTTAGATTTACAGTTTTGATATTGTTTTCGTTTTTTTCCAGTCAAATTACGATAATTCCCCTGGTGTAAAATTACGGTCCTGCGATTGTTTTGGTTTTCCTTTTTTCTGACAAAACTATGGTACTGTTTTGTTTTAATTGGTTGACTCGGTATATTTTTTTTCGTGCTAGACGACTGTCTGACACACGTTCTTTTGTCCTGAAAAAAATACAATTTTGCCATCAGTAAAATTATAATATTTCCATCGTTTTAGTTTTTTTTACACCAAAAGAGGTAGTGTTTTGTTTTAATTGGTTGAGTCAATGTAATTTTTTGAGATCGTGTTATAAGTAGTATGTACAACTAATCGAAACACAGACGTACATGTTACAAGAGAGAAATCTTCGACTTAGTGCCCCGCAACCGGGCGGGGCAAAAAATTACTATATTGCTATCGTTTTAGCTTTTAGCAAATTACGATTTTACCCCAGCCCAAAATTACAATTTTGCCCCAGTTAAAAATTACAATATTGCTATCGTTTCCGTTTTTTAAAGGTGCGTGGGAAATATTGTCAGGCTGCTACATGGGATTCCCCTGTTGGCCCGGGTATGTTAAGATTTTACCTCCAGTTCAAAATTACGATTTTACCCTTAGTTCAAAATTACAGTATTGTCATCGCTTTAGATTTTCGCAATTTACGATTTTACCCGGTCAAAAGATATGATTTTGCCCTTAGTTCAAAATTTCAATATTGTCATCACTTTAGCTTTTTTTAGCAAAACTATATAAGTGTTTTGTTTTAATTGGTTGACTTGATTTAAGTTTTTTTCGTGTCAAGGAGCTGTCTAACACTTGCCCATTAGTCCTAGTCCTGACAAATTATAGTTTTGTCCCTACCTCTAAATTACGGTCTTGCCATCGTTTTCGATTTTTTTCTACCGAAATTATGGTAGCGTTTTTTTTAATTGGTTGAGAAATATTCAGCCTACCGCCCCGCAACGCGGGCGAAGGTGTCAACTAGTTGCATTACAAACTATAACTTTTTCTGTTTAGTTTATAGTTAACAAACTAAGTATTTAGTTTATAGTTAACAAACTAAGATTTATTAGAGAGTGGTCATTAACTAAAAGCTAAACTATTCACCTCGCTAGAGTCTATACGTGGGGCCGTGGGGGTGTTGAATGTGTGCACAAGACAACAAATAATGAGTCATATATTTGAAGAAAGTTTGCTCCAATTAGGGTAGGGGTGGTCATCGTTTCAAAAATTCCATCACTTGCAACATCTAATCAAGTTCCTTCATGTTATCAATCATTATTCCATTATTCATAACCTTTTTTTAGTGGAAATGGTCATCACTTGCAACTTTAAAAAAAACAAACAGATACACCTCTCCGACGGTCATATCAACGGATACATTTCAAAGTTCAACGCGTGATAATCTCTATGCGTTATAAGTTCAACGCATTAAAAAAAGAGGTGGCGGCGGTGTTCCATTGTTTTTCACGCGTGATGAACTCTTCATAACGGACCACCCCGGGCCCCTTTATGTATATAAATACAATTCAACCCAGCATCATTACAAATATTATCAACTAAAATGAAATAATATACTCGTAAGATATCATACTAAACAGTTAGAAGGGTTATTATTAAAGAGAAATAATAATACTCACAAAAATGTATCTAATCATATTTGGTAAGACATTGTAACTTTGTAATTTAATAATATATCATACGAAATAGTTACAAGGGTTATATTTTATTTACAGCTCATAACAATATTATAATAGTGTGGTTTAGTTTAAAAAGCTATGTATACAAGTTTCATTAAAAAAAATATATAATTTCTTTTTAGTGATCTTAAGCTCAATTTACATTTACATCGCTTTTTTTTAATTTATTGATTTGTATACCAACGACGAATAGACAAGTTGTTAGACTCGAGAATACGAAGTTTGGTTTGATTATCTCATAACAACTATGTATTAACCGTCTATTGCCCACAGCTTTTTAGTTGCTTGATTGTTAAAAAAATTTATTCATCTCTTCGTGTGGCCAATTGAGAATTGGCGTTCGTTTCATGCATCAACTGTATGGCTTATGTTCTCTAGTTCTTTAACTTTTGACCTTGTTATCCGTTGCAGAAGATTCAAGTCTTCACTTTATGCATTTTAGCTTACACATTTTGTTTTGTCTAATCTTCTTAATTAATTTTATTTTGTTGTTGATCTTTTGTACATACTAGATGGTGATTTAAGAAGGCAATAAATGCACACATGGATAATCAAATTTATAATTGTTATCACATGTCAATATTTCTATTGTTACCAAAATAGAAAAAAAAATATGTTCTATAATATGCGACGATGTATAGATCAACACTTCGCTCATTATCAGATCTTATGTCGAAGGTCGTATGGAAGAGTAGACACTATATCATAGTAATTTAATAAAAAAAAATAGTGACAAACGGTAACGTTATAAACTGTGGTTGATGGCGGCGGCAATGATAACAAATATTTAGACCAAATGGTAAATTAATAAAAAAAATAGTAACAAACGGTAACATTATAAACTAGTTTTGAATTCTATAAGAATATCTCGTATGCAATGTTTTCAAACATATGCAAAACACATGTTATGTTCACACATCAACCACCACTTGTTAGAATAAGGCCTTTTGACTTTCAACATTTCAGAAGACTAATGATGGGACCATTATTTATATTGTTTTGTATCACATGATTATGTATAGTACCCGTTAAGCATTGGTCGTTATTGTTAATTAATTAGGTCTAGTCCATAATGAACATGCACATGTGAGCTATATATTTTTTAATAACCGATTTAAATAAATAAATGATAGCCATTAATTCGGAGTTATAGCCAAAATAACTAAAACTGAAATAACCAAAAATCAAAATAACCGACGGGTCGGTTTTTTATATTTTTTTATAACCTAATATTGTTGTTCAGTTATCGTAATTTTTATTTTTATAACCGCAATAACCGAATCGAACCGATTGTTTTAATCATGGCCGAATTTTTAAGTTAATGTTTAAGAGTTTAACCACCCAAATAAGATTGGTTGTATGGTTGTTTATGTGTAAATGTAAATCTATTAATTAATGTGATGTGTGACATCAAATAAGTAGTCGTTGGCGAAATGGTTGTTTAACAGTAAATTGGAAAAACATTGTAATGAAATGAATAATTTAACTCATATTGGAATGGGTCACACTTATGCTTATCGATAAACATGAGTATAAGCTAACTTATTTGACCTTTTTTTATAATAATATTGTACATTGACTTGTTTGATTATAAGTAAATGTAGATAGAAACTTCAGGTAGTGAAACTTTGAATATGAATAACTGGGATTAACCGACTTATAACCGGTCTGAAACTGAATTAACCACGAATAACCAATTAACCGCAACCACATTAACCGAAATCGAACGGTTATGATTCCTGATAACCGAAATGTTGATTTTAGCCAATAACCGAACAAAACCACACCATACTCATTCCTACCAATTATTATCACGCAGGCTATTCATTCAAAGTAAAAAAAAATCAGTTCTATATAATAAAAAAGACAAAAAATATGTACAATGAATTTGGAACATTTGTTAAATCACACAAATAGCTAATATGACGCTATGGGAGTTTTCTGATTAAACTAAGGTTGCATGTGGTTGTGAGAGAAATGTTTCAGCTATTATTGTTAAGACTTTTTTGTTTTAATATATAATTACGTCAATTTGATTAAACTCAAATTACTTTTATAAACTTGAATAATATATGTAATAAAATTGGATTATTGTTAAGACTTTTTCGTTTTAATATAGTTAAGTCAATTTGATTAAACTCAAATAACTTTTTTAAATTTGAATAATATATGATAAAATTGGGAATTTTTATTCTCTTTAATCTAAAATAGAATATAATAGAATTGTCATATATTTTCTCTTAAAAGTATCGGTTTAATAAAAGGTTAGATGGACCAGGTGTCAGCATGCGTCCAAAACTGTAATAATGGTGCATCTAACTAATATGCAACATGCGTCTAAAATTATGATAGGTAAATCAAAATCGACTATTTTAATATGTGATTGACTATACATAACCCAACCCTCAATACACTTTATGTTTAACCTATTAGACCATGCGTAGTCGTTGGGTGAATAATGTCCCACCCTTGGATGTTGGCAGCCCAGTCAGCAATTGAGTGTTTTTTTTAAAATAGGTGTAGTAGGAATGTGGGCATTGTGGTGTAATAGAATTAAATAAAAGAAAAACCATAAAAAAATGTTTTTGGACAAATAAAATCTTGGAAATTGGTGATTGGTCAAACGTCAAAGGATGACCCATCAGGCGTTGTATATTCCACGCCAAACACCAAAAAATCAAAACAAACGCCCATGGGGGCCGTTCGCGGCGCGTTTTGGGGCGTGTTTGGCTTTGAAAACGCCCAGGGAACCACGACTACGGGTGGTCTTACAATGGTATATCTGACATACGTGCATTAAAATGTTAAAAGGTTGTACTTGACATCTTTCTGTTTTTATATGTTTATGTATATAAAACATTTATAATAAATAAAAAAGATAAGAAGGAGATTACTTATGTGCTTATATTGTATCTCAATGATTTTGACATTTACTATGATTTTTAATATCATTGACATATATTTTTATCAAAAATCGTTGTAACATTTTATATAGAAGATTTAAAAAAAGAAAGGGATAAGGTATGACCTCTTAAGTTTTCATATATGGTTTAAAACTAGTTAATTACACATTACGTATTTCATAATTTAACTTTTTTGCGACGACTTGCATGCATGACTCGAAAATTTTGGTTTTAAATAAACTATATTTTAGTTAGGGTTCATGAACCGCCGAACCGGGCTTGTTTATTATTTTTGACATTTGAGTCAAGTGGACCTAACATCAAAATCCAATACGGGTGTATTTACGGTATCGTATACTTTAAGTAGCTTGGATTTTAAAATTTTTAATTATATATTTTTTTTATGATAATACGTATTAAAACGCGACTGATATCACTCAAAACTATCACTTTTGTAACTAAAAGATATTCTCGCTCTAATAGGAAAGCAACTTAGTGTGTCAGAAGGAACAATTAGGGGCTATTTGTTTCAGCTCTTAATAGACTGTTAATGGTTCAGACCTCATACTTATTCAACATTTCATGGTTCGGATTGTTTGTTTCTTAAACAGATTTCTGAATGGTTCAGACATTTACCTCTGAATGGCTAAGTATTATACTGAGTCTGAATGGTTAAGACCTCTTATCTGAATTATCAGACATTTGCCTCTGAATGGTTAAACATTATACTGACTCTTAATGGTTCAGACATCTTATTGGTTCAGCACTTAATGGTTCAGACCTTTTACTGGTTCAGCCGTTACCCATTCAGAAGTTACCAAACAGCCCCTTGATTAACCTATTTTCAGATGTTATAAATTGTTTTGAAATGACATAATGAAAGTTAGGAACATACATGGTTACTTCTCCGTTAAAGAAAGATTATTATTGGTAACAAAATTTAAAGTTAGTAATGTGTCTAATGTCATAGTATTGATTATTATCACTCAATAAAATTATAATTTGGATTATTAAATCTAATTTGCCTATTCATTTTCCCGACATCTGACACGACCAGACCCAACCCAACCCAACCTAAGACTTGATTAAAAACAACTTTAGACGAAGAACAAAAGGAACATGCAACTAAGTGAACTAACATTGCCAATGACCTCCAGCTCAAGTGTAGGAGGACTTGAATTCTTCCGTGAAGACTCAAGTTCAATTCTCATTTGTTGCAAAAAGGAGTGAGGCACTGGTGGGTAATAATAGAAGACCCATGAAAACCTGGGTTCGTTTCTTGAGCCAAACGGGTTTACCGGTAATTTCACCGTCGTGCCTACGGGCTGGTGGGTTACCAGGTTTTCCCTGAAAGTGGTGGTGGACGACTCGGGTTACTCTCGAAGTACTCCGTTTGTCCAGTAAGTGCCACAAGGTACTCGGGATTGATTTGTTGGCCATTAAAAAAAACTAACTTCAAACATTAAAGTTTAAACCATAGGAAAAATGAAATAGAATAAACCATGTTTATTGAATTTACACACACATTGTAGTTCTGAAATTAATGTACGTAATGTGAGCCGTCGTATACATAGTAGTTGTATAACCGTTGAACATAAATGATTCGACCTCGAGTTATGTGCCAACTGCCAAGAATGATGATGTTGGATAAAGTTGTATATTCGTGCATAGCATGTTTTGTTTACAAGGTACATTTTATCACTCATCAATTACTTGGTAAATTTTGGGGCATCTTTGAGGTGAGATAAAGTTTTAGAATCAATAGGTCCTAGGTTCGATTCTCACAAGGGAGTTTTTTCCCATATCTATTGAGTTCCTCCTGAATTGATGTAGTGGAGATGGATATGATCGGGTAGTTTCGCTGGTGGCACGATGATACTCCAGTGGTCCGTCAATGATCCGAATTTGCCATTAAAAGAAAATTACTTGGTAAAATTGGGGTTTAAAAAATGGCAGTTACACCGGTCCGGTTTGGTTGTTCGGCCGGACTGGCCAAACTGGCGACAATGGTTCGCTTTGACAGTTTAAACCGTTCTTTCAAATCGATAGTAACTTAGTATACATAAAAATGATAGAGATGGTTCATCAATTATAAATACAAACACACCCGCACGTTCATAAATGAAAATAATAAACAGAATAAGAAAAAAGATAAAGGCCGTTTCGGTTCCAAACCATCAGCAGAAAAAGATAAATGTGCTTCTGCAACCATATTAGTGCGGGTCAACACGACCCAACCCATACTATAACAGTAAAACTTACAGGTTATGACCCGTTACTCAACCCACCCAGAGGTTGCCCACCTCTATACAAATAAAGTTCCACACATAGGCTCCAAGTGAGTTAATTATGTCACTTTCTTGCATTAAAATACGCTCGCCTTTTTTAAACATCATGAAACAATATCTCTGGCTGGACTTCACAAATCGCAAACCCATAGTGTGTGTGTATATACACACATATCTAAAGCACACAATCATAAGAGAAACAAACAGAGCCTGCGATATCCACTAGCTTTTCTGTGGTTCATCTACGAAAAGTTTATCGAACTGCAAAAGGACGGTAACTTTCTTCCAAAATGACGACATTGGTCAGCCAATGTATAATGAGGTGATACAATTGCGCACGTGTCACTTGAATTTTAAGTGCTAATTCATAGTTTCATTGTGTCGGATAAATCATAAATATTAATAATTCCAATAGTTTTGGAGACAGGAATGTGTAGAATGAAACAAGTTTCATAACAGAAATGTGTTGGGAGTAATATACATTGATGATTGATGTACTTAAACAGAAGGGTTAATAAAGATAAGCAACCTCGGAAGGTTCTCAAGAGCTAATGTGAAAACCGCCCCGAACACAAATAGCAAGACAAAAGCCAGCAACACTTTTGCGATGTACTGGACACCGATCACCGATGGTAATAAGCTTTTTGTTGAATGTAACTCATCTGAGAACTGAAAACAAAAAATAGATAAGCTATAAAATTAGATATGCGTTCCTTGTAAAATTCAATCAGAAAGTAAGATATAACAACAGATCCATACAATGTCATGTTAACATTTAGTTTCGCTAATGGTTGAGTGTAGAGTTCAAATAAGTTGATTTGGATATATTTAATCCCAAACGGGCCAAATGGGTGAAGCTTAATAGTTTAGATTAAGGATGTTCCGGTGTTAGTTTTGACAAAAAAAAATCTACGGTTTTAGGAAATGACAAACTGAGCCGGCCGGGTTGGGTTGGGTTGGGTTGGGTGGGTCGGCCGGACCACAGGTTTTAATGGTTAGGCAATTAATCGATTCGGTTATGACGCTTTGAACCATTTTTTTCCAATATTATCAGTTTGCATTAAAAAGGTTAAAATAATAAAAAATGGTTCATGATTATATACTTACACATAACTACATATTAAAAAAAATAAAAATACAAACAATAAATGTTACGCCGCCAGTTCCACGCTCTAAACCAAGCCGGACCTTTTAAGCCATCAAAACCAAACCAGCCGAGTTGCTTCGGTTTAGGGCCTTAGGTGGATCGGTCAGTTTCAACGGTTCATACCACCCCTAGTTTAGAGAGATTGGAAAAGGGTCTTTTTTGCGAACCCCGAGCATAGGTTACCCAAAGTGTATCCAAATACAGCGAACCTTCTAACTGATGTTATTATAAAAAAACACTGTTATTACTGTAATAATATAGTTTCCGAACGTGAAGTGCTCTGTCTATTGATCTTTGTTTTTTAAACAAATTGTTGCATTCTATTTGAGGCTTGATACATACCCATGAGAATTTAAACAGATTCATATTTTTGACATGTTACATTTTCAAACAAGTTACAAAACATTTGCTCAAAAAATCCAGGTAGACCAACCACATTAACTTCTTTCATGTATCTCTTCATTTCATTAGTCCACCTAGGTTTTATAAACCAAATTATGTAAACCATTTGTAAGTTAAACATTATTCTTTCATATTCTACTGACCATGAGTACGACGTTGTAAACTTGTAAATATAATCATAAGTGCCGCTAGGAACCCAGGATCTAACATGTGATATAAACAAATGAGACATAAACTAACTAACTAACCACAAGAACACAATCAAAATGCAACTTCATAAGTCATAACTAATTTGCCATTGCACTGTTCAACTTATATTCTGTATCACATACACTGAAGCTTCATCAATCATCAGTTACCGCTATTTTAAAAAAATAAATACCGAAACGCTACTAAAAGGTAGACATACCAGTGGAGACGATTCATGGTTTATAGTTCTCCTGATACTTCCCTTAGCTCTTGCACCTCCTTGAAGACCAACAACACAAAGTTATATCATACAAAATCAATACAAACGATATCGTAAACTTATTCATACTTATTTAATCAAAACTTGTAACAAATTTGGCAACATTTTGAATCAAACTCAACAGTGTACAGCTAATCTATAAAATTAAAGATAATGAAACAGAAACCTTCAGCTTCAGTAACCGTCTGCAGCTTCCAGCCATGACCGTAACTCACAAGAACAGAATTAGGGCCAAAACTGACCGGTTCTTCACCTTTTTTGACCGATTCAATATACGAAGCTAGCGGCAATCCATCGTCGAGGTCTTTGTTGATCAAATTCAACGCAAATCCGGCCTCTGTACCGGCTGAAAACCGTCTGATCTTGCTTGAACTTGTGCAATTCACCTCCAGGTACTGTAAGAAGCTCGTAATTAATACTACAAGTACAGTTCGATTCGAATCGAATCGTAATGAGTCGAATTGAGGAAAGAGATGCTTACAGATGGTGAAACTGACGGTGAATCTTTGAGTTCTAGGGTTTCGCTATCGTCCGCCATGCGAGAATTGAGATGGCGAGAACGAACTACTAAGGGGTTTGGGTGATTGGTGGATGTTCATTCACCTGATGAGTTGACTTTACTATTTTGATTTGTGAGGAGCAGTTTGGAGAAAAGGCTATTTTGGCCCTTCTACTTTTCTTAAGTTTTTCAATACATCTACAAGTAATATGATGTCTAGTTAAAACATAATTGTAACCGTCTACCATAGTATACTCACTTTCTCTCTAGTATCTCCCCATTAGGGTAGCAGCGGGCCGTAGAACTCATATGTCATACTAGTGTGTGTGTGTGTTTTTTTTTTTTTGGGAGGGGGGGGGGGGAGCTACATTGCAGCAACCAACCCGGGTTGTGTATTCGAGTAGTGGGACCGGGTTTAGTACTTGATGTAAATACCGTTTAACTCTGGAAAGAAGAAAGCAGGTTAGGTGAATGAGTTAGGTGGCACAATATTATTGGATAATAGGTAGTGGGTTGAGCTAGGAGAGTGTCCCTCCTATTTGGGTTGTATTGGGTTAAATGAGATGACACAGTCTTATTGAATGGTTGTGTGGATACTTGTGAGTTGCTAGGTATGTGCCCCTGCACCCTTATTTTAGCAAAGCAACACCGCCAACATGTACACTTACAATACATGATTCTCATGAATCTCTGCATAGCGAGGTGCTTTGCATCAAATGTTGTATACACGTTGTATACATGTGAATTTGAGAAGAAATAATGTGTATTACATCAAATGTGTTTTTATATTTTAAATCTCATCCGTTGTTAGAGAATTTTTTAAATGGTTTTTAATTTAACTGTGATATATAAGATAATTATGTAAATATCTATCACACTCTTCTACATCATTTTAGCAACAACAAAAAAACTATGTACATGGTTCTCACAATTTTTCTCACAATTTTGTAAGTAGTGAACTGCCCTACAAATATATTCGAAGTTATCATATTCTTTATGTACACAAGCATTTCTAGAAGAAATAATGTGGATTACATTTCCCGTTCAAAAAAAATGTGTAATACATTACATGTGTTTATATATTTGACATACACATCTCCTGAATGAGAATTTTTTTGAAATGGGTTTTTAATCCGAATCAAAAGTCGCCCTTAGAATCTTTTCTTTTAACTCAGCACATCAATCATCATCATATTCAGTAAATCCCACCAACGGCAAAGCTAGAGGAGGTAAGATGTAGACAGCCTTACCTCTACCCCGTAGGAATAGAGAGGTTGCTTCTAGTGAGACCCCCGGCTCGATAGTAGTTTTGCATCAAGCCTTGGACATAAGGCACATACACTAGGCAATTAAGAAAAAGGCTAATTAGTACATGTACTCCCTTGTCTTTCGGCTATCAACGCCACTACAGGATGCATGATTAACCATCCCCTCTTTTAACATTATTTTCACGAAATTAGTAAATTAACGTTAAAATTAGTGCACTTTCACTTTTGCTCCCCGAGCGCCCACACATATATACACTATATGCGTAGACCGCAAGCGGGCGTTTTCTTTTAAATTGGAAAAGCTATCATTTAAGTATTGTAGTTTCTTAATCCCAGTTAAGAATGTGTTCATGATCAAACTTAGGACTAAACCAGTTATAAACCAAAACAATAACCATTCATTTTTCCATTACTTTTGAATTCTGGCTCAGTTTTGTTCAATTATGTTCCAACTTGATGCTCGACCCGAATGAGAAACTACTTCATAAAACGCTTGAACAACTGTAGCCAAATATTCGGTAAACATTGTAAAATCAGCAACCGCATCAATAACTTTCAAGTATAACTTTGCCATTTCAAAAACATAACGTGCAGAAACCTTCGGATGCATTTCTGAGTGTTCTCTGTTTACCATCGGATGCATTTCTGAGTGTTCTCTGTTTTCAAGTTTGTGATTCGACTTCATCTCCACCTCAACCAACTATCAAGCAATCATGTCCACGAATAACACTTATACCAATACGACTGTAAGTAGAGGTGGCAAAATGGACGGGTTGGATTGGGTTGGTTGTTGAGTTAGGATGAGTTTGGGTCAGGATGGGCAATTTAAAAAAAGGTCAGGATGGGTATGGGTTAGAATGGGTTTGGGTCGGGATAGGTTCGGGTCAGGATGGGTTAAAAATGATCATTGTGTGTGATACAAGTGCATGCATTTCATTAAGGAATCATTCTTGTCATCAATTTTCTCTAAATCAAACCTCTTTGATCCCATTAGATATAAACTGCAGTGATCTTAAATGCAGCTTCAAGTCTTACAGTTTCGTATGTTGTTGTCATTTGTAAGTGATGATCATTTCAAGTCTTGATATATGCATTCAAATCAGTGTCGATGGTCATTCATAAGCGATCTTGTATATTTAGGTTTTAACGTCAATGTAGACGTGGCAAAATGGGCGGGTCGGGTCGGTTAAAAAAGGAATATTTTTGGTTCAAGTTGGTCGCTTTGAAAGAAGGCATAAAGTGGCTAAATTATCATAACCATAGTCACCTATTTCGCGGTTCGCTCCGGTTCGGGTTCGCTAGTTGGGACGAATTCGGTTCGGAAGGGTAGGTTCATTTCGGTACGATTTGGTACGGTGTACCATCCCGCCCAGTTCGGTAAACACAAATCAAAACAAAATTTGCTAATTTCATAAATCCAATATTCAATTAGCAAATAGAAAACATAAACAAATACGAAATTCTTATGGTACGAAACGTACCAATACGAAATTCGTGGCTTTTGGAGCGAATTATGTGACTATGATCATAACTACTAACAAAGATTGTGTTCCGATCATCAACACCACATTCAGATCAACATCAAAAGGAGATTCAAACTAAACCAGAAACCAGCGATTAACAGAAACCAGTGATTTCATGCCGCCGGTGAAGAACCCTGGCCAAGAAATCAAAAGTGGAAATTGGGTAATTCCAGGAAGAAGACGATGAGAAGTGATCTGAAAAGAGAAGCGATTGGAATGGTAACCTAAACCTTGGCTGGTGTTGATGAAGAAGACCTGCTTCAGTCATTGGAATGGGTAATTGACACCGCCCATCCTGACTTGCCCTCTTATTTAATTTGACCCATCCTGACCTGTGAATGTTACTCCTCTGCTCACATCCAACCCATTTGAACCCATTACTAGTTTTCATTTAGCCCATACTAACCCACTGCCTTATAAAAATTACCCATTATGACCCAAAATTAACTATTTGGGTTGTATTTGCCAGGTCTACTCGTAAGTTATACACTTATACCAAGACGACTCATAAGGTATACTAATACGACTCATAAGATAAGTAGACAAAAGTATGAAATAGGCACAAGATCAATTCGTGCACGAATCCAGAATTAAACGGGCTAAACATTGTTAAAATCTATTTTTAATAGATACAGATTCATAATTAATATACAGCATGCTGTATGAGTCAACCCAACAAAGCCAGGTTTGAATGTACTAATAAAATAATTTGTTTCACCCAAACATGTTTGCGACGTTACCCGGCCTGTATATCTTGCTTCTTAAGAGAAAGAGATCAAAACATAAGGTTAAAACCAACAACATAACAAACGTAGATATCCGAATCCCTCATAAAGATTATGCTATTTAATACTTATATTCCAACTCAAAGCAAGAAAAAAATACAGATTAAAGACTGATAATCGCGTGCAAAATGCTTACAGATTCCATTAATTAAGCCGGCCTCGCAGCTTTAACGAGATTCCCAGTCCTTAAACTTTTTTCCTTTGGGCTTCGCAATGGGCATATTCATGCCCGCCATTTTAGTGTTGTATTTTGCCCGAAGTGGATCGTTGTTTGTCCACCTGCAACAACATTAAAAGTCAATTTTAAAAAGGTTTGTGTAAAAATGGCATCTAGCTTTATTAGAACAGCAAGAATATGCCTTTCATCCTAAAACCAGTTGGGGACGTCAATCGTATAAGTGTATAACACAACACTATTCACGTGGTTATGAAAAAAAGAAATAACTTAATATAATTGGTGAGAGGTGAAGAAGAATTCACGGTTTTTTCCATATATTGAAAGTGTTACATATGTTGTTTTCCTTTCCTATAAAATAACCTAAATAACCATAACCGAACCGTAACCGCCGGATTAACTGAACCACGGTTAACCGACCATCAGTTATGGTTAACACCATTCAATTAACCGTACCCTCGGTTAACCGAACCAACGGTTAATCAACTTTGCACACCCCTAGAACGAAACGCTCAAACCAAAGCTAGTCAACCAATTTGAAGTTTGAACGGTTTGAGATCCAAGCGGTTTGGTTTTCGCTGTTTGGCAGTTTAACGATCCATTCCCATTTGAAACTTGGAATTCGCTGTTTAATCTTTAGTAGTTATAAACACATTAATTTTTATTTGGGGATATATATAGTTATGTATGTGTATTATTATCACCATGCAATTTCTTTTATCACTTCAATTTTTTAACACAAACTAAAGATTTTGAAAACAAAACAAAAAACTAAAAAAAACTGTTCAAACCGTTAAACCACCAACCCGGACGATCTATCCAACCTGGCCGGTTCGGTTTGACATTTCACGGAACCATAGTTAGACGAACTCCAAACAGGACCGTAAACCCACTGTCCATTATATCAGTATTTTGAGTAGTTGCTTTATTCATCTACTGCTATACTCAACTTCTTCCATATTAATTAACTACTTGTTATCTAGAATGATAGAACCCAACACTATTCTTCTAATGAACATATACTCACTAAAAACTAAAAGTACTAATTTCAGCAAATCCAACACCACCAAAATGACTGGTGTGTCAACATAAACATTTAAGGAATCAATTACAGCAGGTTAGCCTCATAATGCATGACAGGATAACATATGCAAAAAGAACAAAGCATAAAAGGATAATGTACTTACGGATTATTCCAGTCAGTAGTGTCCTCATTAACAAGATGAGTCCATTTTGTTCTTCCACTGCGACCAAAGTGCTTAACCTGCATAACTTTCGGCAAAATCGACTTGTCCATTTTGTCTTCTCCGGTCGGTGCAGAGAAATCGCGTCGGAAAATACCATCAGCGCCAACAGTTCCAGCTTTATCATCAGGATCATCTTGGAAAAACGCACCCTTGTGATAATATTTCTGCATAAACCGCCATTTTTGTTTCGGTGCAGATGAAGGTTTCGGGTTCTTTCTCTCCCACTCTCTCCGCTCTTCTTCCGTCATATTTCTAACCCGTTCAATCTCTTCTCGTTCTTTCACCATCGCATCACGGTCATCTCTGTCTCGTTTAATTCTCGCAATCTCACGAGCCTTCCACGCTTCATATTCTTCCGCCTCGTTCAACTCGTCGTCCGTTTCCACGTCAGCAATATCCGCTTCTGCTTCCAGATTCTTTTGAATTTGCATATCTTTACGTATCTCCTCGACTACTATCTGTTTCGTCTCCACTTTCCTCTCCTCTGCTCTTCTCTTCATCAACTCCTCAATCGCGCGTTCTTCCGCTTCAATCTTCTCACGCTCAGCGATCGTATCCCTTTCCGATTTCGGTACAAACACCGGCTTCACCATAGCCATACCCATCTGCTCTTCCTCTGAATCTGTTTCGTACTCCGACGACTCCTCCTCATCCTCATCTTCATCCTCGTCTTCTTCCTCCGGAATCATCGCAGCTTCCTCTTGCTCCCTCTGCAGCAACTTTTCCCTAATTCGCCTCCTGCGTTCATCCAACGCATCCTCATCATCCTCCTCAAACTCTAATCTCTCTTGCCTCCGTTGTTCTTCCTCCTCCGTTGAAATAATCTCCGCTTGTCTTATCCTCCGATGATCCGCTCTAATTTCCTCCTTATTATCCAACCGATTCTCAGCCAACCTACGTAACCTAGGATCATCTCTTTTCGTAATATCATTATCCTCCCTGCTCGGAAACTCCTTTTCCAACGCGGCGGACCGCGCCACTCGGATATCACCGTCTTCATCACCATCATCCGCCCACTCTGGAGCTTTACCAGGCCAATATCTTTTCACTTTTGTCTGCCCTATTTTACCTCTAAGCTTATCCCTAATTGCTATAACAGTATCACTAACCCCCGCCGTAACCGACATCGTTAAGATCGAAAATTAACCAACAGAAACCTAGAACAAGAACAAATCTGCAACAAACAATTGAAATTAAAACAAATGTTAAACCAATTGATTTAGAACGAGAAAAATCTGCAACAAACAATTGAAACCGAAACGAATCTTCAAACAAATTGATATCAAATTGTATAATATTTTACAACAATATGTTATCACAGTTAGGGTTAACGAACATCAACTGATGAAAGTGTAACTAGCAAGACGAACTTACGATTTCAGGTGTGAGACTGACCGCTGCCGGACGACGGCGGTGACGAGGTGGTTTCCGGTGAGATTAACTGAGTTTGCAGAATTTGTGAGCTAACAATATGCAGAGAACCTGATCGAGTTTTAGCCCTAAACGAACAGCTATAACTGATATACATTTTAGTTTATTTACTTTTTGGCCCTTCGTATATGGTGAATTGACTTTTTTGACCCTTGTAATTTGAAATTATTTTACGTAAATCGACTCTCTTGAGTACGATGCAAACATGGTCCTTATAGTTGTTTCATAGATACATAGATGTAAAACTCGTTGCATTATTGGTCGAGTTTGTTTAAAATAGTAGTTAAGACGTGTTATATGTTACATGCGTGAAAAATAACATTTGAGTTTTGTAGTTTACCCATGTGGCCGTGTTTAAAGGCTGAATATATTGTAAAAAAAAAATTATAAGCTAATTGTAGCCTACACCCCGGTGTTTTGGTGAAGTCGATGTATGAAGGAGACAATTTTATATCCATTGCAATCAGTTTAGTATGCTTTGTAGAAAAGCATTAGTTGTGCTAGTATAGCTCTGTTAGTTTAAGAGTTGACGACATGGATTAATCGTCGTAATTGATGGTAAGACCATGTGTGGTGGTTCAAGCCCCTTAAGGGCGTTTCTTAACATGTGAACGCCATGTTAATAGAGACATGTTTAGCCAAAAAAAGGTTTAGTGGTTCTGACCCCTTACCCAATGATTTAATAATTTTACAATTTTTTTTATTCGCTAATTTTTAAAATAAAAAAGAAACAAAAAAAAACTTAATAAAATTATATAATATTTCATTAAAATTGAAAAAAGACGTATACATATACATACAGTGAGAATGCATTCGCGTTGCGCGGTATTTATGTTTTTTGTGCACATTGCATGGTGGGTTTCATGTAATTTATACTAGGTTATAACCCATGTAATACACGGGCTGAACAATTTAATTTATGTAAATCATACATTTATAAATAAACGGAATACAAATGAAATTTCATTATATTACATTACATTAAATACAACAAAGTAAGTAACAGTTGATGATCGACCGGTTCTCCAGCTTCATGGCGGTGTGCAAATCATTCTTCAGCTTCATGTATGCAAATCTTCGTCAAACTCTAACCGGCCATTCCTCCCTATCAGCAGAACATTAGTATAGAACATAACAAAAGAAAATGGAAGAATGAAATCAAGCGTGTATAAATATCCACCACAAAAATTCATAAGTCAGTGAGTCCGCCAAACACACAGAACCATCGGCCCTAATCACTGGACACGTGTCCCCCATCTATTTTTATTTATTATATATAATCGATAATAGATAATAGATGTGTGTATTAATGAAAATGCAAGCTAGAAACCAAGTAAAAAATGACATGAAACGCACCATATGAATTATGTATGTGTATGTATTCAATATCAAAAAATCTGGTAATCCTAAACTCTTGCCCACTCACTACAAACAAAAGAAACCAATAGAGAATCCCTAAACACGACAAATAAATATATACTGCCAAACTTTGTTCGACCGAGTATCCACAATGCATGCAATAAGAAAAGCTTGTTGAGCAGTCTTTATAATGTGAATATAGAGATGCTCACTAAAAAACCAACATAGTAAAACAAATTAACATAGAATAAGTTTCGTAGAAAACCTTTAGCATTAATCCGAAGCAAATTACAACTGAATCAAACACAGAAAACTATTTGATTGATAATCAAAGAATGAAAACATAAATAAATGAAATTTAAGATATATTCTTGTATTAAATACAAGATAATGGGGGTGTTTGGATGATCATTAAATGACGATTACTGTTTGTGAAATACACACATAATCTAACGATAAACAAAAAAACTGATTGGGGATTTAGAGAATTTACTGTTGGGAGGTCCATTAATAAACACATAAAATTTGTGCACGCTATCCTCATATAGTTTCAACTTTGTAACTTGCATTAATCTGAAATCAAAATGTAGAAAATTGCAATTTAAGCAGGACTGTGAACGTGATATATGCATGAGCGATTATATAGTCCGACTGGTTTATCATAAGACACTAAAAAGAACGATGAACTTGATATGTCCACAAAGTCACCTATACACCAGAATGCTCCAAAGCCCTTTATGAAACACACCATTCTTTGAAAAAAAAAAAAAAAACTCTAGTCAACTGCTAACCACCTTGTTAACTAATTTCAGAATCTAAATGATCTTAATTTATTTAGATTAAACAACACTAAATTTAAGAAAGACAATTTAAATGGGTATGCAACATACTTGTTTCGCCATACTACGCAACTCAATGGATTCAATCATGTATGGAACTTTAGCGCATCACAAAGTCATTGGGCAAGGATTATCTACGCAGACATAATAACATCTATTCCTGTAAACATCTATATCCTTATTGAGAACCTTCAAAATTTATCAAACAAATCAATTAGTGATAAATCTATCGATTGTTGAAGATAATAAGTATACTGGAAAAATATGAGAACGTACTGTCAAGTAATAGATCAGCGAATGAGAAATGAAGAAACGCAATCAGCGAGTAAAATATGAGAAAGTGTACTGGAAAAGTATTGTAGATTGATGATCAATCGGCTCTTCCATAGAGGTACTACATTGCAAACACTCAAAAGGATTTGATTTAGATTTTTTTAAACTGACTTGAGTAAATAATAAATATCCTAATGAGCATGAAGCAATTTAGTTTATGTGTTCCCAAATTGAAAGATATGAGTATTCAGAAACAATGATATGAACAAATAAACCACCTTAAAATCACATGCTCACAAAATCATAATATAATCATAGGCTCACAAATTCACAATCATTATAACTTTCATCCCACAAAGATCCAACAGCATGCAATTTGCATACACCAAAACGAATGATTACCTATTAGTTTACATATCACTTATCAGACTAAATTGGATGTTTCTACCATCAAAATCCTACACATAAAGGATTTTTATATATAATTTTTATCAACATTCACTGATAAAGCTTACGGCTTTTATATCCTAACTGAACTCCATAGGAACTTATAAATTCAAAAGAGGCTTAAAATCCTTGTAGCTCACACCTTATAAAATCAAAAGATGAGAAAAAAAAATCAAATTCCATGTAGTAATGAAGACTGCAGGGTTTACAAATAGACAAATAGTTTGAAGAATTCAGAGTATAAACCTGTTTGAGATCTTGTCGAGATAAATTGTAGCGAAGAACTTACAACAAACGATAGTGGTAGGGGAAATTGACCTTCTGTGGGAGAATACGAATGGGGAAGATTTTCAGTGGAAAATTAGGGTTTCAACTTTCTAACTCTAATTGCAAACTGGTTATAATATAATATATTATAGCGTGAATTTCAAATTTTATCCTTTATCTTATTTCAAACATGTATTTACTTTAAAATTGATGAGTTTTGTATTTTATATTTTAAAAATTACACATTTTATCCTTTAGCCTAATCTAGTTAATTTATTTGGTTAAATCAAGTTATATGCGAGACACATGAGGGCAGTTTTGTAACTTCATCTTTTGAGACTGTGTATATAACTCTCTCACCTTCTTCTCTTTACCCCCCTGACTGATCTCTATAGCCACCACCACCTCATCAACCATGGCCACCAACCACAGCTGTTCTCTATAGCCACCGGCCCACCATCAATTGCCGCACCACAACCACCGCTACACCAACCATTGCCAACAGCGACCACCGCTACACCAACCACTACTCGCCCTCCAACCATCTCTGACAACAACCGCCACCACCACGATATGCCATCACCCCCTCGAACCCGACCTAATGGCACCGAAACCAAAAATTTTGAACTCGATATTGGCTATTTTCAAGCAATAAGAAGCAAAATTTCAGTTCTGGTCGTTGAGGGATTTAGGAATTTTGGTTTTTGAGTCTGGTCATTGAGGGATTTGGGGGTTTTTGATTTTTGGGTTGATTGGGGGGATTTAGGGATTCTTCCGTTGTTTAGATGATTTTAGATGATTTGGGAAATTTTGGTTGTTAGTTGATTTGGGAATTTATATCTAGGTTTCATACTTATCCATTCAGTTATTGCATTCAGGTTATAAGGATGAACATTATCAATAATGCTAAAGTAATTAGTGAAATAATATATATATTGCCTTATGAAGTATGCATTGTCTTATTGATTTGGAAATGGTGGTGGTGGAAACGGCAGGAACGGAATGAAGGGCGGTGGCAGGTGATATGAGTGGTGGTGGTTCGGGTGTTCGAATGAGGCCGTTTTCGAATTCGGATGGTTCACGGCAGCGGTTGATGTGTGGCGGTGGTGGTGTATGAATTTGGGGAAATTGAATCCTAACTGAGATGTGGCAGGTTTGTAGGCTATTCGTCATGGTGGTCGATTTACTGATTCAGTTTGGTGATCGGTTTTATTTGGACCCATGTTTGGACGGTTTTATTTGGGGGTTTTGCAGGTTCGGTTTGGTGGCGATGTTGAGAGTGGTGGTAACGGTGGTGATGTTGAGAGTGGTGGTGGCGATGGAGGTTTGGTAATAGTGCCGGTGTGGTGGTGGTAGCGGTGGAGGTTTGGTGGTGATTACAAGTGGTGGTTTGGTAACAGTGGTGGTGGTGGAGAGAGGTAGGGAGAGAGTGGTTGGTGGTGAGTAAAAAGACTAAATTGCCCTTGTGAGATCTAATTTAACTGAAAAATTAACAAGGTTAAGCCAAAGGACATAACGTGCAAATTTGGAAACATAAAGTACAAAACTGTCAATTTTAGAGGTAAAGGACAACGCCTGAAATTGGGTATAAAGATAAAGGATAAAACTTGAAATTCACTCTATATTATAGGATCCATACAATTCTTGACAGATCGGTTTTAGGCCCGCGAGAATTTACATCCTGGTTATATTAGTAGTTGGGCGGAAAAAATGTGTGAGAGTAATTGTGGTAATGACATTTGTCCCCAAAGAGGTTTCTTTTAGGGATAACTTTGTTAAATAGTAACCAAGTTTTAGAACTGTTTCAATCTAGTCACTCATTATTTTTAGTGTTTCAATTAGGTCACTAAAGTTCATTTTGATGTTCTAATTCTAGATATTTACCTAAATAAAAGTTATCCATCCTATATGGCATTTATTTAGGTTTTTTTTCTTTTTAAAAAATATAGTATGCATGACATATAAAAGCAACATATTTTTTTTTAAATTGTAAAATATTTATTAAAAACTGCAAAAAAAAATAAACGAAAAAATTTTAAAAATGTGAAAAAATTTAAACTCGATTTTTATTAAATGGGACTCGCAGATTATTATGAAATGGGATTTTTAAAGATAATCAAAATTTCTTTTTCCACATGAACTTTATTTTAAATCAATTAAATGTTCCTTTATTTTTCTTAAGTCTGACTCATAAAATCTTACAAATTAACTATTGCACATGCTTAGTGTAAAAAACATAAAAATAAAAAAAAACAAACAAGCAACATTGAAAAATATCTGCAAAGTCTACGTTTACAAGCATGGGTATACGCAAATTGAGAAATAAAGTATGATATATGCATGAGAACCACTATATTGAAGATGTATGAAGAACTCACGATAATTATTTGATCTGTTTTGTATTAAAAAATTAATTAATAAAATGACACATTGTGATAGTTTACCTGCTATTCAGGTAAATTATATATGATTAGAACATAAAATAAACTTTAATGACGTATTTAGAACAAAATTATTTATGAGTGACCTAATTGGAACATTCCTAAAACTTGACTACTATTCTGTGAAATATTTCCTTTCTTTTATTATATAGTATAGATATAGATTTAATACCAACTTGCTAAGACAGATAATGTATCAGTTCCCAAGGGCGGCTCTAGTAGGGTGCCCACGCGATGCGTTTTGATACACAACTTGGGTTGGTAATGTACAAGGATGCGCACGGGTCAGTTCGGTATGGTTTTGGGCTTTAACCAAAGCCGAAACTAGGTTTCGTTTATCAGAGTTTTATAATCAAGTTTTTCGAAAACTTAAACCAACAATTGCTTTTAGTTTTAGAACTCGATAGGTTTGAAATATAGTTGTATAATGTAGCTCATTTGACTACAAAGTCAAAAGTCCATGAAATCTTCCATTTGGTTTACATTAATCCTCATACTTTAATTTCTAATGTCAAGCAAATAAAATAATGACACATTGGAAATAATAAATAGCTATCCTATTCTTATGTGTGACACAGTCGTCCGATACAATGGTCGTTACTTAATACAAGACTCGTATAGCTCGATGGATAAAACATTTGCACCCTATAGGTTATCCGTCAGTTCGAAGTAAAACCGCCTTCTTTCTTGATTTTGTGATTATCAATATGAGAGTTAGGGGTTGTTTGTTTACCTTTTAATGAGACTCTGAATGGTTCAGAGCTCTTACTGGTTCAGCACTTAACAGACTGACTGTTTGTTTCGCGAGCAAATGTCTGAATGGTTAAGACATTTGACTCTGAATGGTTAAGCATTATACTAAGTCTGAATGGTTAAGACCTCTAGTCTGAATTGGTCAGACATTTGCCTGTTGACGGTTAAATATTATACTGGCTCTTAATGGTTCAGACCTCTTACTGGTTCAGCACTTAGTGGTTCAGACCTCTTAATGGTTCGGCACTTAACTATTCAGAAGTTGCCAGACAGCCCCTTAGTTGCAGAATAGTCATGTGATATGTTATATTATGTATTTAATCCCTACCTATGATAATTCAAGGATCTATCATACTAAAAATACATCTTGATAATCTTATACACTAATAGTGAACTAAACTAAGAAAGTTTATTGAAATAGCAGCGATTAATAACAAAAAAAAATATCATACCAAAACATAAAAGATGCATTACGTATTGATAATTTAAGCTCATACCTGGTGTTTGGAAAAACTGTTGTTTTGCAGATGCGTGTTCGTCTGCAACTGCAGTTGGTGTGTTGGCCGTTGGGAATCGGTGTTGCCTGAGTTGTATTTTATGTTGGCTACTTTGGTTAAAATGTAGGAATTCTAGTTTCTAATTAACTCGTTTCACTAACCCATCTAACTAAACTAAGCTGCCTATTAAGTGGTTGTTACATTATGGTAGCAGAGTAGGTTGATAGATCTATGGTATAAGCATTATCATAGAGCATGAACATGTGAGTAGGGGCATTTTGATACGATACCAGTCTCGGGTCAGAATGGGTCGGGTCAGACTCAAGGCAGCTGAGTGAAAATTTAGGGAGAATGGCGCCAAAAGTTAAAAGCATTCAGGAGGGAAAATTTGAGGGGGAAATTAGGAAAGGAAATAGTGGGTGAGTGGGGCTGAAAAGAAAGAAGTAACTGCTGGAGTCTACGTTTTTATTCTATGTTCTTGTTTCATTTTGTTTTTTGTCTATGTTTTTGTTTACCTAAATTAAATTAACAAACTCTTGTTTGTAATCGGAGATTAGCCTATCTCGAATCAGGCCAACTATCTTGTTCTTTTTATTTCAATCAATAGAATTTCTAGTTTCTATTAATGGTTCCATTGTCGGGAAGTCGAATGGCGCTTACAACCCATGATCTGGTTAGCTCTGCTCAGTTATCAGCCATTGTGGCACGATTAAACGCCATCTTAGCAGCCATGAAGGATGATATTGCAGCAATCAAGATTCAGATGATCGCAGATGGCAGACACTGTGAAAAAGAAGATGAGGATACGGTGGCGAAGGACATTATATTGGCCCACAATTCCGTGTCTGAAGTTGTGCGAATTCCAGAGAGCTATGATTTTGAAGTGACTGATGAGAAACAATCAGGAAAAAATCAAGGAAAAAGTGATGAGCAAAAAGCTATGTAGCACGGGGACTTCATTTATGTGGCCGTACCCTTCTCGAGTACTTGTCGGGGACGGAAACACCATGGGTACTCGTCGGGGACGTTTCCTAAAGGTTTCCAATGTCGGGGACGTATCTGGTAGAAGTATCCAGCTCGTTTTCATTTATTTTCAGGGTTTTAACCCTTTCAAATTCCACAACGGCCATTAAATAAATAGACCTATTATATTCGGTTTCTCTAATCTCTAAACTCTCAAGTCTCATCATCTCTAATTCTCTATCAATTGCCGATCTCTCACTAGATGAACCGGAATTCGAAAGTGATTTGATTATTGATAATTAATTACCTTTGGAAGAGGTAGTATTTTTGGAATTTGTTTAATATATTTTTATTTTTTATATTTATTATTGCCGTATCCGTATCTTAAAATTTTGAGTTTGCCGTTCCTCGTTCCCGTATCATCCCCGTACCCCGATCCCATACCCGTTCCATTGCTACTTAGGCAAAAAGACCTGCACAAGGAAAAGTTGGTGTGGATCAGGTCTACTAATAATGACATTGTATCCGAGACAGTTTTGGGTGTTGAATCGGTTGTGAAAGTACTTCCCATGGACAAGGATGTAACATCCGTCAAAAACCGGATTTACCAAACCCGCTCCGTTTATTAACCGAACAATCAGTTAAAAATTTCGTTGCGTATTTAATGCCCAAATTAATTTAAACGATACATAATTAATAAGTATATTGGAATATATAATTTATATTTGAAAAAGTATTAAAAATAGTGGTTTAAAAATAAATCAATGCTGCCGGGTTTCGAACCCGGGTCAGCCAGGGAATTCAGCAAAGCCTTAACACACACACGCTCAACCACTGCGCCACTTGTGTTCTTTAGTAATATATCCAGACAATTAATTCAAATAATGAAACAGAAATCAAACCCAGTCAACTGACGCGCCCAAATCCGTTGACGCCGGAAAATCCGACGATTTCGTCAAACGGCGTCGGTTATCAATGACTTAACGTAAACATTAACCTCAACATCGGTTATAACCGATGTCCAGTCCGCGACACAAGTTATAACCGCCGGAAAATCATTAACCGACGAATCAAGACGGAAAACGGACCAAATTCGTCAATGTTTCTGCCCTATAAATACACCCTCTAACCTCTGTTAGCTTTTTCGCTCACAATCACACTCTTTCCCGACGTAATTTCACTCGCCGGAAAACTTCTGCAACTCGCCGGAAAACCGAACCCTTCCACCTCTGTGCATTACTCTAAAAACTGAACACCCAGAGCTCATACTGAAGCCACCCACACTCATCTCAAGCTCACTGAAGACCCTCTGCCGCAGGACACACGTCGCCGGAATAATCTGCTGTCATCGGAGTTTCGCCGGCGAAACAGAGGAGCCCTGTTCGGTATACCTTACACTTAATCTCTCATTCTTTCTATTAATCTCACATGTAATTAATCACAACACACCAAAGAACTGATTATTTCTGTCAAAACAGTCGGACACCTTTTCTGGTTAAGTTTAACGAAGAAGACGGAGTTATCAGTTGTGTATAAGTTTAATTTAAATCAAGATATATCTCGGGTTAGACACACAGTCCAGCGGTGGACTGTGTGCACATAAACACGCATACGTCCCGAGTTCGATTCTTGTCCCACGCACACTCGCCTTAATAAAAATGTTCCTTTTTTTAACTGAACCGGATTCATTGCAAATAGATGATAAGTTTAATAAAAACCGGAATAATAACCAAGATAGACACACAGTCCAGTGGTGGACTGTGTGAACGTTTAAATCACATGTCATGAGTTCGAGTCCAGACTACCGCACCGGTCCGGACAATTATCAAACTTTTTATATAAGGCAGAAATGAAATAATTTAGTTTGTATATAAGTATAATAAAAATCAGAGTATTTACCAAGTTAGACACACAGTCCAGCGGTGGACTGTGTGTTAACCTAAACCACAGGTCCCGGGTTCGAGACCTGTGGAGAACACCGAGCGAGTCATTAAAATCGTTTTTTTAAATAAATGATTTTCGGATTAATTCAATTAGTATGTAAATATAATTAAAAACAGAAATATTTCGGGTTAGACACGTCACTCAGTTGGTAGAGCTGCGTGCACGCGAAAGGGAGGTCTCGGGTTCGAGCCTCACCCGGTGCACACAATTACACAATAAAAACCGGTCAACAGGTCAACGGTCAACAAGTCAACAGTCAAAAATCAACATTTTTTTATTACTTTTATTTATTTGTTTACATTAAAAATACTTAAAAATAACATTTTTAAGGTTAGAAAATAGCCTTAAACTCACAAAAATATATCCAACAATCCTACTAAAATTGATTAATAAAATCCGCTTACTTACCGAACCATTATGCCATTATCTAGGTTAGTTTCACTCGTGGTTAAAACCAACTTCGTGCGCATTCAACATCATCAACCGAACGCACCCAATGTGAGTGAATCTTACAACTCCCTTTTTTAATTACACGTTTTGGGGTGTGTCATGTGTCATTAAAATTAACTCGTTTATTTAAACTTGTGCCATACCACATTGTGATCTAAACGTAGAATGTATATATTGTTTGTAGTTATGTATTTCATATTGTCAAGTTATTTGCAAATCATTCATTAGGCCCATCAGTTCCTCGTGGGAGACGAGTTGAGCAACGCGTGCCTCAAAACGATCCATTATTGTACTTGTGTGCATTATTTAATATTAAATGATTGGTGAATAAGTTTACATCTATATTTTACTCATATGTGGTTGTGCACTTTATTTTATAATCAATTCAATAAACCTGTTCAAATGTTTTTCATAGGATTCACTCGCCAACTTTTTGTTGATCCGAAAACCATTTTTACACATGATACAGGTGAACAGGATGAAGCAAGGAAAACATAGGAAATGCCTTAGAAGAAAACAATGAACTCTAGAATGATGTTTAGGACATGATGTAATTATGATTGTATATTTCCCATTAAATTGTAATAATGAATATGAAACGTTATAATAAATGTCATGAGCTTTGATAATAACCCAATTATGCCCCGATCACCTTTTCCGCTGCGGGTCGGGGTGTGACAAAGGAGACCAAAGATAAGGATGAGATCATAGCGTTTGATGTTTGTATTTTTAATCTCCAGCCAAACGTCAAATCATGTTCGAACAGTCACATGGCAAGACATATAAACTACAATGGGTACCAGCAGAACCTTCAAAATCTGAACGCTTCACAGCAGCTCTGGCACCTCCACTTGTCTCAATATCAACTTTAAAAAGGAGTCACCATGATACGCCGCCTCAGCCAATGGAGTCACAGCATCGGGTTTTCGATACGGGTTCGCATGGGTCACCACGCGCTGTTTTAACTCGACTTGAGGACAAGTCAGTTCTCCGAGCAGGTAGTATTGATACGATACCAGACCCGGGTCAGAATGGGTCGGGTCAGACTCAAAGGCAGCTGAGTGAAAATTTAGGAATAATGGCGCAAAAAGTTAAAAGCATTCAAGAGGGAAATTTTGAGGGGGAAATTAGGAAAGGAAACAGTGGGTGAGTGGGGCTGAAAAGAATGAAGGAACTGCTGGAGTCTATGTTTTTATTCTATGTTCATGTTTCATTTTGTTTTTTGTCTATGTTTTTGTTTACCTAAATTAACAAACTCTTGTTTGTAATCGGAGATTAGCCTATCTCGAATCATGTCAACTATCTTGTTCTTTTTATTTCAATCAATAGAATTTCTAGTTTCTATCACATTTACTTGTAAATAATATGTAACCCGATATGTGCACATCTACTCAGGCCAAATACTCGCAACTCTCCAATCGACCCACCTGGGAGCGACTAGCGACATCTACAACCATGCATATAACTCAAAATATCATTATTATTACTATTGTTAACTTTAAATCATAACTCGCCTTACACACACTACATCAAAACTGGGCTACGGCCACACTTTTGCCAAAACCGCCCTGCCACACATTTGAAAAAATGTGTGACTAAAGGTCATTTATAACATTTTAAAACACATTTTAGACACACATGTGATTATTAATGTGACTATTGTATAACAGTTCAGAACCTTTAGCCACACTTTTAGAAAATAATATGACATTTATTAGCCACAACTAGAAAATGTGTTGCCAAATTTGATTTATTGCACATATTTTTATTTCATGTGACCAAAAACACATATATTTGACACCTTTAGCCACACTTTAAGAAAAAGAATATGACATATATTAGCCACACTAGCAAAGTGTGGCCAAATGTTATATATGATCACAGTATTTATTTTCATGTGACTAATAACATATGTATTCAAATCCTTTAGCCATACTTTAAGAAAAAAATGTGACATTTATTAGCAACACAAGAAAAGTGTGACGAAATGTGATCTACAACCGCAATATTTGTTTCATGTGACTCAAAATAGATGTATTCAAAACCTTTAGCCACATGTTAAGACAAAACAACCACACTAGAAAAGTGTGGCCAAATGTGATCTACGACCACAATATATGTTTATAATATGGCTAAAATCTAATATATATGGCCACATATATTATTTTGTGTGACCATAGGTTAGACAATAGCCACACTTAAAATTGCAAAATCTTATGTGGTTTTATGTAAACATCGTCACTTTGTTAGCCTGTGTGACGAAATAGTATAAAATGACATGAAAAAATGTCTGACCAAAAATTTTACTTACTACATGTTTAAAAAAATTTATCCCAAAATATTTTATATTAAAACTTAAACTTTCCGCCGAAATATTTCATTCTAAAACTTCTCCCCAAAAAGCCTAAAATTCTCTCCAAAAAATTTTATCCAAAACTTTCCCCAAATATTTTATCTTAAAGCTTAAAATTCCCCCCAAAAACTCATCTAAAATTTCCCTCTCAATTAATATTCTCATTTTAAAAATTACTAAAAATATCTTGCTACATATTTAAAAATTCAAAATATTATATATTCCAAACCATATTTGTTTTATTCTAAATAATGTGTTAATTTATGCATTACGTTTATACATTTTTAATGTAATCATATTAGTACCGCTATCGAATTTCACGTATCTAATTTTTTTTTAGTATCCACTTTTTGGCGTTTTCAATACTGGTACTTTTGGTTCGGTACGGTACCGGTATTATACCAAATTTTACATTCAAATACTGGTACCGGTACCGAGCTCATCTCTAATCATATATATGTTCATAAATCATATTGGGGCTTAATGGATCATAATGACCAATAGTGAATCATATCTGTTTTAATGAACTATAGCGCCTTAATGGATGACAATGGCCAATAGTGGGTCATACATATTTTAATGGACAATATTGGTCTTAATGGAGCATAATGGACAATAATAGACCATACACGGCTTAATGAACCATATTGGGGCATAATGGAGCACAATATACATTAGTAGACCATACATGTGTTAATGTACCATATCGGGCTTTAATGGATCGCAATGAACAATAGTGAACCATATACGTATTAATGAACCATATTGAGTCTTAATGGATTATAATAGACATAGTATGTCATACATGTCTCAGTGAACCATACTGCGCCTTAGTGGAGCAATACGGCTAATAGTGGATCATATATGTCTTAATGGACCATATTAGGCTTAGTGGATCACAACGACCAATAGGGAGATCATATATGTGTTAGTGAACCATATTGGGCCTGAATGGATTAGAATGGATAATAGTAGACTATATATGTCTTAATGGACTATATTGGGCCTAGATGGATCACAATGGCCAATAGTAGATCATATATGTGTCAATGGAACATATTGGGCCTAAATAGATCATAATGAGATATAATGGATCATATGTGTGCTAATGAACCATATTGAGCCTTGGTAAAGCATAATGGACCAATAGTAGACCATACATGCCTTAATGAACTGTATTGGGCCTTAATGGAGCAGAATAGACAATAGTAGACCATACATATCTTAATGAACCCTATTAGGCCTTAATACAGCACAATGAACAACAGTAGACCACACATGTCTTAATGGATCATATCGGGCCTTAATATATCATAATGGATGATAGAGGATCATATGTGTTAATGAAACATATTGAGCCGTAATGGATAACAATAGAAAATAGTAGACCATGCATGTCTTAATGGACCATAATGGGCCTAAATGGATCACAATGGCCTATAGTAGATCATATATGTGTTAATGGACCATATTTAGCCTAAATGGATCACATGACCGATATGGATTATGTATGTGTTAATGAACTATATTGGACCTTAGTGAAGCACAATGGACAATCGTATATCATACATGTTTTAATGGATCTTATTGGGCCTTAAAGAGCACGATTTCGGGTTCGCTAGGTTTTTCATGTTCGGGTCGTGTTCAGGTTCATCTAAAATTTTCGGGTTCGAGCTCGGGTTGAATCCGTCAACCCATGAACACGACCCATTTAGCACCACCTTATATATTATATAATAGGGATAACTTTGCTAAATAGTAACCAAGTTTTAGAAGTGTTCCAATTAGGTCATTCATAAATTTATTTGTTCCAATCAAGTCACTAAACTTTTAATTTGTGTTTCAATCCTAGATCTTTTACTTAAATAGAAGGTTATCCATTTTATTTTACATATATTTATGCTTTTTTAATATGCTGACATAACTTATAAATGTCTAAAATGAATTAAAAAAGTGCAAAATATTTTTTTTAATTGTGAAAAACTTTAAATTTTTGTAACTATAAAATCCATCTTATTTTACATTTATTTATGCTTTTTTTAATATGCTGACATAGCTTATAAATGTCTAAAATGAATTAAAAGTGCAAAATATTTTTTTTTAATTGTGAAAAACTTTAAACTTTTTGTAACTATAAAATATTTTCATTAACTCTATCTAATTATTTTGTAACTATAAAATATTTTCATTAACTCTATCCAATTATAGAGTTAAGTAAATGGTAATTAAGTTAAAAGAGATTAAATAATTAGGCCTCGCATGCTTTGAACTAATTATTATTATTATTATTATTATTATTATAATAATAATTATTATTATTGCAAACAACTTGCATCGAAGCAGACGAACCTGCACCAATGGCAGCTTCTTCACTCATACTAATCATCTTCTTCTGCATTCTCTTTCAGTTAATATTCATATCCATTTTCGAATCGATTCTTCCATCCTATTGAATGTTGATCACTTCAATTATGATTTTGCTGATTTACTTAGTAGTGCCGAGACATTACAGATTGATTGGGGTGCTGGTACGACGATGGTGGTGAATTGGGGTGGTGCTACACGGTGACGACGGATATGCGTGGTGCTGCGACGTACGTCTTTGACATCGCAATCGTCGTCTTTGACATCGATCTACCCGTTGTCCACAAAACAAACAATATAAAAGGCTCAATATGGTACGGATCGTGAGAAACCCAAGAAGATGGTGGTGTAGGCTTGATTATCGGCTGAAGATGGTGATGTTGGGGGTTATGTTGGAGATGAAGATGGTGGGGTCTAAGAATGTCTGCGTAATTCACCAGAATGACCTTCAAAATGGTAATGCTTTCCTAGGTTACAATTCTATATTTTCGATGGTGTTACAAATTAATATAATAATTCTTTGTCAGTATTGAGGTCAAACAACACCATGTTATACTTTAATTTTTTGGATTGTTTCTAAATTTCAAAACTAGGTACAGAAACAAAAAATTATCAAATAAACATTAATATTTTTTAATTGTTTCTAAATTTCCTTTGGAATGGAGGAAGCAAGTCTTAAGTAAAGAATATACGTCAATTGTGATTCCACTCTTTAAGTTTTACTTGGAGTATATATTTATTATTTTTTTTGTTCAGTGTATGTATTATGAATTAGATGATTAATTAAATAGCAAAGTGTTAGATGAATGCTTGTGAAATCGAAAGTGAAATGGAAGATCCAAACATAGAAAATGTGGATTCAAATAAAAAAAAAACCAGTCCCTTCCCCAACAAAATAAATTACAAATCTATATGGTTTATGCTAGGCTAATAATATATCTTTTTTGTAAGCTATGGCTGCGACAAATGACGTAATTATTGAAATGAGTAGACGATGGTTAGCCAAAGATTATCAGATTTTGGTATTGTCGTTGGGCACAAGGTGTCTAGATCTAAAAGAGATTTTGGGTGGTTGAGCAGTTGTGGCTCCACTCCGTTGTTGGATGTTTTTGGTAGTGGTTATGGAAATGTATAAATATTTGTTTAGTTATTTATTTTACTCTTCAAGTACTTGTATGATTTTTTATATATCTTCATTTGACCATTTAATATATTTTAAGTATGAGTTGACCTATTTTTTCGTGATTTAGAGTTGTGAGTGAGTATATGCACTTGAAGAAAACAACCTACAAATAGATCTTAGTTTATGTGTACAATATTTATCTTTGCAACTTTTGTAGGTAGACAGGTTTTGGTTAGAAGTTTATGTCTTTAATTAGTATTGTAACTTGAAAACTTATGTATGTATTTTGGGTTATTATTGTTAATATCCTTTGTTTTTAGATTTTCTCATGTGCATTTTTTATTTGACAAAAAAAATGAAAATAAAATTCGTAATTACACTAAATTTGGTACATATTTCCAAAATAAATATGTGTTACCAAAGGCTAAACAATAGCTACACTTAAAATTGCAATATTTTATGTGTCTAGAAAAAGTTTTTAGTCACATTTACAGTAAATTTATGTGAGCATATAATAGAAACTGCTACACATATAGTAAATTCATGTGGTCGTTGATGTCATTTTGCCACACTTAGAGTAAATTAATGTGGCCGTTAATATCATTTAGCTACACTTAGAGTAAATTAATGTGGCCGTTAATATCATTTAGCCACACTTTTTAGTGACTATATAATAAAAAATGACCACACGTACACCAATCATGTGGCCATATAATGGAAATAGCCACACTTACAGTTATTCGTGTGGTCGTTGATATCATTTAGCTACACAAAATAAACCATTTGCTTGACTACAACTTTTTTGTCACACTTTTTTAAAATTCATGCGGCTAAAAAAACTTTATAGTGACTCTATAATAAAAATGGTCACACTTACAATGAATTCATATGGCTATATAATACAAACGCCCACACTCACAATAAAGTCATGTGATCATTGATACCATTTAGCCACACTTAATGGATCATCTGCTTGTTACAACAACCTTTTTGCCACAGTTTTTTAAAATTAATGTGGCTAAAACAAACGTATTAGTAACTATATACTAAAAATGGCCACACTTATACTAAATATATGTGGCCGTTGTAACCCTTTAGCCACACTTATTGGACAAAAGATTGATTTCAACAAGACCTTTTAGCCACAATTTAAGTTGATACGGCCACACATAAGTGGCTGTGGCTGTATGATGCCTACGATGACTCCACATTTGGTCACACTTGGGCTAAAAAAAAATTATGTGACGGTTGGCATATGGTCACATTTTTTTGTGTGGTGTCACACCCCGTAATTTCCAACACAATCCCGGTGGGCCAGGGTGGGGAGTACCGTGACGTAAGATTGGTATCATCATGGTCAAACATATACAGCACAACGGAAGACTTGAATACTAAATATTATTACAAACCATTGGATTTAAAAGTCTATAGAACAAATACATGGTTTGCAATATTAGATCCACAGGCGGATCGAAAGTACGAAAATGATAATCTCCGACAGACTTTAGGCTTGACTAAGAACTTGCAAAATTCTCTACGTCGTTACCAAGCAGCCCCTAGCCTATTCCGTGCCGAAACCTGTCACTTAGCCTTTTTGGAAAATATGTCAGCTTTCACTGGTAAATACATTTAACCGAATCATTTTGAAAACATTTAAAATTTTGATTGGGTGCATTGAGCACAAAAATCTTTTATAACCTGGGACAATTCAAAATGATCTTGTTTATGTTTTACAGGTCTGTCAATACATATGGGGTCCGGTGCAGAAACTGAATAACCTGATTAACCGACACACCACTTAATAAAACCCTCGGAGGAGTATAGTAAAAATAATTTGTTTAGAATTAGCGTCTGTCGGGTGTATGCCTATACCCCGCGCTTAGGTCGTGGCCATTAGTAATTTAAATGAGCCAAGGATATCCAGGACACGGTCGAGTTAACCCCCAATGTTTAAGTTATCAAGACAATACAGAATAAAACGGGTTATAAGATTTAGTAAATCACAATCCGATAAACATGATCCCATACCCGACCAAGCGTAGTATAATACCGTATCCCAAGCCCGTATAGGGAAAATAAGTTAAAGTATTTACTTGAGCTAGTTCTTCTAATGAATAGTAACTCAGCGGATAATCAAGAAGACAAATGCAAGTATCGATCTACTGGGAGGCTTCTAGTCTGGATTGATGGTATTAATAACCAATTAGAACGCTAACGGGTTTAGGTTGAGTTGTTGACTCGAACCGGTTAGCTTAAAGGATACGTAACGGAACAATACGCTAGATTAAGCGATGACCGGAAGGAATGTTGTTTAAACCCAACAAGTACTAGGACTTGTATATTTTGGGTAAACATATAACATTCTGGATTTTGATATAGAAATGATAAGGTTAGACCCGTTTTGGTGAATTTACGTAAACTAGTCACGTAGGCTTAACCGTACGCATATAAGCGATACCGGTAACCGGATGAGTCAAATACAAGTTTCATGTGCTAATATGCTTACAACATGTATTAATATCAGTAAGATACCAACACGTATGCCCGTTATAGTTTTAAAATCGATTTCGGCTTTAAAATGGTAATTTGGTCATTTTACGATTCATAAAAATGAGTTGGTGATTAATCTGATGTCATGGTCATATATTATTTATAAAATATTTATTTTATGATGTTACATCAGTAAGATATCAAATATATGTGTGGTTTATATTTAAAGACCAAACTAAGCCCCGAAAGGGTATTTTGGTCATTTCACGCATAGATTTGAAGACTTATTTGGGAATCTGAGTTTATAACTTGTACCTACTGTAAAAATATTAAAATATATGTTATAATCAGTAGGTAACAAGTCTTGATGCTTAGATATGGTTTTAATCCAATCCATGCGTCGAAAAGGCGTTAAAGTCGCTAAATGAAGATTTAACTGATGTTTAAGGAAAATCTTAGTTTTGATCAGGTTTATATATTCAAATATTTTATTTAATACATAAAATCAGTTTGTAAAAGGTTTGGCTCTAAAAATGTCTTTAAAACTCATTTTATGCACCGTAAGGGTATTATCGTCATTTTTCGATTCCATGCAAGAGCCTTTTCATAAACTCGGTTTATAAACTGATTTAACATCCCAAATAATTCTAAATATATTATAACATCAATAGGTAAAGTAATTTATTGTAGGAGTAATTGTTAAAACATTTTATTTGCCGAAAAGGGCATTTTGGTTCTTTAAAAACTTGATTTGCGATATTTAGGAAAAACTCAGATTATGACCAAATTATTGACATGCATGCAAGCCAACCAAGTTAACATATCAGTGGGTAACTTGTTGCATGTTCATTTTTTTAGTTTAAATCTCATTTGAAGCAAAAAGGGCAAAGTAGTCAAATTTGACACATTAATGAAACTTGCGTATAAACTCGGATTATGATTATGACCATGTAGTATGACCTCAGGGGGTTATACTACATTATATAAGGATCATAATGAAACTTAGAATCGGCCTTGAAAGACTCTAAATCGGGTCAGAACTGAAAATCAAAGTAGAAGTCAAACTTCACGACTTTCGTTTGCGAACCGACCTTAGACCTGGAATTGACTAGCCAACATGTTCCCACATGTTCTTATAATTATTACTAAGTATTTAGAGTGACAAAACTGATTTTATAACATGCATATTACTAGTTATGCTTCTATTATCAAATCTGACCCAGTTTGACTTTTTATAAAATAGTTTGACTCATCATTTGATCAAGAATTCGTGGTAATCAGGAGGTGCCCCTTATGGGGGTTGATACCTACCTTATTACGATCACGCAACATGTTTGATTCGAACCATGGCTGGACGATAAGGATTTAAGCTTAAAGTCAAAGATGTTTTACGACGAGCTTGACTTTTAGCTAGAATGAGAAATAAACTGAGTAAGGAAGGTCAAGAACACTTACACAAGGTCCTTGCACGAATATGAGATGGACTTGAAGACTCTTGAAGCTCCAAAACTTGCAGAGGTTTGAGGATGAGAATTTGAGGAGTGTGCAAGTTCTTGAAGGATGAATCAAAGCTTCAATTTATGGAATTGGAAGATCATGGAGGTTGATACAAGTGTTTAGCATGCATCCCTGAAGTGCACAAGTGTCCAGGTACGTGTCTTGAGCAGAGAAATGCTGGAAATACGCGAAAAGAGGTGGCATGCATGCAGATCTGCAGTTGTCCTGCAATTTTGCGAACAGGTCTCTCCCGCGCGTCGCACGGGGATGCCAGGTCTCTGGCGCGTGGCGCCTGAGAGGTCAGTTCACAAAATTTCCATTTTGGCCCCTGAACTTCTCCAAACTCCCATATTTCGACATAAAAGCATGTTTTATTCAATATGGCAGTTGGTTAGCACTCTCGGATGTATAACCGAACATTGATAAGTTCCGGGTTCGATAAATGGTCACTCAGAGGTATAATTAAACATATTGACGCTTTTAATCCCTCAACGTTGTCATACGTTGTTTAGAGGTTACAATAATAACATAACGACGCTTTTGGTCCCTCTCGGCCAACACGTGGCAATAGAGGAACAGCCGGACATGTGTCGGGATTTAATTGGACAGGAAATTACGAGGTGTTACATGTGGCGGTAGCCCATTTTTGACGTAGTGACATTGTTCCTTGACTCGTTACTTATTGTTATTTCATCAAAACTTACTGCACAACTACAATATTTAGCAATTTTGACCCATTTATTGATATCATATTATACTATGATGTTTAAAAGAGGTTAATATAGACTGAACAAGGTTTCCAACAATATAAAGAAAGCTCAAACCGACACTCGGTTGAATTTATATGATTTTTGTGAAACTTAAAATTCTTGTTTTATCATAACTTTTGCTATTGATGAGATTTACTGAGTATGATGATGATGATTTTGTTATAGAAATATGTAGAATCTAGACTCATCAAGCTTTCGAAAATATATAAAAACATCTCAATCATATACATAGTTGATTTCATATGATTTGTGTCGTTCTTCTCACCCCAACACACATATACACAGCAAACACACACTTTAATTTATGGATTATACGTGTAATCTTAGGGTAGGGGGGTCATCACCCATTACTCATCACTCATTCACAACTTCCAATCAAGTTCCGCCATGTCATCAACCATTATTCCATCATTCACAACCATTTAGTGGAAATGGTCATCACTCACAACACCCAACAATAAACCCCTACATCCTCTCACAATAAACGATTCTTCGTGATATATATCACGCGTTATGAAACTTCACGCATGAAACAACCGAGTGGCGGTGGCAATTTGTATGTTCCACGCGTTATTCATCACCCATCACGTGTTCAAAAATCCCCACCCCGGGTCCCTTTATGATGATTTCTTTTTAGTCATATATATATTTTTTAACAATTTAAACCACAGTCCTAGTTTTCTATGTTAGAAATTTCTCCACTAACTTGGTATTTTAAAGTTCAATAATTTAACCACCATTCTTTAAGGTTTATGTTTTCCACCCAATACTTTATAAACTTAACTAGTGTTAAACCGTGTGAGCGTTGCGGCGCTAAACCGAGTCGTTTTATAAACTTTATTTGGTATAAAATTCACGTTAAGTTGCAATATGACTCACTACCAACAGAATGTGAACATGTGACCAACAAAATGGAACCTTGATTAATACAATAACATATTAAAAAATACAAGCTGCAAGGCGGCCTAATGGGTCAGAGTGAGGTCAGGTTAGAAGAGGTCAGTTTGGTTTGAGTTAAAATGGGTATTGACAAAAGGGGTATGGGTCAAAACGGCTTCGGGTTAAGACCCATTTTACTTGAGACAACAAAGGCTTCAACAATGGCTTGGAGAAGATGATTACAGCGACAATGCAACATTACACCATACCCAAAAGTTTTAACTTCACAAAAATAATTTTGATCTTGTGGAAGGGGTCAAGAATATTCAGAGGCAGGGCAGCCCATATTTTAATTTGGATTTACACGTAGCTCGTAGTTCCTAGCTTCGAAATGAGACACACCGTTCGAAGGGGTCACTGGATTTTTGATAAAAACCCTAGCCCGCTAAGTTCCAGTTGTGGTTTCTAGACTCTGTCACTATGTCGTCATTGTCCCCTTTCGTTTTGTTTCGACCTTGTTCAACGCTACAATTCATCAGGGTTGCGTCTACACCGCCACCACTGCCTGTACACTCCAACCGATACCACCACGGAAAGCTTCGTCATTGACATTTTTTATGGCTAGATAGTCTGCACGCGCCTAAGTCCCTCATTAAGGACTGCCTTTCTCTTTGTTGTCTCTCTTATTCAAGTAAAAAGATAGAAGCTTCCTGAGGCGGCCAAAGTGGAAAAAAAAAGTAAAAACTGTCGCGGTCAATACATAAAGATAAGAAACAAAACTATGGCTTTCGAGTTGTGGTATAATATAAGGTATAATGTATTCATTGTATGAAAAAGTAGTCAAAATAAGCATCAAGAAACCTTCAAACTGCACCTGAGATCCGATCCCCTAGCTTCGCAAGCTGATAAAATGCACATTAGTAAATAAGGGATTCATTAGTTTACCTACAAGCTATACAAACCATGTTATACAATCCTGCTCCTAAGTACTCATTCCATGCCGAATTTCTACATCTATGAACATTTTAACAAACCAAGTTATACAATCCGCTCCGAAGTACTCATTCGATGCCGAATTTCTACATGTATGAACATTTTAACAAACCAAGTTGTACAATCCCATTCCAAAGTACTCAATTCGCACCTACTTTCTACATAAACATTTCAACTCTAGAAAATCGTTCCCGAATACCGCTAGTTAATGGCTGCAAGAAAGGCTCACCAACGGATCTTAACGGAGGAAGGAACGTCGTCGCCGATTACGGGTCGGAAACCACTTGTTGGTTCCTTATGAGTTGTGGTTCCTTATGAGTTGTTCAATAAGTTTGCTTCTAGTTAAAGATGGTGAAGTGTTTCTTCCTAATCCGCTATTGAGAATGATGGATTAGGAAACTGACACCTCCCTGAGCAAAGCTGCGGTACACTTTATTTTTCTCCTAATCCGCTATTGCTAATACCGGATACCCCATATACTTTTTTTTACTTCCCCGTTATCCTAAAAATGTTTTTAAAATATACAATTTCCAAAAAATGAGAAACGAAATAAGCACCCGAAACAAACAGTTTTCAAATCTTGGAGAAAGATTTACACAACCAATTGATTCTACATTCTAACTGCTAAAAACACAAAGTAAAGGTGAAAATCTATAGGTGACACATCAAATCTTGGAACCCTAGGAAGCTCTCGAACCTTCTTGAAGCCATCTTCATCACTGCGGTGATACCCTAACCGCCTTCATCATTGGTTTCTACTGCTGATAACGCCTGAAACGGAAATTAAACCCTAGCCACCACCTGGGGTGCGACTGTTGACCACCGCTGCAATGACCGGAAACCCCGTTACCACCGTCGTTTCCGTTTCAGTAGAGACTAGAAGGCCAATCATGCGTTGCGTGAATGGGAATTCGGTCAATTTTAATGTAGTCGCTATAGCAAACGAATACAAAATGCAAAAGATACGTGTTACCTGTCTTGCTTTAAAAAATGGTTGAATGATAAAAAAGAACTCGCATAACTTCTTCGTCGCGTGTTGCGGCTAAAATCCAGTCGATATCAGTTCAATTCATTATGATAGTGGAAAGCTAACAGTACTAGACATAGCAACTAAAAGATAAAAGTTTAGAAATAAAGTCATGATATGACTTAAATAATGTTAACGCGTATTTTACCTCAATCGAAAACAATTACATATTAGTAAAGGTTTCGACAGATAATTAAGTGATAGTTATCATCATGATTAAACATAAGATAAAATAATTGAATATCATAATAATAATAATAATCGTTCAGAGTAAAATACACAATGCTAGAAAAGTAAATTCATTACCGACGCTCTAAAAATATCACAATTAAATTAATTAGTTTTCTTTGAATGAGAACTTATTGTTGTCAATTCCAAAACACACAAAAAAGTTTTGAAAAAAAAAAAATTCAAAAGTTGAGTGTAGTTAAGGCGATGATATTTAATATATATATAATAACTAGCTTATAACCCCGTGTTTTACACGGTTGCATAAATTAGGTTAGAAACATGTATATTACACGTGGTAGAACTAATAAAATATTAGATGTTTATTAATAAGCGGAAAAATAATAATAAATAAGTAAGAGAGATCCGTAAAGTTTGTGATTTAATATTATTTTCTTATTTCTGTATCATATTAAATATTAAATAATAATAATAATATTAAAAGAATATTTAATTTAATTTAAATGAGATTAAAAATTTATATATTTGCTTGGTTCTACATAGAAAAAAAATAACTTCTTCAATCTCCTACGGAGAAGGAGAAAATAAAATTATATATTATTATTAATTTAAATTTGATAAAATATATTATCCTTATCTAAGTTATATATTATTATTATTTAATAGAAAAAGAAATTGAAAAATAAGATAAGGAGGCACCAAAATTGATACGTGTCAAAAAAGATTTCATTATTAGTATAGAGATAATAATAAGCATTTGAAAATATTTGAAATTAGTTATTTGAATTTAAGTGAAGTAGTAAGAGAAAAAAACCCAAAAATTAAACCCATGTCCGGTTCGCTACTTTTTATGTTAATTATTAGATAATAAAAGAGATTTTTCTTCAAAAGTTGTTAAAAATTATGTACTTATTCAACCTAAATAATTTGATTGTTAAAGTATCTAGTTAAATTCAACTTTAAAAAGAAAGAAAATTCACCAAAAAACCTTAATTAATTGAAGTGAACAAAATTGTTGCAATTAATTTACTTGAATCTAGTTTAAGGTAAATACTAAAGCGAAACTCAAACTACAAACAGGGACATTCCAGACTTAAACTCATGTCTCCACGTTGAGGAGCGCGACCTAACCACCTCACCAAGCTCTGAATTGTTACAATTGATCAATTTAGCGGAAATATATAGAATTTGTAAAAAAAAAGTTAAAATGTATAATTTGTAAGAAAGAATAAGTTAGTAATTGTATTTATAGTAGTTGATGCCCCGCCCGCGTTGCGAGGCGGTGGCCGAATAATTCTCAACTAACTAAAAAACAGTCTATAATTTTGCTAGAGAAAAAACCTAAAACGGTGACAAGACCGTAATTTTGAGCTCATTGCAAAAAATAATTTGTCATACTAATGAGCAAGTGTTAGGAGCTACTTGACATGGAAAACAAATAAATCGAGTAAACCAATGAAAACAAAACACTTTTATAGTTTTGCTATAATAAACCAAAACAATGGCAGTATTGTAAATTTTTAACTGAGGGAAAAGTTGTATTTTTTTAATGTTTTTCGAAAAGCTAAAGTGATGACAATATCAAAATCGTAAATTTGCACAGGGCCTATGCATAATTTTTAACTGGGGTAATATCGTAATATGAATTTGAACTAAGGGGCAATCGTAATTTTAAGCTCCAGGAAAACCTTAATTTTATTTTGAACTGTGGGCAAAATTGTTATTTTGAGTTTGGGGAAGAAGTGTAATTGTATTTTGAAGTGGGGACAAAATGATAATTTTTGACAGATGGCAATATCGTAATTGAACCGAGGGCAAATTCATAATTTTGAGAATAGGGCAAAAACATAATTTTATTTTGAGTTGAGGGCGAAAACGTAATTTTAAACTAATGGCAACTGTAACTTTAAACGGAGAAAAACCGTAAATTTGAACCAATGGAAAAATTGAGAATTTTAGCTGGGGCAAAAGCGTCATTTTATTTTTAACTGAGGGCAAATACGTAATTTTAAACTAATGGAAAAACGTATTTTTTAACGGGGGTAAAAGCATAAATAAATTGGACCACTAGGGGAGTGCCATACAGCTGTCTGGCACTATTCCCCTTGCCGCCCAAGGCTGCCAATAAAAAGCAGAAGCTAATTTCCCGCCGACATCGGTTTTTGTGGTATTGAAAATATAATATACCTCTAAACTTTATAGAGGCATGGCAACTAGTATACGTACATAATACTTCAACATCTGTTTTATTAAAAACATCATATGTCTTTCTCGATAATTTCCAAAAATATTTGAAATATAAAGTCAAAATACGGGATGTTCACTAGCCGATATTTCAAAGCATTAAGTCTGAATAATGCATGAACCATTTATACTGACATGCATATAATCTAAACATCTTATGCAATTCAGTTAGGCCAAACCTAGCCATCATGTAACAATAATACAATAGAAACTAAGTAGTCTCATGGAGTTAGCCAAAGTTTAGAATTGAACAAAGCGAATTGTAAAAACTTATTACTTTGTAAAATAAATGTTTTTTTATTAACAAAAACTTATTAATAATTACATCGAGATAGAAAGTAAACGGGCAACAAGCTGCGCCGCTACCCAATATATTTTCGACGCATCGTATTTGTTTATTAATTCATCACTTTTGTAGTCCATAATATTAGGAAGTTCATTGACCAAATGATCCAATGAACATGATTAAACCATCATATGACATATTCATAGTTGATCAAATTCACAAAATTGTTCATCCTAACTACTTTAAGTCTCGTTAATAATTGGCATATCCCTAAACTTACATTTATGAAATGGATTCCAAGTTTAATAGAACATTTTCGTCAATTATTGACCTGGCAGGGCTCTAGTACGAATATCTTATAAACATTTAGGAGTTTTGAGTAATAGTTGGTTAAATAACTAACAGTCCTATGATTAACTTTTCAAAGTCGAACAAGGGCGAATAATGAACTTCTATGTAATGCTCACATGCACACATATTAAAACATTAAATTAAATTAATTAAAACACATAAAAAAGCAATATCTTTATGCATATATGTGTTGTAATCTTAGCTTTGAGGGTTTTAAAAAAAATTATTTTTTTACTTTTCACCAAAAATATTTCATAAATTACTTTTAACCCAAAACTATTTTTTTTTTTACTTTTTTATCTTTTGCATTCTATCCTCACAACTTTTTTACATTCAACTTTGGTCCTTTATAGTTTTCATTTTCCGCAACTTTTTCGCTTTATACTTCGTTCTAAATTTTGTGAGTTAACACATCGCAACGTGCACCTTTGGTTTAACGTTTTTACGTTTCATTCTAAATTTTGTGAGTTAACACGACGCAACGTACGTGTGTGAGTGAACGTTTTTACCTCTTCTATTTTTTTCCCGTTTGACAGGTTCAACATAACGTGCATGTCCTAGATTGACTTAGTTATAACTAAAGAATCCCCGCCGCATGTCGGCGGGTCGTAATTCTAGTTCTCATCAAAACACATTTCTATGAGAAATTAATAATTAATAAATGAAACCACACTTTGTACAAGACAAACTATAACCCAATTTTCATAAGACTCGTTGAAATTTCAATTCACCATGCATTCTTAAATCAAACTCTCATAGATAGAAATATTGAATATTGTATATCTAAAAGCAACGCATCTTGAATTAAGAGAGGCCAACATTGTTACAAGCTTCATACATGAGCAAATAACAATAGCTACTAACTGATATATTCAACTACTTGTGTGTAATATAGATTAGGAGAGATGATAAGTATTACTACAAACGATTAGGATGGGTGTAACGATGTATTCGTTGACAATATGTCTACGCTGGTTCAAATCCAGCTCGGTCCAACAATTTGTCAATCTACTATCAGATGATATTTGAGATAGAAAGAGGAGAAGACAAATGCCCTTATGTGACATGATGTGGACTTTAACTAGGGCTGTAAACGAACCGAACATTCAGCGAACAGTTCATGAACCGTTCGGCGGGAAGTTCGTTTATGTTCGTTCGATTAGCTTAATGAACGAACACGAACAAAAATTTTCGTTCGGTTAGCTTAGCAAACGAACACGAACACAGGTCTCGTTCGTTCGACTGCGTTCGTGAACGTTCGGTAAGATGTTCGGTTACGTTCGTGAATGTTCGGTAAGATGTTCGATACGTTCGTTTGATTATTTTAATAATATAATAAATGATAAATCTTTTATTTAAACATATTGAAAACTTGAAACCCTATTTTTTCTAATTTAGCTAAAATTTGAACATTCTAAGACATTTTTTGGATAATTATGTGTAGGTTAGTTAGACTTGATTCATCGTTTGATGGTGTAGTAAGCTTCTTGTGTTTTAATTTATCATTTAATGGTTGTATTTAACTACTTATGTCTAACGTTTAAGGATAACAATGTTTTTATATTTCATTATTTTCTAGTTAAATGTTCGTTTTGGTTCGTTTTTATTTGCTTGTGTTCGTCGGTGTTCAAGACCAGTGTTCACGAACTGTTCATGAACAACTGAATTTCTTAACGAACGAACACGAACATAAACTTATGTTCTGTATGCGTTCGTGAACAGTTCACGAACATGTTAATTTCCTTAACGAACGAACACGAACATGACCTCGTTCGGTTCGTTTACAGCCCTAACTTTAACAATTGAAATCTAACGTTAATTGATAATCGTTGTAACAAATCCATAAATAGTGACAATATTGTAATAAACGAAGTTGACGAAATGATATGAAATTTGAGCAAACCACATGGATAAATTTTAGTCATATCGGATCTAAATAACCCTAACTTTCACAAATTGGCCGATATCGCTCCCAACTTTCGATTTGTACTACACCACTCCCAACTTTCAACTTTTATTCCTCTGACACTCCCAAGCTAATTTAACTCTAACCCAGTTAGTTGATATTAGATGCTACGTCATCGAAAATGCCATGTCAGCAGCCACACCACCTGCCGCATCAACCGTCACGTCATGAAAATTGCCACGTCAGCTGCCACATCATCAAAATTGCCATGTCACCAACCAAAGTGCCACACCAGAAAAAAACTAACTGGGTTAGGGTTCGGTTTGTTTGGGAGTGCCATAAGAAAATAAGATGAAAGTGGAGAGTGGTTTGGTATAAATCGTAAGTTGGGAGTGATATCGACCAACTGAAAGTTGAAGTTATTTAAATCTAATATCCTTAGTTTTTAAAACTTGTTTATGAAACCAGACACATCAACCCAAACACACGACACACTTATCAAACATGTTAGCCACCTACCACCCGAAACTAATTATTTTCATATCGGGTTAGTTTCCAACCCTCCATACACTTAGGGATGTTTGACAACTTCTGAATGGTTAAGTGCTGAACCAGTAAGAGTCTGAACCATTAAGTGCTGTACAAGTAAGAGATCTGAATTATTAAGAGCCAGCATAATGCTTAACCGTTTAGAGGCAAATGTCCGACCAATTCATATTAGAGGTCTTAACTATTCAAACTCAGTATAATGGTTAACCATTCAGAGTCAAATGTCTGAATTATTCAAACATTTGCTTGCGAAACAAATAATCTGAACTATTAACTTCTGAATGGTTAAGTGCGGAACCAGTAAGAGTCTGAACCATTAAGTGCTAAACCAGTAAGAGATCTAAATTATTAAGAGCCAGCATAATGCTTAACCGTTTAGAGGCAAATGTCCGACCAATTCATATTAGAGGTCTTAACTATTCAAACTCAGTATAATGGTTAACCATTCAGAGTCAAATGTCTGAATTATTCAAACATTTGCTTGCGAAACAAACAATCTGAACTATTAACTTCTGAATGGTTAAGTGCTGAACCAGTAAGAGTCTGAACCATTAAGTGCTGAACCAGTAAGAGATCTGAATTATTAAGAGCCAGCATAATGCTTAACCGTTTAGAGGCAAATGTCCGACCAATTCATATTAGAGGTCTTAACTATTCAAACTCAGTATAATGGTTAACCATTCAGAGTCAAATGTCTGAATTATTCAAACATTTGCTTGCGAAACAAACAATCTGAACTATTAACTTCTGAATGGTTAAGTGCTGAACCAGTAAGAGTCTGAACCATTAAGTGCTGAACCAGTAAGAGATCTGAATTATTAAGAGCCAGCATAATGCTTAACCGTTTAGAGGCAAATGTCCGACCAATTCATATTAGAGGTCTTAACTATTCAAACTCAGTATAATGGTTAACCATTCAGAGTCAAATGTCTGAATTATTCAAACATTTGCTTGCGAAACAAACAATCTGAACTATTAACTTCTGAATGGTTAAGTGCTGAACCAGTAAAGTCTGAACCATTAAGTGCTGAACCAGTAAAGATCTGAATTATTAAGAGCCAGCATAATGCTTAACCGTTTAGAGGCAAATGTCCGACCAATTCATATTAGAGGTCTTAACTATTCAAACTCAGTATAATGGTTAACCATTCAGAGTCAAATGTCTGAATTATTCAAACATTTGCTTGCGAAACAAACAATCTGAACTATTAACTTCTGAATGGTTAAGTGCTGAACCAGTAAGAGTCTGAACCATTAAGTGCTGAACCAGTAAGAGATCTGAATTATTAAGAGCCAGCATAATGCTTAACCGTTTAGAGGCAAATGTCCGACCAATTCATATTAGAGGTTTAACTATTCAAACTCAGTATAATGGTTAACCATTCAGAGTCAAATGTCTGAATTATTCAAACATTTGCTTGCGAAACAAACAATCTGAACTATTAACTTCTGAATGGTTAAGTGCTGAACCAGTAAGAGTCTGAACCATTAAGTGCTGAACCAGTAAGAGATCTGAATTATTAAGAGCCAGCATAATGCTTAAACGTTTAGAGGCAAATGTCCGACCAATTCATATTAGAGGTCTTAACTATTCAAACTCAGTATAATGGTTAACCATTCAGAGTCAAATGTCTGAATTATTCAAACATTTGCTTGCGAAACAAACATCTGAACTATTAACTTCTGAATGGTTAAGTGCTGAACCAGTAAGAGTCTGAACCATTAAGTGCTGAACCAGTAAGAGATCTGAATTATTAAGAGCCAGCATAATGCTTAACCGTTTAGAGGCAAATGTCCGACCAATTCATATTAGAGGTCTTAACTATTCAAACTCAGTAATAATGGTTAACCATTCAGAGTCAAATGTCTGAATTATTCAAACATTTGCTTGCGAAACAAACAATCTGAATTTAACTTCTGAGTTAAGTGCTGAACCAGTAAGAGTCTGAACCATTAAGTGCTGAACCATAGAGATCTGAATTATAAGAGCCGCATAATGCTTAACGTTTAGAGGCAAATGTCCGACCAATTCATATTAGAGGTCTTAATATTCAAACTCAGTTAATGGTTAACCATTCAGATCAAATGTCTGAATTTTCAAACATTTGCTTGCGAAACAAACAATCTGAACTATTAACTTCTGAATGGTTAAGTGCTGAACCAGTAAGAGTCTGAACCATTAAGTGCTGAACCAGTAACAGATCTGAATTATTAAGAGCCAGCATAATGCTTAACCGTTTAGAGGCAAATGTCCGACCAATTCATATTAGAGGTCTTAACTATTCAAACTCAGTATATTGGTTAACCATTCAGAGTCAAATGTCTGAATTTTCAAACATTTGCTTGCGAAACAAACAATCTGAACTATTAACTCTGAATGGTTAAGTGCTGAACCAGTAAGAGTCTGAACCATTAAGTGCTGAACCATAAGAGATCTGAATTATTAAGAGCCAGCATAATGCTTAACCGTTTAGAGGCAAATGTCCGACCAATTCATATTAGAGGTCTTAACTATTCAAACTCAGTATAATGGTTAACCATTCAGAGTCAAATGTCTGAATTATTCAAACATTTGCTTGCGAAACAAACAATCTAAACTATTAACTTCTGAATGTTAAGTGCTGAACCAGTAAAAGTCTGAACCATTAAGTGCTGAACATAAAATCTGAATTATTAAGAGCCAGCATAATGCTTAACGTTTAGAGGCAAATGTCCGACCAATTCATATTAGAGGTCTTAACTATTCAAACTCAGTATAATGGTTAACCATCAGAGTCAAATGTCTGAATTATTCAAACATTTGCTTGCGAAACAAACAATCTGAACTATTAACTTCTGAATGGTTAAGTGCGGAACCAGTAAGAGTCTGAACCATTAAGTGCTGAACCAGTAAGAGACTGAATTATTAAGAGCCAGCATAATGCTTAACCGTTTAGAGGCAAATGTCCGACCAATTCATATTAGAGGTGTTAACTATTCAAACTCAGTATAATGGTTAACCATTCAGAGTCAAATGTCTGAATTATTCAAACATTTGCTTGCGAAACAAACAATCTGAACTATTAACTTCTGATGGTTAAGTGCTGAACCAGTAAGAGTCTGAACCATTTAGTGCTGAACCAGTAAGAGATCTGAATTATTAAGAGCCAGCATAATGCTTAACTGTTTAGAGGCAAATGTCCGACAATTCATATTAGAGGTCTTAACTATTCAAACTCAGTATAATGGTTAACCATTCAGAGTCAATGTCTGAATTATTCAAACATTTGCTTGCGAAACAAACAATCTGAACTATTAACTTCTGAATGGTTAAGTGCTGAACCAGTAAGAGTCTGAACCATTAAGTGCTGAACCAGTAAGAGATCTGAATTATTAAGAGCCAGCATAATGCTTAACCGTTTAGAGGCAAATGTCCGACCAATTCATATTAGAGTCTTAACTATCAAACTCATAATTGGTTAACATCAAGTCAAATGTCTGAATTATTAAACATTTGCTGCGAAACAAACATCTGAACTATTAACTTCTGAATGGTTAAGTGCTGAACCAGTAAGAGTCTGAACCATTAAGTGCTGAACCAGTAAGAGATCTGAATTATTAAGAGCCAGCATAATGCTTAACCTTAGAGCAAATGTCGACAATCATATTAGAGGTCTTAACTATTAAAACCAGTATAATGGTTAACCATTCAGATCAATGTCTGAATTATTCAAACATTTGCTTGTGAAACAAACAACTGAACTATTAATTAATAACCAGTAACATGTCAGCCATTAAAAACTTTATTAAAAGCTAAACGTAAATGGATATTATTCCCCTTTTAGGAAACCAAACAATAATAGTAAAACCAAAAGCAAAAGCTGTTGAGCCGTCAAGATTTTACTCCGTCAATCTCCAATCGTTAAATCCTCCGATGCCCTAAAAATCCTTCCTCATCAAACCAAGATTCACGGACCCTTTCTTTCTTTCTCTTCGCTTTTAATTTTTCCCCAAATTATTTACTTAATTTATTTCTAATTTCACTAATTTTACCGGATCTGAAATAAAACCAGTCTTTGAAACCCTAAAAACTTACCCAAAAACCCAACTGATTGTTTCTTGAGTTGGGTTCTTTTAGTCAAGATCGCACAAGATTTTCTTTTTCTTTTTCCTGTTCTTGTTTTACAACTGGTGAGTTCTTGAAAATATGTATATATATGTGTGTGTATATACATGCATGCAATTGTTGTTAGGTGTATGTTCTTTTGAGCAAGATTTGTGGGTTTCTGTTCATGGGTTTTACTGGGAATTAAACAAGCTCAAATGGGTATTTGATGGTTTCTTGTTAGGTCAAGCATTGATTTTTTTTGCACATTTCTTGAATTTTTGTTGTGGGTTTTTTTTTTTTTTTTTTAAAGTCTGGACCTTAATTAACTACATTGGTGTTATTATTTTGTTATTTGTTTGGTATATGGTTGAAATGTTGAATCATTGTTATTTATGCAGGATTATTGATGTGATGCCCTGAATCTTGAGCATATAATGGCCTCTAAAGGTCCAAGGTCTAAGCTTGATCATGAGTCAAGGGCGAAGCGACAAAAGGTAACCCGAATAGTTGGTTGTTAGTTGTTAGGTGACCTATTTCTGCTTATGTTATATGATTGTTTAGGGCCCGACTATGGTATTGAATTATCAGTAGTTTTATACTAGCTGCAGGACAATTGATTTATATACCCTTATTTTGTTAGTATTGGTTAAGTAATCAAGATTTTTTCGAAATAATCTACACCATTTTTGGGGCGTTTGCGAAAAATCATGCGCTATATAGAAACTTAGGATTACAAGGGATGTATAGAGAGATAAATGGAGCTATCTCTATGCTTTAGTAGATATAAGTTCACTCTAATATGACAATATTAAGCAATGAGAAACTTGTGTTTATGCATAAGTTTGTAGTTGTGACCCGTCCTGTATGTATTCTAAGGAAACAGGTTTCGTTCATTTTTGCTCATTTTTAATGGTTATGTAGGCACTTGAAGCACCTAAAGAGCCGCAACGCCCCAGAACACATTGGGACCATCTTATAGAAGAGATGGTATGGTTATCAAAGGTATCATCTTGTTCCAAATCTTGTATTTTTATTTTGAGTAAAATGCCATTTCGTCCCTGAGGTTTGGTCACATTTGCTATTTTCATTCGAAGGTTTGTTTTTTCCGTATCTAGATCTAAAAGGTTTGAAATCTTGCCATTTTCATCCACCCAACTAACTCCGTTTGTTTATTTTGTTAACTTGAAGGGCATTTTAGTATTTATAAGTTATAACTAAAGTACAAGTTTATAATGCATAAGGTATAGAGATGATGTACCTTATGCATTATAAACTTGTACTCTAGTTAAAAATACTAAAACATCCTTCAAGTTAACAGAATAAACAAACAGAGTTAGTTGGGTGGATGAAAATGGTAAGATTTCAAACCTTTTGGATCCAGATGCGGAAAAAAAACCTTTGTACGAAAGTCGCAAAAGTGGCCAAACCTCAGGGACGAAAATGACATTTTATTCTTTTATATTTTGCAAAGATTTTAGTATTTCATACAAAATATTTCTTTTCTATCAGGACTTTGAGTCAGAGAGAAAATGGAAGTTGGCTCTTGCAAAGAAGATTGCCATACGAGCCAGCAAAGGTATGGTGGACCAGGCCACAAGAGGAGAAAGAAAAGTCAAGGTGTCGCAAATTAATTCAAATTATATTTTTGAGAAGTGAGAACTATAAGTAGATATGGATTTATAGTTTGTTATCTTCAATGGTTAGGAGGAAGAGCTCCGGATGAAAAAAGTCGCACTAAATATCTCAAAGGACGTGAAGAAATTTTGGACAAAAATTGAGAAACTGGCAAGTCATATTTATAAATTAGTATACAAATGATTTATTGTTTAAATTTTAGTTTGTATATATGAAGAAAACTTATTTATGTTATATAAATTATTATGTCGTTCTAGGTGCTATACAAACATCGGTTAGAGCTTGATCAGAAGAAGAAAAAAGCACTCGATAAGCAGCTTGAATTTCTTCTAGGGCAAACCGAAAGGTAAACATTTACGGTTTATGTATGAATTTGCTTTTTTTTTTCTTTTCTATTTTAACATTTTTCGATACTTCATTTAATAATGACGACCAACAGGTATTCGACAATGCTGGCGGAAAATCTTGTCGATTCATCTTCTAAACAGCATGTACCTGCATCCTCGGTACAGGAACTACCAGCCGTTGAATGTAAAGATCAAATGGATGCCAATGGGTGTACGGATCCAAATGTTGGTATGAAGAAATTGTTAACTTTTTAGTTAAAAATGTTTCTTTTTCTGTTTTGGATGACCCTTTGTTTATATGACCTGTCTTTATCTCTTTGGCAGAGTCCGAATCGAATAATTTAGAGATTGATGAAGACTACAAATCCGAAAATGAACCCGTAAGTACTTGCTCACTTCCTTTTTATATTGTTTGAAACATCTTATTATTGCGCGCACACACATCACATGTTAGTTTACAACAAGATATGTATGTTGCAACAGATAGCAAAATAGTTGGAAGTTTAGAACTATACGTATAAACGAGCAATTTTCAGGATCAAAGTTACGTTAAACCCCCGTAGATTGCATATAAAAAGTGTTCATCTTCTATACTTATCATGCAACTTTAAAAATAACGTGTTCTTCATAGAACTTCTAAGTCAATATAAATACAAGAGTAAAGTACACGGATGGTCTCTGTGGTTTACCCAAAATTTGGATTTGGTTCCTAGCCTTTCAAAAGTAAACAGATGGTCTCTGTGGTTTGCACTTTGTAACGCATTTAGTCCCCAACCAACAAATCTAAAGGTTTTCGCATGTCCCAAGTTAGGGACTAAACACGTTACCCAGTGCAAACAAGGACCATCTGTGTACTTTTGAAAAGCTAGGGTCCAAATCCAAAATTATGATGAACCACATGGACCATCCGTGTACTTTACTCTAAATACAAATAAGGTTGGTCTTCTTTAAAGCGCTACCAGTTTATCAATGATCTCTTTTAAACTTTTTTTAAATAAAATCGACTTCAAAGCAACTCAAAAGATATTATATACGTAAACTCACACATTTATCTGGCTCAATGTATATTGCCATGTATTTCAAAAAAGCTATTAAATTTCCAAATCTTTCTGAACCGGTTTTTAGGAGAACGTGTAATAAAAATTCAAGATTGTCATCTGTCAAGTTTCCAAATTCATTATGAACAGCTTATAAGCTGAATTTGAGCTCAAATATCTCATTTTGTTGCTGCTTTAGGAAGACGATGAGCATACAATTGAGGAAGATGAAGCGTTAATCACTGAAGATGAAAGACGAGAGGAATTAGCCGCTCTGCAAAATGAAGCGGATTTACCCATTGAGGAGTTACTTAAACGTTATGCAGTTGGTGAAGGTTAGTCGTTCTGACCCTTTTTGTACTAGATGTGGCAAAATGGGCTAAGTGGGCGGGTCAGGTAACATGTTAAACCAATTAACTTTTGTACGGACCAGGGTGATTGGAAGCACTTGTGTTCAACCTTTTTCTCATAACTTAATTACTTGAAGGTGTGCCAAATAGTTTACGTATTTTTATTTAGAGTAAAATGCCTTTACGACCCGAGGTTTGGCCGGTTTTGCGACTTCCGTTCACAGGTTTGTTTTTTTGCATCTGGACCAAAATGTTTGAAATCGTGCCATTTTCATCCGGCTCGTTAACTCCATCCATTTTCTCCGTTAAGTCAGCGGTATTTCTGTCTTTTTTGTTAACTTAAAGGGAAATTCGGTCCTTTTCACTTTATGTACAAGCATTTAGCATAATGTACAAGTATTCACTTAAGGGGTAATTCGGTGTTTTTCGCTTTATGTACGAAAATACCCCTGACTTCACAAAGAAAAATGGATGGAGTTAACGAACCGGATGAAAATGGAAAGATTTTAAACCTTTTGGATCCAGATGCGAAAAAACAAACCTTTGGAGTTTGGACGAAAGTCGCAAAACTGGCCAAACCTCAGGGACGAAAATGGCATTTTACTCTTTTATTTATAATTCAATCTGAATTCCTTGATCTCTATTGATGAAGAAGGGAACAATATATAATACAAGAGACCCTAACTAATTCCCTGGAAATCAGGGATAAAATACAAAACGGATATACACAATAAATACATAAAATACAAAACGGATATTCATCCGCTAATACGCCTCCGCAGTCGTAGCAGTAGGTCTTCCGATGCATAGACTGGACAGAAATCGTTGAAACAATTGGCGTGGAAGACCCTTGGTGAATATGTCAGCGTATTGATAGTCTGCAGGAACATGAAGAACTTTAACAGAACCCATACGAACCTTTTCGCGAAGAAAATGTATGTCAATCTCGATATGTTTGGATCGTTGATGTTGGACCGGATTCTGAGATAAGTAGACAGCAGAGATATTGTCACAGTAGACAACTGTGGCCCGGGTAATAGGAAGATGGAGTTCGAGAAGTAGGTTTCTGAGCCATGTTGTTTCTGCAACGGTGTTGGCCACACCTCTGTATTCAGCTTCGGCACTGGAACGTGAGATAATCGCTTGACGTTTTGATGACCAAGAAACCAGATTATCACCGAGGAAGACACAGTAGCCTGAAGTAGACCTTCGTGAATCAGGGCAGCCTCCCCAATCCGCATCAGAATAGGCTGTGATATGAGCTGATTTGGATGGTAAAATAGAGATTCCATAGTCTAGTGTACCCTTGAGGTATCGAAGGAGCCGTTTCATGAACTGGAAATGAGGATCTCGAGGGGAGTGCATAAATAAACATATTTGTTGCACTGCATATGATATATCAGGCCGTGTGAAGGTTAAATACTGCAGTGCACCAGCAAGGCTACGATATAAGGCACCATCTGAGAAGGGTTCTCCAGCAGTTGCACTTAGTTTAGAATTGGTGTCAGTAGGTGTGGCACATGGTTTACAATTTTCCATTTTAGCACGAGCTAAGATCTTTGCTGCATATGTGGCCTGAGATAAGAACAGGCCACCATTTCGTCGGGTTACCGCAATCCCGAGAAAGTGATGTAGTGGTCTGAGATCAGACATGGCAAATTCCCTGGAAAGAGTGGCAATGAAGTGCTGCAAAAGTGTCTGATTAGAGGCTGTCAAGATGATGTCGTCTACATAGAGAAGTAAATATGCCATTTGATCACCCTGTTTGTAGACGAACAAAGAAGTATCACTCGTGGTAGACCGAAAACCACACTTTTGAATATAGGAAGCAAATCTGAGGTACCACGCACGTGGAGCTTGTTTTAGCCCATATAAAGACTTTTGAAGTCGACAAACATGCGTTGGATTTTTACTGTCAACAAACCCAGGTGGCTGAAACATGTAAACAGTTTCATTAAGGTCCCCGTGTAGGAAAGCGTTTGACATCCAGTTGATGAATGGGCCAAGAACGTGAAGTTGCTAAGCTGAGGACGGTACGAATCGTAGTGGGCTTAACACTGGGCTGAATGTCTCGTCACAATCAACACCCACCTGTTGAGATTTGCCATTTACAACCAAACTGCGCTTTGTAGCGCTGTAATGTACCATTGGCATGATATTTGTGGCGAAATAGCCACATACATCTGATAATATGAGCATCTGCAGGTCTTGGCACAAGCTCCCATGCATTATTAGCTATTAATGCCTGGTTTTTGTCGGTCATAGCCGAGTGCCAGTTCTGGTCGGTCAAGGCCTGGGTGTGGGATTTGGGTAGTGGGGAAATGTTGTGCTCGGAGGTGGCTAAGAGGGTGGGATCTGTTGAGGGTAGGGAACCAGTTTTAGACCGGGTCTGCATAGGGTGGGTAGAGGGTGGCTGAGGCAGGTTAGATTGTGAAGGAGCTAGGGTGCTAGGTGCATGTTCTGGGAAGAAAACAGGTCTGGTATGCATTAGAATCAGATCTGTTTATGCGGCTGTAAGTGTGGGTAAGGGGTGGGGAATGTGGCTGTGAGACCGTGGGGGTGGGGTGGGTGTGGAAGCATGGGCTGGAAAAAAAAATGGGTCTGGATATTGCTGGGTCAGACCTGTTTAGTCGGCTGTAGGTGTGGGTTATGGGTGGGGAAGATGGTTGGGAAGTAGTAGTGGTTTCGGTTGTGGGAGGAGAGGAGGTGAAATGAAACGGGGTACTCATGGGTGAGGGTTCCGAATCAGGGTGAGATAATGGGGTGGTATGAGGTGTAGGTGGGGTAGAGAAAGGAAATGTGGATTCGTCAAAGGTGACGTGACGGGATAAATAGACACGTCCAGTTGAGGGGTCTAAGCATCGGTATCCACGATAATTCATAGGATATCCGAGAAAGATGCACGGAGTGGAACGGCGGGCTAGTTTGTGGGGTCGAGTGGCATTGTGATTTGGAAAACAAGCACACCCGAAGGTGCGAAGGTGAGTGTAGGTGGGATGCCGGTGATAGAGTTTGTATGTGGGGGTTAAAAAGTTATGAAGTTTGGTAGGAAGAATGTTATGTAAATAGACGGCAGTGTGAAGTGCTTCAACCCAGAAATTTGAAGGTAGGGAAGCATGGGTAAGGAGGGACATAATGATGTCATTAATTCGTCGATCATACGTTCCGCCTTACCATTTTGTTGTGAAGTTTGGGGACATGAAAACCGAAATTGAAGGCCGTGAGTGAGAGCGAATGATTGAAATTTGGAATTATCAAACTCACCACCCATGTCACACTGAAAACTTTTGATATATTTATTAAATTGGGTTTGGACAAGGCGGTGAAATTGAGTAAATTTGGTGAAGGTTTCGGATTTATATTTGAGTGGATAAGCCCAAACAAATTGGGTATGGTCGTCAATGAGGACCATGTAATATTTGTAACCTGTTTTGCTAGGTATAGGTGAAGTCCACAAGTCACAATGGATAATGTCAAAAGGTTGGAAAGTAACGGAATCAGAATCATGAAATGGTAAACGCTTATGTTTAGCGATTTGACAAGAGTTGCAAAAGAAATTGTTCTTAGATTTATTACAAGAAATTAAATTACGAGAAACTAAGAAATCCATAATAAAATTGCCAGGATGGCCAAGGCGATCATGCCAAACATTAGAGAGCGAAGAAGTAAGCAAAGCGGAAGCAGGTTTGTTGGTTGTGGTGTTGAAGGAGTACAGTGGGCCGGTACTATTGTGGCGGCTAGGAGCGTCCCATTCTTGTAGTCCTTCACAGAAAAGCCAAAAGGGTCAAAGACATGGAAACCATATTGTCAGTAGTGAATTTACGAACTGAAACAGGTTTTTGATAATATTTGGGGTGTAAAGGACATTTTTAAGGGTGTAGGGTCGGACCCGTGAATTGGGTGAGTTAATGGTTGTATGACCGGACCCGTGAATTGGCACACGGTTACCATTACCAACATACACAGAATTAATAGTAGTAGTACAAGGAGTGGAATATTACCTGGTTCGTGTGTCAAATGATCAGAGGCACCAGTGTCAGCAACCAATTTTCATCTCCCGAGTCCAGTGCCATCGCCTGGAAAGCTGCCCCTAATTCTGATGGTTCCAGTGGGTTTACATCTGCCAAGTGGGCCTGAGCAGGTGGAGTGGACCAGGGCTGTTGCTGTCGTGAACTTGGGCCAGTGGCCTGTTGAGGCTGACCAGGAACAATCGGCCAAGATGGGCCTGCCCAACTGGGCTGAGTTGGGTAGGGACATGGTGGGGCCGCAGCCCACCATGGTGGCCAGTAGGGGGATGGACCTGGGCTCCAGACATTGGGTCGGACCAATTGATAATGGGCCGAAGACTGGAAGAACCACGAGGCTGGTTGCGGTTAGAGGGCTGCTGATTCCCACGACCTGTTCGATGTTGCTGTTGACCCAAAGACTGCTGAGGCCTTTGATATTGACGTCTTGGCTGCTGTCGGTTGTTGCGATAATGAGGGGGGTCCCGGCGGGCCGTAGGTGGCTCGCGAGACACTTGGGCAACAACAGCCGGTTGGAGGCAATAGAGTCCCGTGCTTGTTGGCGACGCAGATCTGAGTCGAGCATGTCGCAGGCATCTTCCCATGAGGGAAGGGTGTTATTGATGATAGAGGCTTGAACATCGAATTCCGGTGGTAAGCCGCGAACCAGCTGCAGGACAAGGCGTTCTTCTGTGACTGGTTGTTCAACAGCTTTCAGTTGGTCAGCCAGATACTTGAGACGCTGACAGTAGTCTTGGAGGCTGGGCATGGAGCGCAAGGTAAGATTGACAAACTCTGTTTCAAGGGCTGCTGCACGGGCGCCCTTGTTGTTCAGAAAAAATTTCCGAATCCGGGTCCATGCGCCATAAGCTGTTGTTTCCTCATCAAGAATACGTGCCAGCAGGTCATCGGAAAGTGTCCCATAGATCCACTGAAGCACAAGAGAGTCAATTTTGGCCCAGTTGCGTAGTCCGGATCTGTTTTGGCAGGCGGTTCAGTGCCATCAATGTGGTGTAACACCTCGTAACCGCGTGCATGCAGGTGAACACTTGACCCATGATGCATAGGTGACTTTGGAACCATCCAAAACACGAACTTTGTGCTGGATGTTAGTCACCGAATAAGCAGGGTGAAGGCTGTCAGTGTTCTTGGAGGATTTGGTTGTCTGCCATCGAGATGAACAAAAGAAGGAAAAAGAAAAAATCGGCTGCAGGGTCCGTGGACAGGGCTGCGCATTTGGTTTTAGGTAGAGCATAGCTCGATCATATAATTCAATCTGAATTCCTTGATCTCTATTGATGAAGAAGGGAACAATATATAATACAAGAGACCCTAACTAATTCCCTGGAAATCAGGGATAAAATACAAAACGGATATATCACAATAAATACATAAAATACAAAACGGATATTCATCCGCTAATATTATTTATTTCAGTATTAGTTTAATTACCTAAACAAATCATTTAGGACGTTTTACACGTTAAACTACACTTTAGGTGACTTTTTTTTCTTTTCTGTTTAACTTGTTATTGTTAATCAACCCATTTATAAATTAGTAGTATATGGGTCGAAACTGTCACATTCAGTGCAAAAGGTTCAGAATTTTTAATTTTTATATTATTTACAATTTTACACATAAACTTATCGTAATCATTGAATATCCTCAGCTAGTACAGATAACACTTCAGAAAAGACCGCATATGTAGCTGAACTAAACCAGGCCCACGAGGATGTTTCTCAGTGTAAGTAACTTGAATACGGATCAACTCGGTAACCGGTAAAAATGGGTTCAGGTTGACCTGTTATCAATGGAATACAAACCAATTTGAACCGTTTCACATAATGTGTTGAAAGACTGACTTCATTTTGGACCCCTTTTTTGCAGGCAACGGAAATGAAACTTCTGACGATAGATCAAGGAAAGAGAGTCATCATTATGTAAGTTGTAGGTCTTTGTTATGGATATAAATGTGAATTGTGAAGTAAGTTCACTGCTGACCGTGATATATATATATATATTTTTCACGCTTATTACAGGCTGAAAGTAACGGCGGTTTATCACCACTTTCTCAAAAACACCATTTGGAAATCAAGGAACATTATGTTAGAAAAAGAAAACGTCTTCAACAGGAGCAAAAAAAATATTTGGAGTTAGACCTTAATGATGAAAATGTAAGATGATTACTCGAAACTTTCACATATACATATAAAAATATACTTATAATAATTCCATGATTTTTTTTGCTTAGGAGGATGGCGATTATATACTTACGAATGGAGATGATAAGGTATGTTATATGATTGATGTGTCTGCGTGTGTATAAACTATTTTTCTTGCATGGATATTTAACAGTTATTTGTTATTTATCTCGTATGTATAATTTTTTCTTTTGGATATATAGGATGATGAAACAACCATGTTGGAGGAAGAAGAACTAGCAAAGGCCGAATCTGATGATTCAATAGATGAGGTGAATGGTTTGACTTTTTGACTTCAACTTTTATATTTTCTCTTACTGTCATATTTCTAGTGGATCTTTCATACTGTGTTGACCGATTATTAATATAACTGCAAAATTACTTAACTATCTCCGTTAGGGCTGCAAACGAATCGAACGTTCAACGAATAGTTTGTGAACCGTTCGACGGGAAATTCATTTTTGTGTTCGTTTGTTTAATAAATGAATGAACACGTTGTTCGTTTAGTTAAATGAACGAACATGAACATAGGCCGTTCGTTCATTTGTGTTCGTGAACGTTTAGTAACGTGTTCGTTTGTGTTAGATAGCTCATAAGTGTTTTCAATTTTTATATTTTATTTAATTACTTCAAAATTCCAACAAATAAAATATATAAATAGTATTAGTGTAGCATTATATATTTATGTTCATGAACATTAATTTGTGTTCGTTTGTATAATGAACGTTCGTTTTGCGTTCGTTACCTAAAATTAGCAGATGAACACGTTCATTTCCTTAATGAACGAACACAGACAGAAACTCGTTCAGTTTCAGTAAGTGTTCATGAGCAGTTGTGAACATATATATTTCCTTAACAAACAAACACGAACAAGGTCTTGTTCATGTTCGTTTGGTTCATTTGCAGCCCTAAACCCCATAGCTTTTTAATATAGATTGTGTGTATACGAGAAATGGTTAATCTTAATGGGTTATATATAATTATATTTTAGAAGTTGAGATGAAGTTTTTTGAATCAAATTATTATTCGCAGATTGCGTTGTTGCAAAAAGAGAGTGAAATTCCAATAGAGGATTTGATTGCAAGGTATAGACAGGTATGTTGATAAAGCGTGACAAATTATAATTCGAAAATTCATTTTTATTTCGTCACATACGCTGATTTTTTGCAGGATCCAACGTTAACGATTCAGAGTCCGAATCTGAACGTTCGTCTATTTCTTCAAGACAAAAAGAGACTGAAGTGGATGTTCATCAAGAAAAAGAAGACGAACAAGATCAAATGGTTGATGAGGATGTGGATAACGAAGACAGAATTGCTGACGCAGCAGCCGCTGCCAGGTCAGCACAGCCGACAGGAAACACCTTTTTAACAACAAAAGTCCGAACAAAACACCCTTTTTTACTCAAGTTCTCTCTTCGCGAATATCAACACATCGGGTTAGATTGGCTCGTGACAATGTACGAAAAACGACTAAATGGGATTCTCGCAGACGAAATGGGTCTCGGGAAAACAATCATGACAATCGCCTTACTTGCACATCTGGCATGTGAAAAGGGAATATGGGGCCCGCATCTTATTGTCGTACCAACAAGTGTCATGCTCAATTGGGAAACTGAGTTTCTAAAATGGTGTCCCGCGTTTAAAATCCTTACGTATTTCGGAAGCGCGAAAGAACGGAAACATAAACGACAAGGATGGATGAAACAGAATTCGTTTCATGTTTGTATTACAACGTACCGACTCGTGATTCAAGATTCGAAAATCTTTAAACGAAAAAAATGGAAGTATTTGATTTTGGACGAAGCCCATCTTATAAAAAACTGGAAATCGCAAAGGTGGCAAACACTGTTAAATTTTAACGCAAAAAGGCGTATTCTTTTAACCGGTACGCCTCTTCAGAACGATTTAATGGAGTTATGGTCGTTAATGCATTTCTTAATGCCACATATTTTTCAATCTCATCAAGAGTTTAAGGATTGGTTTAGTAATCCGATATCCGGTATGGTCGAAGGTCAAGAAAAAGTCAACAAAGAAGTCATTGACCGGTTGCATAACGTTCTTCGTCCGTTTATACTTCGAAGACTAAAACGGGATGTTGAGAAACAGTTACCTGGTAAACATGAGCATGTTATCTACTGTCGACTGTCCAGGAGACAACGAAATCTTTACGAAGATTTTATCGCGAGCTCGGAAACGCAAGCTACGCTCGCAAGTTCGAACTTTTTCGGGATGATAAGCGTTATCATGCAACTTCGAAAAGTTTGTAATCACCCGGATCTATTTGAAGGACGTCCGATTATTAGTTCTTTTGATATGAACGGGATTGAAATACAGTTCTGTTCGTCTGTTTGCTCGGTTCTTAACGTGGGCCTGTTTTCGACAGTTGACCTTTGTGGATTAGGGTTTGTATTCACTCATCATGATTTTCGCATGACATCTTGGGAATGTGATGAAGTAAAAGCTATTGAAACACCGTCGAGATTAATCGAAAAAACGCATAGACGAAGTCGGAAGTGAAGTCAAATTCGGGAAAAAGTCAAACGGCTTTAATATCTTTGAAGAAATTCAAAAGGCGCTTCACGAAGAGCGACTTAAAGAAATGAAAGAACGGGCCGAGTCAATCGCGTGGTGGAATTCGTTACGGTGCAAGAAAAAGCCGGTTTATTCAACGAGCTTACGGGATCTCGTCTCTCTTCGACGGCCTGTTTTGAATTCGTCGAAGTTTTCGGAGCTTGTTTTGACTCCGGTTGACCGGTTTGAGAGATGGTTGACCAAGTCGAGAGTTTCATGTTTGCAATTCCGGCCGCACGGGCCCCACAGCCGATCGGATGGTGCAGCAAATTAACTACTTCGGTGTTTGTTGACCAAACTTACAAGTCAACATGTACGAAGCTATTGTCACCACTATTAACGCCTATTCGACCCGCTATTGTCAGAAGACAAGTGTATTTTCCCGATAGGCGGTTGATACAGTTTGATTGCGGAAAGCTACAAGAGCTTGCGGTTTTGCTTCGAAGACTAAAATCAGAAGGCCATCGAGCGTTAATTTTCACGCAAATGACGAAAATGCTCGATGTTCTGGAAGCGTTTATAAATATATACGGATACACGTACATGCGGTTAGATGGGTCGACCCAGCCCGAAGAGAGGCAAACGTTAATGCAACGGTTCAATACGAACCCAAAGTATTTTCTTTTCATTTTGTCAACACGCAGTGGCGGTGTTGGTATTAATCTTGTAGGTGCGGATACTGTTATATTTTACGATAGTGATTGGAACCCTGCGATGGACCAACAAGCGCAAGATCGGTGTCATAGAATCGGCCAAACACGCGAAGTACATATTTACCGTTTAATTAGCGAAAGCACGATCGAAGAAAATATTTTAAAAAAGGCGAAACAGAAACGCGCTCTCGATGATTTGGTTATTCAGAGCGGGGAGTATAATACCGAGTTCTTTAAGAAACTTGATCCAATGGAATTGTTTTCGGGTAGTATGCAGAAAGATGAAGGTTCGAGTTTGACCAACGGGGTTGAAGTCAACCCATTGGTGTCGAATGCTGACGTGGAGGCTGCGTTGAAGCACGCGGAAGACGAAGCCGACTACATGGCGTTAAAGAAAGTCGAACAAGAAGAGGCGGTTGATAACCAAGAGTTTACAGAAGATACCGTTGTGAAACCTGAAGACGATGAGCTTTTGAACGAAGAAGACGGTACGATACCCGTAGAAGAAAACCCGCAGACACCAAAATGGGTCGACCCGAATGAAGAAAAGGGTGTTGATTTGGTTAGGGTTGACGATGATGATGTGGACATGATGGGTGATGTGAAACAAATGGGTGCGGTCTCGGGAAATGAGATACTGTCGTTTGAGAATCAACTTCGGCCGATTGATCGGTATGCGGTACGGTTTCTTGAGCTGTGGGACCCAATTGTTGATAATAAGTTGTTGGAGACGCAAGATCAGTTTGAACAAACTGAATGGGAATTGGATCATATTGAGAAATTAAAAGAGGATATGGAAACAGAAGGTGACGATGATGATGAGCCGATAGTCTATGAAAGTAAGTTACTTGTGATGTCATCGTACAAAATTCCCACTTTAATAGTTGGTATAATGGGCGGGTAGATAGGATGATAATGGGTCAAAATGGGTGGGTAAAATCCAATAACTTTCTAATTCGTGTCCAAACCATAGTTACCAAATTCCCTGGAGAACGTTTCGTACTATACGTAATACGTATATTCGGTACCAATTTGCGAATTTAGAGTTTCAATTGCTGCTTTCTGCCAGAAACAATGAAGAATAAGATAGCGTCTGCGTAATTTTTCTAGGTTTAAATAAGTTTAGGGATTTCAACATTTACCCCCTCTATCTTTCATTAGTTTACATTTAGTCCCTAAAACTTGTAATTTTTTACATAAATCCCTAAAACTTGTAATTTTTTTACATAAAAAGTGTAAAATTAGTTTATATATAAACATTTAACCCCCTCTTATCTTTACTAGTTTACATTTGGTCCCTAAACTTAATTTTTTTTTTTACAAAAAGCATAAAATTAACATTATATTATATTATATTATATATATATATATATATATATTTATATTTATATAAATTATAAATAGCTATTTTTTTTCTTAAATTTTCTACACCGTACCGGATCATACCGAAATGAACCTACCCCCCTCCTTACCCAATTCGTCCCATCTAGCGAATCACGAACCCGAACGAACCACAAATTAGGTGACATTGGTCCAAACCGCTAACACTATTTTCTCCTTTTTGAAATCTTATAATAAAATAATGTGTTCAATAATGTTAGGAACATATGATACATGTGTGCTTTAGTGACTTTTAAACGTTTTTGGTTTATTTGTGTTATTAGGATGGGATTCGGACTTTGCAACGAAGGTATACCAAGAACAAGTAAAAGCGTTGGCGGAAATTCAGGTGGAAATTTCTAACATTTTATGTTTAAGTGTTTAATTGTGCGTATATGTTCTCTTTGTTCAACGTACTGACGGTTACGGTTGTGATGTTTTTGCATTTTTTAGTTGATGGAAGAACGCGAAATGGAAGCTAGAGAGAAGGAGAAGAAGGAGCTTGCAGAACTTGAGGCAATGAAGTAAGAATAAAATTGACAAAAAAATTACTTGATCATTCTTTTGTTAATATCAGGGCTGCAAACGAACCGAACGAACACGAGCAAGACGTTGTTCGTTTGTTAAGAATTATGTGTTCACCAACTGTTCATGAACACTTACTGAACGAGATTTTATGTTCGTTTGTTAAGAAAATGAACGTGTGTGTTCGTTTGTTTGATAAACGAACAAACACAAACGGACTTCCCGCCGAATGGTTTACAAACTGTTCGCTGAACGTTTGGTTCGTTTGCAGCCCTAGTTAATATACATAGGGGTGGCAAAAAAGCGGGTAGATGGGTTGAAATGGGTCAGGTCAACACATGAAGTGTTTGGGTTGACCATAGATACTTGGAACTAATAAGAGTATTTCTGATCTGGATACCTGGATACTTATCTTTCAATCTGATCAGGAACGAAACGGTTGTCAAGAAACCAAAGTCAAAGAAAAAAGCGAAGAAAAAAAAATTCAAATCACTAAAAAAAGAAGCGTTATCTTCCGAAACAAGGACCGCAAACATCGAGTCATCAAATGTGATCGATGACGACGACGAGGACGACGATCTCTATGAAGAATTAATCTTCGTGAAGAAACGCAAAAAACCAGTAGACGACATTGAAGTCAAGGTCTCCAAGAAATCCAAAAAAGTCAAAAAGATTTCCGAACCGAGCCTGTTAGATTTGGATTCAAATTCCGTACCCAGCCCATTAGACGAACCACTTAAAGATTTGAAGTTAAGTGGAAGTAATAACGATAACCGTGAAGCCGATCATAAGCCGATAATCAACAGAAGCAAAACGGGACTCAAAATATCGATCACATCAATGCCAGTAAAACGGGTAATGACTATCCGACTCGAGAAGTTAAAAAAGGGAAGTTTTTGGCCGAACGATTGTTTTCCCGTACCGGATTCGTGGTTACCGTCAGAAGACGCTGCTCTTTGTGCGATTGTACATGAATATGGCGTAAATTGGAGTTTGGCGAGTGACGTTTTGTATAGAATGACAGCTGGCGGGTTTTATCGGGGAATCGTTCGACATCCGGTTCATTGTTGCGAGAGGTATCGGGAACTTGTTCAGAAACACGTGTTGTCTACTTTCGATAATAATATTCATAACGAAAAATCAAGTGGCAAAGCTCTTCTTAGAGTATCCGAGGTAAGGCAGATCGTACGTGTGCGTGTGTGTGTATGTATGTATAAGTTATGTATAATGTGAATGATATGTTTTATGCTTACAGGAGCATGCCAAAATGTTGTTGGATATCGTGTCGGAACTGCCCGATCAAGCGTACACTCTTCAACAGCATTTTTGTCATCTACTTGCATCCGTGTGGCGGTCAACCACTCGTTACAGTCAACAGAAAAGCCTTTTGACTTTAAGAAGTCAAATATTTCACAATATGGGTTTAAAACCAAACTTCTCAAGACCCGACGAGACCACAATCACAAAAAATGGATTTTACTAACGTAAGCCCGATGAGTAGATTAGTAGCCGATGCACTCGACAGTTCTCAAAATATACAAAAAGAGGATAGAGTTGTTTCAAGTGTCGGTGAAACACATAATTCTCGAAGTGTTGACGCGCTGGCGGTTACTTTAGAGTTTCATTCGGGCCGGTCTGATGATCAAAGTGTTCCATTGCCGCCTGTCGTATCTGTGTTGATACATGACGCGGCATTGGCGCCGTCTGAACACGTGCCAGCTGACGGGAGTAATCATTTTCGGTCGTCTAAGGATATTGTTGAATGCCGTTTCAGGTACGCATGCTTGTGAAATTACCTACTAACCCTTTTTTTCATAATAGATGTTATCCTAGATTGACGATTTTTACATATATGGATTAAAATAGTGTTTTAGAGGTGGCAAGATGGCCAGTTCGGCTCGACTCAAAAACACCTTGTCCTTTTTTTGTTCGAGTAAAATGCCATTTTCGTCCCTGAGGTTTGGCCAGTTTTCCGACTTTCGTCCAAAGGTTTGTTTTTCCGCGTCTGGATCCAAAAGGTTTGAAATCTTGCCATTTTCATCCGGCTCGTTAACTCGATCCATTTTCCTCTGTCAAGTCAAGAGTATTTCTGACTTTTTGTTAACTTAAAGGGCAATTCGGTCCTTTTCACTTTATCCAAAAAGACGGAATTAACCTTTAAGTTAACAAAAAGGACGGAAAATACCCGACTTAACAGAGAAAAATGAATGAAGTTAACTAGCCTGATGAAAATGGCAAGATTTTAAACCTTTTGGATCCAAATGCGGAAAAACAAACATTTGGACGAAAGTCGCAAAACTGGCCAGACCTTAGGGACGAAAATAGCATTTTACTCTTTTTATTTTTTAATAGTTAATGTGTTGACTATGCTCACAAGATCTATATGATTACTATAATATAACAATTTACACGATCTTGTACAGGGATGCATCAAGAATTGCGGTTGCGAGCAGTTTAGCCTTACCGCCATCAGCATTCCCGATAATTGACGTGAAATCCCGACAGTCAACAAAATCTTACATGTCGGGAAAACACAAGCTGTCAAATAGCGAAACACCATCAAAGCATTCTAAATCCAAATCGAGAAAACCCGTTGTGGATTTAAACGACCCGAATCTGCAATCGCCATCGACAATTCCGAGTGATTTATCTTCAAGATTTGAAATAGAAGCTTCCGTTCCAGATGTCGGATTTGATAATTTCTTCATGTTGGACACGGGCCACGAGGGTTTTAACATGGTGCCTCATAATTACGACATGGGCTTCTTGTCAGGCCTTGAAGATTGTTTGGAGTTTAGCGACATCGGGTAGGAGTGAAGGATTGGATTCGGGGGTTGATGGATTGGGTTCTAAAGCTAATCGGGCCGGTGCATTTTGATGGTTATCTTAACGGGCTGGCTTTTTCTTCGATTTAAGAAAAAAAAAAGAAAAACAAAGAAATGACTAACTTGGTGTATCTGGAATGATGATGGTGATTAGGAGGTGAAAGATGGGTGGGGTCCAGATACGCGATTGATTCTTGAAAGGTACGACGACATTTTGCACATAGAATGTAACATTTTATAGCATGAGGTCCTTCAACTTTGTTGCTTTTTCTCGTTGGTTAGTGGGAAATCGTGCTTTTAGTTTTTTCGGTTGAAGATGGTTTATTGTTTAGGCACGATCCCTTCATAGCGTAGGAGTTTAGAAACAGAAAATTAGCCTTTCAATGAATGAAAAAGCAATTCTCACTCAACTTTACGAATTTAGCCACTTGAGTAAGCTCTCTGCAGGTGAAGTTGATTTCAGCCCGTGTTTATGTGGGTATCAGGTCGGGTTTTTGACAATTGTTTGTCGAAATGAAATTCACGAATTGGGCATATTACATGCGTCGGTTTTTCATCTATTTAACATGGACTTTTCTGTTGAAGAAATCGATCCGAATTTCAACTAATGCTCGATTGTAACCATTCTTCGATCTCTCAATGACGTTCTCTAGTTGATACAGTTTTGAAAAAAAAATGATTAACCAATCCCGCTGGCTTTGGTGGTAGCAGGACCGACCCGTTTCATATATTTAAGGTTTTGAAATTCTTTGTAATGCATATGTCAAAAATGAAAAGCTTTACAAGATTAAGGTTTAAACGGGTATTTTGGTTTGCACAACCGGTTTCATGTTTCAAGTCGAATCGACCCATTATACTGCCTGCCAGACTGAAAACCCATCTGTTTTAGTCTATTAATTTTGTTTGGATTGTTCGGTCGGCTTAAACAGTTTTTGAAGAATCCAAACTGCTACTTTCGGAGAACCCTAGATTTCAGTCTTTCATGGTAACCAATCGGCTGTTCTTAATATCGACATCTTAATGAAGTTTTTACCTATTGTGGTTTGTTTTAAGGGTTCCAAGCAATTGCTGATCTGGGTTGTGGTCTTGTTGTATAGAACCATTCAACACAATCAAATCTTTGCCCAAATTTTGAACCTGCGGTAAGATTTAATTTTTTTATCAGTTAAAAGCGACAAGCCGGCAATGATCCTAATATAAGAACAAAGTTAATATTTTGATATATTATCTCGGCCAAGAAATAAGGAGAATGAGATGTTTATATAGTTTATTGCTATACAATGCATATTTGTGACTGACAGTGGCGAAGCTTGAGATTTCCGTCCCGGGGGTCGAAAACGTATATACCTAGAAAAATTATAAAACCGGGGGGTCGAAAACGTATATACCTAAAAAATTCTACACGAAAACTATATACCGAACACTACTGAGCGAAAAGTTCAGTGGATCCCCTGGCCCCTTCTATCATGCGCCCTTGGTGACTGATATTTAACGTATTAAACAAAACCTTTCTTAATTTAAGTTAAAAAAATCTTACTTGTGTTAAAGCTTAATGATTAGAAACAATAGAAGTTAATTTAAGTTACAACACCCTATTTCCGTCTCAAAATAATAAAATATATTTTTACAAATGCCATGTGAAGCATTGATGCCAATCTGCCATGCCACTTGGGTCACATAAGTAAAATGTTTGTTAAATACTTAAATTAGTGGTACGGTTTAAATATAACAAATGATGAAGCCTCTTATATAATAATGTTTTTTTCATCGGTACGTTTACGGGTCGGCTCGTTATCATGTCGCGGGTCATGGAGCTGAACTCATGGGTTTTACTCGAATAAATTAGCAAACAATTATTGTTGAAAGGGTTAAGTAATGTTCCGTTACATGCATGTGCATGGACGTGGTTTACAAAGAGTTTATAATTCTTTAGGAAGAGTCCTCTTGACCAAGTGATTGCACGTGGTAGTTTAGTTTACCGGTTCTTTAGGATTATATATATAGTATTTTTATTGTTTTGTTTTATTCGCAAGTTGTGCTTGTAAGTCTATATCCAGACTTTTTGTGTTTAATGAGATACAACAGCTTTCATTTTTCTTCTTCATTTATATTTCATCTAGCTCCTCGTCATCATCATACTCAATAAATATCACCAATAGCAAAGCTAAAACAGGGTCTGCACATACATATTACATACTTACGTGAGTTTGAGAGTGTAGTGTGTGGGGCCTGAACCAACAGTAGAAGCAGTAAGCCCCCTAAAGGCTTTCCCAGCAGGGGCGTAGGATTGTAGGGGAGGGGAGGGGCGCGATTTTTTTGCTCACTAGTGTTATATGTGTAGTTTTCGTATAGAAATTTTTGGGTATATACGTCCCCCCTCCCCCCCCCCCCCCCCCGGTTTCTATAAATTTTTTTGGGTATATACGTTTTCGCCCTCCCGGTTTTCGACGGCAAGCTTCGCCACTATTTCCTAGTTTAATATGTTATGCCATATCGTCAACAATAGTTAAAAAAGATAGAGTTAGATAAACTTTAGAGGTAATGACGACAACGAAAACCATTTATCCCAAATTGTAGAAGGCTGGAATGAATAGAGCAAAAAGAATTAACCCTTCTCTTCCAATTGAAGTCTTAAATCTAATGTGCAACTAACTTGAATTGCAATGTCCACAAATTCAGCCAACAGGTGGAAAGCAAGAAATAATACACTATTTATGCTATAAACAAAGGGCAGAACACATCTCTCATCATCAAGATGCACTTCAATCCAATGTTTTAAATAGAAATATTGGATCTTAATAATCCTCACCATTCGTTGTTAGCTGCCAACATTAGCGACCTAAAAAGTAACCACTGGCAGTTTCAACTATTAACATATTGGCCACCAATTGACCTTGACTAATAGGACCCTAACGCCGTAAGTTTCCGGTCGCCGGAAAAACGTTTTTGGCTAGTGTTTATATATATATGCTAAAAAACTGAATTTTTAAAAGTTTTATAAAAAATCCCCTCGGCGCTTTTTGTTACATAACGTTTGATAACATGCAACTTACATTCCTTTTTTTTTAGAAAAAAATTGTTACATAAGGTTTTCTTGAGTTTTCTTAACTCAAGTGGGTTTCTTTCTATCTTTTCCCTACATACATACATATCTATATATATACGAAGTATATAGAGAAATCTCACTCTAGTTAAAGAAACTTCAGAAACACATTTGTGTGTCCAAAAAAATGCCACGTGTTACACTTTTTGATAATCAACTTTTTCTGAATTTGTACACTTTTTTGTTAGAAGAGAGAGTAGAGAGAACGTGTGAATTTGTTACATTTTTTCAGTGTTACATTTTTTTGTACTTCACTTGTTACACATTTTATGGGTTTTGAACTTCAAGTGTTACAAATTTCAGTATTTTTAGAATTTACAAAGGTTTTTTTGTTTTGCAATGCCCGTAACAATAGTTACATTTTTTAGTAACGTTTTTTGTGTAACACTTACAGACACACACACTTTTGTGTCAGACTGTAACAAATTCTAGAAAAAACACTTTTTGCAAGTTTTACACTTTTCTAAACATGTAACATTTTTGTACTTGATTTAATCTACACCATAGATTAAATGGATGGATGGTGAAGATGAGGTTTCCTTGGTTTTCTTAGCTCACCAAGGTTCTCATTTTATCCTTCATTATATATATATATATATATATATATATATATATATATATTATATATATATTCACGCTCATCCCAACACCCCACGTCCATCCCTTTAGGCTCATCCCTCACACCCGCTTACGTGGACGCCTACATAGAGATCATCCTATGAGGACTACCAATTGATCAGTTCTGTTTAAACATAATGGAAAACATGTAAATAATACCTGTTACAGCAGACAGACCAGCAGAGAATCCAGAGAAAGATGTAGCCAAGGAGTTTGATATGATAGTCAGCTTGATCTGGTTTCCCTTAGGATGTGTGTCAATGATGGTAGTACCGAGTCCTTTAGGGTTGAAGAACTCGCGGTAATGAAGAGAGAGGAGGTCTAATATGTGTGTGATGTTATTATGATTGTCTAATCTTAATTTCTCTCTAGTAATCTTCTTATATACACCCAAGGGGAAACATTATTAGTTAATAAGGGTAAATCGATCTATTAAAAATTACAAACTAATATATTATAAGGTTTTATATATACTTTGATCTATATTGTATAAATGATAATGATGGCTACTAGATTAAATATACATAAATACATAATTATTCTTACACTACCCTCTTCCACACCCAATAACTTTACACCACAACTTACCACCTTTTTCCGGTCGGCGAATCACGTTTCACTTATCGGCACACACTTTTGTACATCGAATCTCTTTCATGCACTAACTCTGTATCTCTATACACTACCCTCTTCCACACCCAATAACTTTACACCACAACTTACCACCTTTTTCCGGTCGGCGAATCACGTTTCACTTATCGGCACACACTTTTGTACATCGAATCTCTTTCATGCACTAACTCTCTATCTCTATCTCTCTCAGAGCCAATGTTCCGGCCAGCGGGTGTAGCTTAGTGGGAGGGGGGGGGGGGGGGGTGCACCCGTTCCCCGAAATGTTTCGGTTACAAGTGTAAAATTTTCGATTTTTTTGTCCAAAAGTTTTTAAAATTATATAGGATCGTTCCCAAATTATTTTGCCTAAATATTTATACATATATAAATTGGGTCTCATGACTTCCCGCTCCTCGGAACTTTTGGTCAAGCTTCGCCACTGGTTCTGGCAAGCTACTTGATAAGCCTGATATGTACACTAAAGTTGACAAGTATAAATTGCGTTGGATATTCATTCTAAATTTTAAAAAGTAAATGTTGAAAATCCTCATTAATGGCTTGATTTTTCAATTAGAAAAGTATTAATGTTTTTTGTGTTGATATCATAGGCTTAAACTTTCAATATATGTTAAATATATTATTTAGTAGATAAGTACATGTTTTATATCTTGTTTCAAGTATGAGAGTTATGATTTGATTAGTAAACACTCATTTTATTTTTTTGACCCACTTTGATGTTTAAGCGGTAGAGAAGAGACCATGATTTGTAAGTAATTTTAGAACACTTCTTAATATTTTCTTACTTATGTATGTACGACTATAACTAATGTAGTATTTAATTTTGATTTTCTTGAATGATACAGGCATAATGAGAACATCATCAGTGTGATGATGTGAATGCTAACGGATCTAATAACGCAATGTGTTTGTGTGCGAATGTGTATGTACTACTCCTTATCATGTTTTCATCTGGTGATACTAAGAAACTGATAGGAGAGGACTTGGTATATCCAAACGCCGATATGATGAGACCACAAGTAGAAGAAGTGGGTACCATACCGGCGGTGTTAATTGCTAGCTCATTTGGATGGGATGATTACTGACACGATGAATAGTAACTCTCAGACGAAGACAAAGACGATTCGCTTGAACTTGAAGAAACCAATTCATGTATTTTATTTGTGGTGGAAATAGAATTTCAAAGTTTGGATAAAAACTAATTAGTATTGCTGTTATGATTAAGAGTTCAAACAAGTGTGAAAGCAAGTCAAACTTGGATTTTTAACATAGCTTATATTTAAGACATGTATATAAATTTTGTATAACTTTCAACTAGATTCATTAGGGAAGTTGATCCTAGAACGATAAATTTCATCATCTTGACCAATATGTGCATGATACGCTAGAATGATCAAGTTGTCGTATTCACTGGATCGTAGGTTGTTGTTGGATTGTTATTTCGTGATTCTAGTAGAGTGGACTCCACCTAGCACATCTCATGAGTAAGTAATGTTTTTTTGAATGAGTATATATATGTTCAAAATGTTCTCCAAAATTCTCAGAGTGTGATCGAGGACATCAGAACGCTATCTTTCTTATGGGTGAAGAACACATCGAAACTTCAAAACATTTCATGGGAGCAATGATGTGCGTTTAATTTTGTTGTATAATTTAGAGTTCCATTTTCTTGGTGTAAAGGACTATGTATCGATCTCTTAGCTCCTTGTTAAGAGATGACTATAAAAAGAAGTTTCATTTCGCTGGCAAAAGAAAAATAGTTAACGACCCTAAATATATCACGCGTAAACTAAAACTTATGTGTTTCCATGCTATATTTGAAATAAGGGGTGATTATTAGTTTTGATCTTTTAAATGTATAAGATGTTGAATTGATATGATTACTAATTAAATAGGATATGAGTAGATATCCTATTATGTGTATGCATCACCTAAAAAGTAATTTTCTTTTCTTATAAATATAGACACTATGGAGCAATCTTGGATCCAAGTAGTGATGCTTATGTTAGTGTGTTAAAAAGGGTGCTATCTAGTAGCTAATGTTGCACTAAAGGGGCAGGCGACTTTCTCTAGGGAAGATCATCGATGGTTGTAATTTTGTTCGTGACAAAATGTCATGCGCGAGTAAGGGGTTTTATCTCAATGTGTCTTCGAGTGGTGGGTTTTCTCTGAACGCATCGCGTCACCAACGTCGTTGACTGTGATTTGCGGGGCATGGGTGGCATTTTGTCAATGGATATACCTGGTTGACCAGGTTTTGTGTTGGACATTAAAAAATGTTAATAATGCTTTTCTCCCTCTAGTTGGATTGCCTTAAATTTCACAAGTGTTGGTTTAATTTGAGGTATTTGGATTTTTGATCGTCTAATCCTTGCAGCACTCTCATGTAACATTGTTTAAATGTGTTGCATAAACTTATATTAGTAGAAGGTGGAGGACGAGAAGAAGAAGAAGAAAAGTAGTAGTAGAGTAGATGGTGTCAAATGTAACATCTTGTGCTAATCCAAATTAAATCAAAGTTTGTTTGTTTTTTTTTACGTAGTTAATCAAAGTTTGTTTAAAAAAAGTACCAAACTTTGATTTAATATAGATTAGCACACAATTTAACATTTGACACTAGTGTTTTGACCCGGGAAAAAGGTGTTAACGAACCTGTAAGGGGGGTGGGGGGTGTGCTCCACTAGCCATCACTCACCACACCAATCATAAAACGCCACGTCATCGAGCCAAATTCCATCACTAGTGATGGATTTTAGCGGAGGTGCTCATTACTCACCACCCCACTCTCATCATCATCATCATCATCATCAAGCGTAGAGAATACAACGCATTTTCCCCATCACTCGTTGTAGTCACGGGTGGCAGCGGTTTTCCATGCATGGTCACTGGCCACCACACAGGCCCGCTCCCCTAGGTGAGTAATCCGTTTTATTGGGGTAGAGTGGACCAAAATGTCTATCTAGAATAAATCAGAAGGTGTAAACTTCATATTCAGCAAAACAAATATAAATATACTTTGCTGAATATGAAGTTTACACCTTCTGATTTACAGTTGAAGAAGATAGTTGGTATATTCGACAGTAAAGATCTCAACTCATATAGTAAGAAATACGACTAAGAAGATATTACAAACGAGCGAAATTGTTTCTCAAAAGAATTCGATCAAGTAAAAGACACTGATAAACGAGGGTCAAATTAGTGTTTATTGTGATTCATTAAAAATTTATAGGTTCACTTATATTGTGCTTCATTAAAAGATAACTACATCTATTGAAGTGGTGATGAGATGGTGTCCACCTAAGACTTCTTTGGGATTAAGGAGTTTAGGAGGGCATTTATAAAAGAACTCTTAATTATGCTCATCATTATAAAACATCAACCAATGACAATTGGTTTTGTTTGTTATTGCATCTTGGAACCAATATTTTGTTTGTAAAAACAATATACATATTTATAGGGGTATTGAAATGTTTTACTTGTATTAAAATGAAGGAATCAAAGATAATAATGGGTCATGTGTATCTAGAAAAGCAGAAACAAAAAAAAATGGATAAACACGCTAAAGCTTGCGCAGAGAATCAACATGTTTTTGTCCCTTTTGCTTTTGATACCTTTGATCCCTAGCACCAGAAGCTATCCACTTCTTGACTAGGGTTCATCCACAACAATTGTTCATCCCCAGGGGACATGGGTTCGTCTTTGGAAGATTAGGGTTTGCAATTCAGAAGAGAGTGACGACACAACTTGTTGCCCGTCTACTTCTGTTTTGATGTAACCTGACAAGTATTTTTTTAATGTGAAATGAAACTAAAAATTTAATATATATTTTAATTTTAAGCATTCATTTGAAGTTCCTTTTTTCTAATTCTGTTTTTTTGGTAAGAAAAATTAGTTTCCGGATGAAAAAAAGATAACAAATGAGTCTTGGTATCTTTTTTTTTTCTCTCCCTTGTACAAACATACATGCGTAATGTACGGTCACTCACGTAACGAAAGAGACAAGACATTAATATTTTAAATAATTAAACAATTATAGATACATTTTAATATTTTAAAAAATTAAAAAATTATAGATACATTATTTGAAATACTTTTTAGCATATTTATAATAAATAAAAATTATAGATACATTATTTGTAATACTTTTTAGCATATAAAATACTTTGTTACATTTTATTGGTCACAAATGTATCCAACCAAATTAAATATTTGTAAGTTTTTAGAAATTACTCATAAATACAGTTATCATCATTCTTCTTCGATTCTAAAATTTTAACCATCATAATTTTGAACTTGGTGAAGCTTTTAAGTAAACAAATACAAGTTTATTGAAAAGATAAAATTAATTTCAGATTTATTATCTTTAAAAAAATATTCATATTTAAGTAGGAGAGAGCGACAGGAAAACAAAAAAGTAGATGACTCCAATCAATGATATGCATCCTTTATGGTTTTCTGTTATTATATAGTATATGGGATTTCTTTATGATTTTTTTGCAAACAAATGTTGCTATACAAGCATTGATATGTAAATGTTGGATACGAAATTAATTTCATGTAAATATTTACAATTCAAATTTAAAAGATCATATCGTATTCATTACTAAGTAGCCGTTGGAATTTAAATAGTCTTGCCTTACAATGTTACCGTTACATCAAACTCTATAAGTAAACACGCGTTCTATGAAAAAAACTATACATTCATCATATCAGGAGATGAACTTTGAGTATAATCGTGACATCAAGTATCCTTACATCTTTGCTCCTCTTCGGTATCAGTATTCTTTACCGGTTAGTTTATATTTTATTCTATTAGTGTATTATAATTTGCTTTCCAGTGGTAATGTAACATCTAAAATAAATGATTTAATGCATAAAAAAACTACAGAAAGTAATCAACATGATTATAGTCTCCCTAATTTTACAACCACCCATTAATTAAAATTCTAACCATCTGAATTAATTCCATATTTTTACAGATTTCTACAACGTTTTTCTAAGCTTTAGGGTTTACAAGAAATGCAAAATGATGTTGGTGGGTCTAAACAATCTGGATAAACTACGCCAGGATCAACATAATCTACCACTAAAAACATCACGAAGAGTTGAACGAGTGATTCCGATTAAGAGATTCTCCACTGGTGAAGACGACGACGATGTTCCACTCACCTTTAAAAGCCTGAGATTCTGCAAATCCGCATCTCAAGCGCGAAGATCTGTTCACTGATCGCAATCGCAGATGTGCGTTATAATGTAGGAAGATGAGGACCATTTCGTTGAAGATCAACTCCTGCTTGCCACGCGGAATAAGTACCTCATCCTGGATCTTGGCTTTTTATGTTAGACAGATCCAAATCATCCACACAAACTCATTCAAACATCAATACTTATCATATGAGGGTTTGACTTCTGGAGTAAGAGTCTCTCCTGTTGGTCTTGATGAATATCTTCATGATTCCCCTTGACTTTCGTATCGTGTGAGGGTCGATTTACTGTTGATGTGGAAGTCGAAAAGGGTGCCGTTGTCCCCGAGAACCATTTTGTTGAAGATCGGCACCTGCTCATCAACAGAAATGCCTACCTTCATTTTAACTCAAATGAGAACTTCTAAGACCAGTAAGTATGGCTTGAAATGCATAAAATAGATCTTTGATTGTTTGTGTTTTTGAAATGGTGTGAAGAAATGAGCATACATGAAGGCTATTTATAGTACCGGGGTGTCACATAGCATGTCATAGATTTAATTTTTCTTTACTATTGTAACACACCTCACTTCAGTCCGTGAACGAAACTATGGGTGAAAAGAAGAAACTTGTGTTGGTTCTTCAGTTTTTCTCAATCTGACTAAGACGAGAACACAATAAGAAAATAACACGAAATTTGGGGGTTCAATTTTAGTTTAAACGAGTTTGAGTCAGTTACGTTCAAGCCTGCGAATACGTTTAGCTAATCAGATCAAGTTCAGATTTATCTGGTGGGTATATTGATCCGTTTGACCCGATTACTTTTGTTATAGTTTTTCAAAGATAATTTTAATACCATAACTTAATAAGAATAAGTTATGTAACAGAAAATGTAAGAGATAAAAGAAAAATAATCATCTACTCTAAACGTAACTAGTTTATAGATAGTTAAAATTTTTGTTGTAAATTTTAAGTTTTAAAGTATTAATATGCATAATTAATAAAATAAAAGAAACTTCTCATGTAAAACAGTTCGTGTCAACCTATGAAATATTATACTAATTATCGATTTACACGTGGAAATCACAACGTAAATTGAGACTAATCTCGTATTTTCTTGGAGTAAACTTAATCACCTAATTAAAGCAGTAATTAAAGAAAAATGGTCCATACTCCATACTCTCATATAAGTTGTTGTCTTCTTTCTTCAGTTCTCTCCATTATAGTTATAGTACTGTACAATGTACAATTCATGTGTAGGGTTGTTCATGTGATTCAAGGGTAAATTACAAAAATCGTCGTTTATGTTTACACCTTATTGCAAACTATGTTCTTTGTCTTCAATATATACAAGAAACATACCCAATGTTTGCAAATCCTTGCATTTATGTCCTTTATCCCTAGCTCGGTTAATTTTCATGGTTAAATCCGACCAAGTGGTCCCCATACAAGGGTATTTTTGTCATTTTACCCTAAACATTAAAATAATAATAAAAAACCCATCTCTTTCATTGTCACACCCCGATAATTCCACATAGTCCGGTGGGCCCGGTGGGGAGTATCGTGACGTAGTTGATATCATCATAGTCAATTATACACAGTTATAGCACAGCGGAAGGCTTAGAAGGAAATTACTATTACAACCCGAAAGTTTAAAGTACGAATAAAATAATATACAGACGGTTGTAAAAAGGATCCACAAGCGGATCTATAAATGAATACATAAAACTGAGTTCCACAGACTTAAGGCATCTAGGGATTTGCATGATCCTCTTACTAAGTGCCAAGTAGCTCCAGCCTATTTCGTGAGGTACCTGTCACTTAGTCTTTGGAAAATACGTCAGTTTTCATTGGTAAATACAAATAACTGACTCATTTTGTAAACATTTGAAAATGTTAATTCAGGTGCACAAAGCACAAAATCTTTTATAATTTGGGACAATTACATTTATAATCTTGTATACAGTTTTACATGTTTGTCGTACTTTTGGGGCCGGTTCAGAAACCGGTCATGATTAACTGACTCACCATTTATAGAACCCACAAATGAGTTATTTCCCAACCTTGTGAGTATTTTATTTAGCATTTTACATCTGTCAGGTGTATGCCTACACTCCGTGTATAGGTCGTGGCCATTAATAACTTAAATGAGCCAAGGATATCCAGGACATGGTCGTTAACCCCCAAAGCTTGTGTTATCAAACAAAACAGATTAAAACGGGTTATGTGGATTTATTAATCACAATCCGAGTAAATAATCCCATACCCGACCAAGCGGCAATAATTTACCGTATCCCAAGCCCGTATAAGGGAAATAAGTTAAATGTATTTACCTGAGTTTAAGTGCAAGCAACCTACTCAGCCGTATGTCACTAAGACTTTATGAAGGTATCTTCTACTGGGCAACCTAATCTGGAAGGAAGGTTTATATAACCTATTAGGATACTAACGGGTCTCAAAGACTTCGACCAGTTAGTTTAAAAGATGATTTACGGTACAAAATGCTAGATTAAGCGGTGGCCGGAAAGGAATGTAATTTAGACCCAACAAGTATGAGAACTTGTATAATATGGGTAAACTAAATACATTCTGGATTTTGAAGCTAAGATGCCAAGGTTAAACCCGTTCCGGCCCGTTTGTGAAAACTAGTCACATACGCCGAACCGAACGCATAAAAGCACGTACGGGTAACCGAACAAGGCATATACAAGTTCCCTAAGTTTTTATGCTTATGATATGTTATAATATCAGTAAGATATCAATAAGTATGCCCGTAAAGGTTTTAAAGTCAAACTAAGCCCTATAAGGGCGTTTTGGTCATTTTAAAAGTTCATAAAAGGGTTTTTTTATGTAAACTGAGGTTCTGGTCGTAAACATTCTGCGAAAACATTTAATTCATGATATTAAAATGGTAGGATATCATACATATGCGTGGGTCAAGGCTTATGGCCAAATTATGCCCCTGGAAGAGCATTTTGGTCATTTCACACATGGTTTTAGAGACTTAATTGGGATTCTGAGTTCTTGACTTATCCTTACTGTCAAAATATTTGAATTCATTTATAAATTTAGTAGGAAACAAGTCTTGGGTGCTAAAAATAGTTTAAAGTCAAACTATGTGCTTATTTAGCGTAAAAGTCGATAAATGACGATAATTTCGGAGTTTCAGCGATTCCAAGATTATGACTAGCTTTGAAGGGTCAAGTAATTTATTTATCATTATATCAGTAGCAAAAAGTTTTACATGTTAATTATATGTAGAACTCATTTTATTCGCAAAAAGGGTATCGTCGTCATTTATAAGCGCTAGTCAAGAACAAGGCTATGGTCAGTAACAAATCTGACCCGATATCCCAAAAATTCCTAAATATGATATCAAACAGTAGGTAAAGAGTTTTGGGTCAAAATTATGTTTTACATTTGATTTTCATGCTAAAGGGCATTCAAGTCCTCATAAAAGTATAAATTTCGCTTTTCTACATAACTTTAGTTTATGACCAGGTTTGGGGCATTAAAATACTCTAAATATGTTCACTAGTGCAACAACCCGTATTTTCAGTTGTTCCTGTTTTCGTGTATTTATTTTGATTTCCCAGATTTGTACTCCGAGATTCGCTAATAGAAATGTTCGTATTAAATTACATATGTATTGTCATTACATCGCATTATTACATCACAACTAAACGCTATTTAAGCGCCTATTTAACGCAACGCTTCGCATAATCTCATCACTATCCCATTGCAATCGCAACACAATTACTAAATTTGGTACATTGGAATTATGTGGTAATATTAGTTTACGTGTTTTGTGTGTTATACGTGTTTATGTGTTATATGTGGATTGGAATTATCGTGGTTTAATCGCTCGCAAACTCACGCAACTCGCTCTCACGCGTTGACTTGCTATTACAACGCTTAAATTATCGCGAAATCGCTTAACGTTACTTATAACTTGATTACGTCGCTGAAAAATCGATAAACGAACGAAAAACAAAGAAAACCCATCAATTGGGTCAAGTTCGCTCGAACTTGGTGACCCCAAGTTCGGCCGAACTTGACCGGCCAAAGCAAGAATCCCCCTTTACTCTCAAGTTCGCTCGAACTTGCTTGGTTCTTCACAGAATCAGCAAGTTCGGCCGAACTTGACCGATCTCTCTTGAAAACCCTATAAGTTCGCGCGAACTTGACTCCCTAACACCTATAAATACTCAGTCCCATTATCTCATTTGAACTTTCTGCAACTTCGCTCTGAGCTCCCGAAACCCGAAACCCGAAACCCTCTGTTTTCTAAGTAAGAATCAACCCGATTTCAACTGCAATGATGTTCAACAACGTTTTACAACGATTTTGCACAAGGCATTGCCTTCGTTTTCATCAAATCTCTTCTATTTTACGAAATCTTCATCTTTTCCATTAAAACTCCTGTTTTCACTCAGATCTATACTAGATCTGAGCAAAACCTTTTAAAAGTATTGATTTTTACACCATTTTCGGACTAAAGACGTATGTTTCGTTCACTTTTGAGTGGAATGAGGCGTTGTCGAAGCTAGATCTCAGATCCGGAAGCACAAGGATGAAATCGTCACTTTACACAAGCTGGACTAACCCGTACGAACCATCAAGTTCGCCCGGATTAGCCCGAGTTTCTGTAAAATGGCTAAGTTCGCTCCAAAAGACCTCTCCAACCTAAGTTTTACTCAGTGGCTTAAGGTTGGAGGAATGGGCACTCGATTTCCTCAGCAAACGACACGAAAACGCAAGATTTTGGACCCGAAAACATCAAGTTCGCTTGAGATTACACTGATTTTTGACAGCACAACAGTCGAGTTCGCTCGAACTTGCCCTCAAGGGGTCAAGTTCGGCCGAACTTGAGTGGAAATACTCAAAAATTACTTCAGAAACCCTCAAGTTCGCTCGAAATTGTAAAGTTTCTCAGGAAACTTCACAAGTTCGGCCGAACTTGTCTCTTCTCTTATCAAAACTCCACAGGTTCGACCGAACTTGTCAAGTTTCCTTGAGAAACTTACAAGTTCGCCCGAACTTGACTTAAACCTCAGCAGACCTTTACAAGTTCGCTCGAACTTGCTTACTGCGCAACTCAAGCTTAACCGTTTCAGCAAATCGGAAGACTGATGCACTTCTGTTCGTTTACAGGCTGATCCGGCGCTCTTCCCGACTCTCCTCAGATCCCTAATCTCACCTAAACGCACCGACTGTGAGTATACTTGACCCATTTTCGCTTTAATGCACTTTTGGGTGTTACATACGTTCCTCTATAAAAAATCACTTCACAAATCAAACTGTTTATCATACACGAATAGTCTGATTGTGTATGCACAATACGTGATACTAGAAACATGTGACTAGGACTTATTTTCGTTAACTTGCCTCCTTAGCTAGTATGGTACTATAGTGTGGCTTACACCCGACGGGCTCTAGTTAGGATGGACGCGCAAGCCTTCTCACAGTAGTTAGCATGAGAAATGAGCCTATGTTGTGTGATGTGTTTTGGTGTATCATGATATGTAGTTAGATTATTTCGCGAACGCTTTCTCTAATATGCTAGTAGTACTTAAACCTGTATGCTCACCTTTACTTAATTGTATTGACTTTATTTTAACGTATGTAACAGGTTGAGGATTTTTAGCTTGGATGCTTTGGGAGTAGTTGTTTTGTTTAGTTCAAATGTAATAAATCTAGGGAAAATCGAACCTTTTTGTTTTGTGGGAAAAACGAGTTTCTGTAATGGTTATTTTGAAATATTGCGTTTAATGGTATGGGACGTTAAATGTTAAATGATGTTGATAGATAATTGTTATGGAATTCTCATGAGACAATCTGGTCGCCTAGTGCCACTACCCCGATGTTTCCGCCATCGGTTGGGGTGTGACAACTAAACAGTACCTAATTTGTTTGCATGACCAATTACCTTAAAAGTCTCATTCTTAGACAAAAAGGGCATACTAGTCAACATAAAGCATTATAACAGAAACAAGCATATAATCTTAGATTACTAAAGGACCATGTAATATAACCTCAGAGGGTTATGCTACAACATAATATGGTCCAAAAGGAATCCTAATGCATAAAGGAAATAAGTTAATTCGGATCAGAACTGAAAGTAAAAGTAAAAGTCAAGCTTTTGCGACTTTCAGTTGCAAACCAAGCTTAAACTTAGAATTGTCGGATTGAACATGTTTAGACATGTCCTTATAATGTTTACCAAGTTATTAAAGTGATAAAACATGTTTTATAACCTTCACGTTATCAGATTTGATTTTTATTTAAAATCTGACTAGTTTGACTTTTTATTTATTTATTTTGACCCGACAAATGACTAGGTAAACGTGGTAATTAGGAGGTGCCCTTTTGAGGGCCTAATTACGATCACGTAGCCATATTCGCCTCGAACAATGGCTAGACCGAATAAGTCTAAACTGAAGGTGAAAGCCGTTTTGCGGCAACTTTGACTTTCGGTCTTTAAATGCATAAAAACCGAACTAGAGTGGCTAAGAACACTTACTACAGGTCCTAGCTCGAATATTAGACTTAGGAGAGCTTCCTTTTTGGTCAGGAACCCCAGAGAAAGCAAACAAGAAAGAAAGAGATGATTTTGAAAGGTGCAAGTTCAAGTGCTCACCCAAAGCACCTATTTATACTAGAACAAGGGATTCAAGGATCAAGCCAGGTGTTGCAAGGTGTTCTAAGATGTCTCCAGGTGTCCCGCTTTCGTTTAATAACCTAACAATCAGTTTTAAATTTTTGTTGTTTATTTATGACTTATTTAATTTTTAAACGATACATAATTAATAAGCAAATTAGAAGATATAGATTATAATTGTAAAAAAAATAAAAATAGATTAATTAAAAAGGAAAACCGGCTGCCGGGAGTCGAACCCGGGTCAGCCGGAAATCCCCAAAGCCTTAACATTCACACAATCAACCACTCCGCCACTTTAGTTATTTGATATCATATCAAATCAATTAATTCAAATAATAAAACACGGAAGTCAAATCCAGTCAAAATCGCGCCCAATTAGCCGTCGTCGGAAATCCCGACGACTTCGCCGATAATTAACGTTTTCGTCCAATTTAACCGAAGAATTAACTTTAACGACGGTTATAACCGACGTCTGAACCCGCGACACCAGTCGTAACCGCCGGAGAACGGCTGACCTTGAAATTGAGACTAAATTCAGACCCCATACATCTCGATTCTCCCTATAAATTCACCCACAATCCACTGGTAGCCTTTTCGCTCAAAATCGCACCTTTTCTCGACGAAAATTCACTCACCGGAAAATACCTGCAAGTCGCCGGAAAACCGAGACTCACATCCACACGGTAATTCTTTCGACTCTTTCTGTTTCGATCATTTGATTAATCGGTCACTAACACAACTCCACCATCAGAATCAATCCTAGTCAACGTTTGTCGAAATTCCTACCTTCGCCGGAAAATTTCTGAAACTTCCGGAAACACACTGAGAACTGGTATGACCTTTCAAACTTCTGTTAAACTTTGTTTAAGTGCCTCAACTTCATAAATAATCGAACAAAACTGTTAATTGATTTTAACAGCCGGAGTTCACTTTCAGAACCGACGGACCTCTGCCGGAATTCTGTGAACAACACTGATCGGTACATCCTTTCCCCCAAACTCTCTCCATTCATTACCTTTAAATTACTTATAATGTTTGAAAATCAAATATGACATGAATCGGTCAAAACAGTCGGAATATGTTTTCTGGGGAAAGTCTAACGAAGAAGACAAAGACGGGGTATATTATAAGACTAATAAAAATCAGTTTAATGAACGGGTTAGACACACAATTCAGCGGTGGACTGTGTGCAACAAACACACATACGATGCGAGTTCGAATCCTGTCCCAACCTTACTCTCTCGAAATTAAAAAAAATGCTTTTTTAACTGAACCGGGTTAACTCACAAACCATGTTAAGTATAATAAAAACCGAGTTAATAACCAGGTTAGACACACAGTCCAGCGGTGGACTGTGCGCACGCTAACTCACAGGTCCCGGGTTCGAGACCTGTGGTCAGCACCGGTTCGACACATTTAAAATCTTTTTTAGAAATAAATGATTTTCGGATTAAACTAAATAGTATATAAGTATAATTAAAAACAGAATTATTTCGGGTTAGACACGTAGCTCAGTTGGTAGAGCTGCGTGCACGCGTACGGGAGGTCACCGGTTCGAACCTCGCTCAGTGCAACAATATAACCGACCGAACCGGTCAACGGTCAACGGTCAAAGTCAAAAAGTCAACATTTTTTTTATTATTTTATTTATTTATTTAATTTAAAAATCAATTAAATATACTTCAAAATAACGTTTTTAAAGTTAGAAAGTAGCCTTAAACTCACAAAAAATATAACCAAAAATCCTATTAAAATAGTTAATAACATCCACATACTTACCGTACCTTTTCGTTATTTATTTGGTTAGTTATCTCTCGTCGATCAATCCTCTAAACTCGTGCGATTCAACACCTTCAAACAAACGCACCCAATGTGAGTGAATCTCTACCAATTCCCCGTTTTAATCACATTTTGGGGTGTATCATGTGTCGCTATTTAGTTATTTTAATTAAACACTTGTGCATCCATCATATTCATGATCATGTGTATTCAATATGTAACCGTTGTTTGTGTGGTTGAAGTTTAGATTTAATTTATCATTTCAGTACATACATTTCATAGGCCGCCGCTCCCCATTACCTATGAGCGTGAGCTGTTCCCCATTATCTATGAGCGTGAACCAGGCGTTGCCAACATAAGATCGGCTCCGTTTGATTGAGCCTTGATCTCACATACATTAGCATAGGCCGTCCGTTCCCCATTACCTATGAGCGTGAATGGGACGTTGCCAACATATACATTGTCATTCTTATTTTATGCTTAAGCAAGGTGGTTTGTGATTGTTATGTTTACATACATTTGTTCGTATATGATTATTGCACAATTTTACTAAATTAATTACAATAATGAACCAATAACAAATGTTTTTAACAAGGTTCACTTGTTGACTCAAAATTTCCCATTTTTACACATGATACAGGTGATCAAGTTGAAGCAAGAAACATATAGGGCGGCTTAGAAGAATAAACCAGTTTAGATTATGGATTTGTTTTAGTTAATTTTTCCTTTCCTTGTATTGTATGAATTTGACTTGGAACATTGAAATGTAATTTGGATTTAATAAATATGAAATATATTAGTAAACATTATGAGCTTTAGTGATAGCCCAATTATGCCCCGACTCTTATTCCGCTGCGGGTCGGGGTGTGACACCAGATTTTTAAATTTGGCAAGTTTGGCCCCTCAACTTATATAATCGCATTTAGGGTCTTGCAACTTGTATAATGCCATCATAGGCTGATAATAAGCATGTATGAGAGTATAAATAAACATTTTAGGATTCTTGGTTCGCCGGTGCACCTCCCGAAGACACTAGTTTCGCTTGTTGACACTTTTACCCCTTTAAAGTCTACTCATCAAATGAATAGGGTTTAGGACACGTGTCTTCACCTTATTGGATACGTTTTTGCTGTCACACCCCGACCCGCAGCGGAAAAGGTGACCGGGGCATGATTGGGTTATCATCAAAGCTCATGACATTTATTATACGTTTCATATTCATTAATACAATTTAATGGAAATCTACAATAAATGATACAACATGTTCTAACTATCAGTCTAAGCTTCTTGGTTCTCTTCTAAGACATATCCTATGTTTTCCTTGCTTCAACCTGTTCACCTGTATCATGTGTAAAAAGGTTTTTGGATCAACATAATGTTGGCGAGTGAATCCTATGGAAAAACATTTGAACAAGTTTATCCAATTGATTATAAATAATGTGCATACCACATATGAGTAAATGTAGATGTAAATTTATTCACACAACACATAATATTGAATATTGAACACACATACACCAAATGATTGTTTTGAGGCACGCGTTGTTCGACTCGTCTCCCACGAGGAACTGATGGGCCTAATGAATGAGTTTTGAGGCACGCGTTGTTCCACGAACTGATGGGCCTAATGAATGAGTTTTGAGGCACGCGTTGTTCTTACGAACTGATGGGCCTAATGAATGAGTTTTGAGGCACGCGTTGTTCTTACGAACTGATGGGCCTAATGCATGAGTTTTGAGGCACGCGTTGTTCTTACGAACTGATGGGCCTAATGAATGAGTTTTAAGGCACGCGTTGTTCAACTCGTCTCCCACGAGGAACTGATGGGCCTAAATAATTTGCATACAACTTTGACAATATGTAATACATCACAAACAACAATAGTTACATTCTAGTTTAAATCATATAATGGTATAGCACGAGTTTGCATAAGAGAATTAGTTTAAGCGACACATGATACACCCCAAAATATGAATAAAAAGGGGAGTTTGTAAGAATTCACTCACATTGGGTGCGTTCGGTTGATGATGTTGAGTGCACGCGAAGTGGTTTTAACCACGAGTGAAATTAACCTAGATAAATAGCATTTTAGTTCGGAAAGTAACGGATTTTATTAATCTATTTTAGTAGGATTGTTGGGTGTATTTTTGTGAGTTTGAGGCTATTTTCTAACCTTAAAAATGTTATTTTTAAGTATTTTTAATTGATTTTTAATTAAAATAATTAAATAAAAATAATAAAAAAATATTTGATTTTTGCTACAGTTGACTTTGACCGTTGACTTTGACTGCCTGTTGACCGGTTCGAAGGCGTTTTGTTGTGCGCTGGGTGAGGCTCGAACCCGAGACCTCTCGTACGCGTGCACGCAGCTCTGCCAACTGAGCTACGTGTTTAACCCGTCATATATCCGATTTTAATTATATATATATATTAATTAGATTTTAAACAGAAATCCTTTATTTTAAAAATGAATTAAATCCCGAGAACCGGTGCGCTCCACAGGTCTCGAACCCGGGACCTGTGGGTTAGCGGACACACAGTCCACCGCTGGACTGTGTGTCTCACTTGGTTATAAACTCGGTTATCAATATACTTAACATATATCTAAATCAATCCGGTTCAGTTTTGCGGAAAAATGAATTTTTATTAAGGCGGCGTGTGAGGGACAATACTCGAACTCGAGACCTTAGCTTCAAAGTGCACACAGTCCACCGCTGGACTGTGTGTCTAACCCGGTAAATAACTGGATTTTAATTATACTTAACTATTACCGAAACTTCGTCTTCTTCACTGGTTTTCACCGGAAGTGACGACTGACTGATTCGAAGGGTTGATTCAGTTTTCTTTAGCGTTTAATGATCAATTACAGACGAGATAAAAGTAAGAAGAAAGGAATTTAGGCGTGAAAAGTACCGACTGGTTCTCCTCTGTTTTCCGGCAGAACTCCAGCGACAGCAAGCTCTTCCGGCGACGAGTGTCTTGAAGCAGAGAATCTTCAGAAAGCTTACAAAGGGTGTGGGTGACTTCGGTATAAGTTTAGGGGGTTCAGTGAAGCTCAGAGATTAAAAACTCGGTTTTCCGGCGACGTAATAAATATTTCCGGCGAGTGAGTTTTCGCCGAGAAAGGGTGCGATTTGAGTGTGAAAGGTTTCTGGCGAGTTGTGGGTGAATTTATCGGGTAGTATCGAGATGTATGGGGTCTGAATTTGGTCTCAATTCGAAGTCAGCCGTTCTCCGGCGGTTATGGCTGATGTCGCGGGTTCAGACGTCGGTTATAACCGTTGTGAGAGTTAAGTCTTCGGTTAAATTGAGCGGAAACGTATAATAACGGCGAAGTCGTCGGGATTTCCGACGACTGCTAATTGGGCGCAAATTGACGAATTTGACTTCCAAACTTGAATATTTGAATTAATTGTTTCTTGTTATTAACATAAAATCAAAGCGGCGGAGCGGTTGATTGGCTGAGTGATAAGTTGTTGTTGAGCCGGTTACAGACCCGAGTTCGAAACCCGGCATGAGTAAAACATTTTTATTTTGTTATTTTTGACAGTTTTTCAAAAACTAATTATATATCCCCACATAATAATTGATTACGTATCGTTTAAAATTATTTTGGGCATTTAATTCGCAACGAAAATTTTAAATGACAGTTCGGTTGATTAACGGAGCGGGTTTGGTAAATCCGTTTTTGACGGATGTTACATTTGCGAGGTGTTACATTCACTTAACTCTCTCTCTTTCTGTAGACACATACACACACACACACACACACTCTCTCTCTCTCTCTCTCACACATATAACGGATCCGCATATACTACATCCACTGCAAGTCCACAACTCCGCCACCGCCGGCACCGCCGCCAGAGCTCCGCCCTTGTCGAAACAGATCCGTTCACCACCACCATAGCTCCGCCCTTGTCGAAACAGCTCCGTCACCACCGCCATAGCTCCGTCCCTATTCGAAACATATCCGTTCACCGCCGCCATAGCTCCAAACCTCTACAAACTCTCTCTTTCTCTCTATACAATCTGGGACTTAGGGGTTTACTGAAATAACAAGATAAAAGTGATGTGATAGGGTTTCAATGGTTCTTGATTTGGGACTTAGGGGTTTACTGAAACAATATATATAAACAATTAAAAATATGTTATTCCAAAGTTTAATGTGTGGCTTGCTGTGTTTTGTTGCATCGATTAAAAATGCTGACCTGGAGGTGGGTGGTGGCTGCTGATGATGGTGGTGGAGTTGAGGTGGTGGCGACGGTGGTGGAGGTAGAGTTGAGGGTGGCAGCAGCAGTGGTGGAGGTGGTTGTTGGGGGTGGAGTTAAGGTGGAGGTGGAGGTTAGGTGGTGTTAGAGAGAAAGAAGGGGAGGTATGGCAGAATTGAGAGAGACTGGGATTTATATTTATGTTTTTTATTCTTTATTTTAGTGTTTTTAGGTAAAAATAATCAAAATACCCTTGTATGGGGTTCATTTGGTCAAATTTAACCATAAAAACTAATTGAGTTAGGGTTAAAGGATATAACATGCAAAGATTTGCAAACGTTGAGTACGTTTCTTGTATATATTGAAGACAAAGGATATAATTTGCAATATGGTGTAAACAAAAGAACGATTTTTATAATTTACTCTAATATTTTGTTGGTTAACAAGTATGCTTTAAATCAAAAACGTTGTTTTGACAAAAATATATATATATATATATATATATGGTCAAAATCACGCAATTCTTCCTTTAACAACAACCAAACATTAATTTGTATCTGAAGGGCACGCATATCGCCAAAACCGTGTTATTATATTTGTTTGTATCACAATTTGAACCACTAAACCAAACATATTGATGTTGAAATTCGTTTTGTACATATGGAATCAACCTTAGCAATTACCACATCTATGTAATATGGATGGTTAAAATCAATTATAGAATCATAACAAAATACTAAATATCCAAGTTACAACGATTATTTAATCCATATCAATTAGGGGTGAGCATAGTGCGGTTCGGTTCGGTTATTGCTTATAACCGAAACCATAACCGCATACTTCGGTTATCAAAGAATCATAATCATTCGGTTCGGTTAATGCGGTTTTGGTTAATCGGTTATTTGCAGTTAATGCGGTTTCGGTTCGGTTATAGGTCGGTTATTTTATCGTTTATAAAGTTAGGCTTTAAATGTGTGGGCTATGCAAATATCATACGCAAAAAATAAATATACACAGTTAAAGCTTGTAGAAATAACAATTATATTTACTTCCACGAGTTATGTGGAAGCATACATACGAACACAAAGTGGCTAGAGTTTTAAATTCAACGAGGTTGGGTCATGGTTAAAAGACATAAACACTTCACCAAAAAAAATATGGATTTGGTCATGGTTAAACACTTAAACACTAACTTAAAAATCTATGGTCTTATGGATCCGGCCATGTTTAAAACATTTGGTTCGGTTATTTGCGGTTATGAAACTAATAATAACCGAACCCAACATGCGGTTATCAAAAATATAAATAACCGACCCTTTGGTATTTCGGTTTTCGGTTATTTCGGTTCGGTTTTTTTCGATTATTTCGGTTATTTCGGTTTTATGCCCACCCCTAATATCAATTATTCCATGCCAAAAACACCAAATATTTTCCAATCTCTCCCTTTAATTCCTAAGACTCGAAAATGGTTTCGACTCTAATTTGAACCTTTAAACCCAACAAATTTTGTATCTCATATAGTGATTCTAAAGTGTTCATAACTAACATTCCGCTGCAACACATGGGTTGGTGAAACCTCGCTATTAATTAAAAGGTTATGTTTTAAAAGAAAATATGCATTGCACGGTTGAATGAGCCTATACATTATATTAATAGAATAAAATATAACAAAATTTGTTAACATATACAACCATCAAGATATGCATTTAAAAATATAAACACTGACGTGACAGTTATAATTTTATTAATTTAGCTTTCAAAATAACATTTCTTTTAACTGGGTATTAACGTTGATTTTTCAATACCACCTATTTATTATTTTTATTTAACATATTGTATTTTTAACATTTTTACTACCCAACCACACTAAATATTTGAAAGTTTTTAGAAATACTCATAAAAACAATTATCACCATTATTTTCGATTTTAAAATTTTAACCATCATAATTTTGAACTTCATGAAGCTCTTAAGTAAACAAATATAAGTTTATTAAAAATAAAGTTAATTTCAGATTAACTATTTGTAATAAAAAATAAGTATTCATAATTTAATAGGAGAGAACGCCAGAAAAACCAAAGAGTAGATGACTCGTTTTCTTTTATTATGTTATATATATAATCTTTTATGAATTTTTTTTTTTGCAAAGTAAAGTTGCTATACAAGCATTGATATTAAAGGTTGGACACGCAATCAATTTCACGTAAATATTTACGATTCAAATTCAAAATTTAAAAGATCATATTCTATTCTTTACTAAGTAGCCGTTGGAATTTAAATCAGTGTTGCCTTACAATATTACCGTTACATCAAACTCTATAAGTAAACACACGTTTTATGAAAATTTACACATTCATCGTATCAAGAGATGAACTTTGAGTACAATCGTGACATCATACATCCGTGCATCTTTGCTCCTCTTCGGTATCGGTATTCTTTACCGGTGAGTTTATATTTCATTTTATTAGTGTTTTATAATTATAATTTGCTTTTGAGTAGTAATGTAACATCTAAAATAAATGATTTAATGCATAAAACACCTACAGAAAGTAATCAACATGATTAAGTCTCCTCAATTTTGTAACCATCCATTATTTAAAAATCTAATCATCTGAACTAATTCCATATATTTACAGATTTCTACAACGTTTTTCTAAGCTTTAAGGTTTACTAAGAAATGAAAATTGATGTTGGTGGGTGTAAAAATCTGGACAAGCTACGCCAGGATCAATGGAATCCACCACTCAAAACATCACGAAGAGTTGAACGTGTGATTTTTACGATTAAGAGATTCTCCACTGGTGAAGACACGATGATGTTCCACTCACCTTTAAAAGCCTGAGATTCTGCAAATCCGCATCTCAAGCGCGAAGATCTGTTCACTGATCGCAATCGCAGATGTGTGTTATAATGTAGGAAGATGAGGACCATTTCGTTGAAGATCAACTCCTGCTTGCCACGCTGAATAAGTAGCTTATCCTGGATCTTGGCTTTTTATGTTAGACAAGTCCAAATCATCCACACAAACTCATTCAAACATCAATACTTATCATATGAGGGTTTGACTTCCGGAGTAAGAGTCTCTCCAGTGTGTGTCTTGATGAATATCTTCATGAATCCCCTTGACTTTCGTATCAGTGTGAAGGTCGATTTACTATTGATGTGGAAGTCGAAAAGGGTGCTGTTGTCCCCGAGAACCATTTTGTTGATGATCAGCACCTGCTCATCAACATAAAAACCTTCCTTCAATTTAATCTTTTCTTTCACAGAGGCAATGGTATCATTGGGGTTGACTTCAAAGAGAATAGGTTACCGTTCCTTCAACGTTCTTGATGGATATATTCATGAAAGCGCTTGATTTACGAGCAAGTGTGAGGGTGGAATCCTTCTTGATGCGCACGTCGGCAAGAGTATTGATTTCCAGTGGCAGTCTTAACTAATAATCAATGTGAACAAGGAAAACAAAGATAATAAGTCAAATAGTTACTTCTTTAGTTGAAAATTAATATCGATTGTATCACAAAAGTTAACATATCTGCCATCAGACATTCAAATAGCATTCCTTTATAACACACATAATTTCACAAACTAAAACAGCTTATAATAATATCACTATATGTCAAGAAATTAAAACAAAGATTGAACCAGGAGAAAACCAGCCAGCAAAGAGCTCAAAAATTGAGTAGACAGAGATAATACCAAATTAATTATTACTCTTATTTATTAGTATATGGATTGTATAGATATGTTTAATCAGTCATCATGCAGGATGAATTTAGAATATAGTGAACGGATTCTAGTTTATAACAATAAATAAAACCGGAATAGCCATTTTACTCTTTTTGACAAAATTTATTTAGAGCATTACAATAATGGATATTAGATTTAAATAACTCAAACTTTCATCAATTGGTAGATAACACTCTCAACTTTTGATTTGTACACCAACACTCTCAACTTTCAACTTATTGGCCGATAACACTCCCTAACTAACTGAACCCTAACCCAGTTAGCTGATGTCAGCTGCCACATCATAAAAATGCAATGTTAGCTACCACATCGTAGAAAATGCCACGACAGCTGCCACATCATCAAAAAATGCCATATCAACTGCCACATCAGCAAAAACTAACTGGGTTAGGATTCAGTTAGTTAGGGAGTGTTATCCGCCAATAAGTTGAAAGTTGGGAATCGAAAGTTGGAGTGTTATCGACCAATTGTTGAAAGTTGGGGTTATTTAAATTCAATATCCCTATAATAATTGTTAAGATTTTCACACGGTTATAGTAATATTAAGAATTTACTTTTTGTGAACGGTGAACTTCATGTATAAAGTTACTACACTCTCCAAATCAGAGAGCCTCGTATTGCCCTACTCTGGACAGACTATGTTGTCTTAACCCGGCCTACACTAGCTTCAAAGTTTGGCTTTTTGGGCGTTCCCTCGGGAAACCATACCGTTGGCTGCACTTGACAGTCGTTGTGCCACCACAAAAGCAGAACTCTTTGGCGTAACACACGGTGGGACAAAAACCCGGTTAGCTCGGGAATCGAACTGACAACCTCACAAAAGGCCTAGTTCAAATCCTTCATTGCATGTATCCACTCATATGACATAACTGAGAATTGAACTTGAGTCTCTTTGGAAAACCCAAACCTCTTACCACTTAGGCCAAAGTAGGGGACTAGGGGGGAGTACAAAACCGAATTAACCGAACTGTAACCGAAAAACCGAAGGGTCGGTTATCTATGTTTTGATAACCACATGTTGTGGTTCGGTTATGGTTATTATTAGTTTCATAACCGCAAATAACCAAACCGAATGTTCTAAACATGGCCGAAACCATAGGTTTTTAAGTTAGTGTTTAACCATGGCCCAATCCATATGTTGTTTTGGTGAAGTGTTTAAGTCTTTTAATCATGACCCAACCTCATTGAATTTAAAACTCTAGCCACTTTGTGCTCGTATGTATGCTCCTACATAACACGTGTTACTTTTGTTTTTGGAATTGAGTATGCATGTGGAAGTAAAATGTAATTGATAATTCTATATGCTTTAACTATGTATATTTATTTTTCGCCATGAATTTTGAATAACCCACACATAGCCTAACTTTAGAAACGATAATAAACCGACCTATAAACCGAACCAAACCGCATTAACGAAACCGAATGGTTATGATCTTTGATAACCGAAGTGTGCTGTTATGGTTTCGTTGCGGTTATGGTTTCAGTTATAGTCAATAACAAACCAAACCGCACCATGCTCACCTTACGGAAGACTATTAAGAATTTACTTAGGAAATGAATAGATAGCTTTAGATATCTAAAGGTATAATTAAATGAATCATTAAAACTTCATAAAATTAAATTACCTTGTTTATTCAAATAGGTAATAAAACCAAGGAAAAATGAAAGAAAAACAAAAGAAGTAAATATAAAATAAAACATATATTGTGTCTGTTTTTGACCGTATATTCTTTTTAACAAACCTGCAATGAAATGATAGTGATCACACATGAAGGATCCCAGATTTCCTGCCGGAACCCACGTACCCGTCACCTATTTATGGTCTATCTTCCTCCTCCTTATGAACAAGTAAATTCAACAACTTTTTCATTCAACCTCATATCTCTAGTTACCTTGTAAGTTGTTTATACAAATTCTGCAATAAGGATAAGGTTTATTAGGATACGTCGAGCAAACCTTCAGTGGCGTCTTGTTGAACGACACACATTCAAATCAGCTATCAACATGACATGTTTTTGAGCTTCAGAAAGGTGAGTATTATGTTAAGCTTAGTAATTTGTTTTCTAATATTAAGATTTTACGTAGGAAATAAATAGACGACTTTAGTTATATAAAGGTTTAAATAAATCGATAACTAAAACTTTATAATTATAAAATAATCTCTCATTCACTATGAATAGTATTTTTTCTAATATTTTTTCATAGATTAAACTCAGAGAATAAAACCTCCATTTAACCCTCCACACCTTATGCTTCTCAACACCACATCAAACCTCACATGGTTATGGGGAGGGTACACCAATTGGCCTAAGATTAGTATTTCAAATAAATTAAAACCAGGAAAGGAATGATAAATGCTCATGTGTGCCAACCAAAGTTACACCCTTTGATGTCCATGCATGTGAACACCCTTCAAATGCGCTTTGCTCCAATAGAGCCCTTCCCAAGCGACGTTCCTTGTAGGCCAAGAGCACTCTGTTAGTGGCGGATCTTGAAATTTCTTTTTAGGGTGCGGATAAGGGTTCAATCATGTTTTCAAAGGGTGTGATCGGGTTTTTTTTACCTAAAATATACACTAAAAACTTTTTTTCAAGAGGTGTGCCCGCCCACCCACCCGTCAAGGTAGGTCCGCCCCTGCACCCTAGTGCAACGGTCTAACAAAAGGTTCATTAGGATCATCACTCGAGGCGTTGGCAGAGGGGGACTCACATTGAACGGGTTGGGGTCCCGGACCCCAGTGTTTTAAAAAAAATAGTAGAGTCGGTGTATTAAATTTTCTATGGACCCATAAAATAAAGCCTAGAGCAGTGGTGAATCCCGGTGTTTGCGAACAAAAGGTCCCGGTTTCGATCCCTATTTAAACCGTTTTTTTAATCTAATTTTAGACTAGGGTTTAGGGTTTTTTATTCACTTTCAAAACATACAACAGAGAAAAAAAGAAAACAAACGCGCCTTCTTCTTCCCCAGAGGTCGGCGACCATCCATTCTCCACAAGCCACAACCTTCCGTCGCCCTTTCTTTTCATTGGCTGCCACCTGCTCTTTCCTGTACGGGTAATAAGAACCGTATTTTTTCGTTTTGTAAAATCTGATTAAGTTTTTTTTTTAGTTTGGGTATTACTTCAATATATCAAAAATTATCATCGCACCGTAGTATATTGGGAATGTTTCATCAATTATCAGTGCACTGTATACTAAACTAATAAGTTTCTTATGAAGTTGTGATCACAAACCATTAAAAACAGCCTGAAATCCTTGCCAAGCGTGATATCATGCGCCAAAAGTAAGAAAGAGTTTACTTTGATAACTTAATTTTGTATGCTTTGAATTTGATTTTACTTTGATATCATGCGCCATAAGTAACAAATAATAATAAAATCTGATTCGAAATTGGTTTTCAATCGGGAAGATTGAAAGTTCTAGTGAGTAACGATTCAATAAAGAGACCTGTTGAAAAACTGTTTTAAAGGCCGTAAATCATAAATAAATAACTAATCCATCATAATGTTATACCACCCCCGGACACAGAACCAATTCAAGCCATCCCGAGGGACATTTATGTAAAAAGCTTTAAGATCGGTTACCCTTTACTTTTTATAAGCATTATAGTTCGGACTACCCCAACGAGAGGGGTAGATGGAACAAAGGGAACAACTCTAAGGACAAGAAGGCGGATATTGATCAGGAAAGTGGAGTTGCTTCCTAACCTTCCTGGTCGCGCATCGTTTTACGATGGACGATCTTAGGAAAGTAAAGTGCTCTTGCGCATGTCGGACGAAGACTCTCATATCAAAATTGCTTTTCGTTACTAAACTTTCCGTTTCGAGTGACATCATATTTTTATTATTGCGTGTTTTCTAATGAGTAACGATTATATAATTTTGTTATAGTATTATATTTTATTATGTTCCTTGCCCCGACCCGACCCAAACGACGACGATCCGAAAATATTAACGTCTTGGCCAAAGAGGGCAGGAAGCAGTGGAAACCTAAAAGGAAACAAATTGGAGAGAATATTTTTAAAATCCTGCCTTCTTAAACATCCGCCGCCAATTTTTTTATATACCAAATATAACTTTAATTTTTTTAAAATTAAATAATTATATTTTATATATCTAATTATCTATCTCCTTAATTAACTACTAATTCTTTTTTATTAATTTTACCTTATTTAATTAATTTATTTATTAAAATCCGACATAACTACCACAACCCCATGCCATTCCCGTGACCAACGACCCTTCTCTGCCTTCCGTTGTACCTATTTTCGGTGTTTAGAGCAACATAGCACTTGTATCTACTTTTGTTTTTTTTTACTATAATGTAGTTCGTACCAGGGAAATCCTTGTTGCTGGTTCCATAGAATGGGACAATTATCAAAAGCGATCCTCTGCTTTACTAAAATAAATGTGTTTTTATTGGTGGTGATATGATGGTTTTATTGCTTACGGTACATGTGTATGTTACTACTTTTTGGTAAAATGAATTTGGTGTTAGAGCATCGATGTTAGTGTATATAAGGGATATAAGGAATGAATAAGCTAACACTCAGGCTGTGCGTTTAGTTTCGGTAAGGGAATCGGGGATATGCCATGTTGAATTTAAATGGAGAGTAATTTTGGATTGCAGGTAGATAAATGCGGTCCATTCAGATACTGAAAAAGGGTGCCATAACGGTGAAAAATGATATCGCTACCAATGTTATGAATGTCCAACCCGAGATAATAATAATAAATCACCCAAATGGTAAAGATGTTTATGCAGGAGTATCAAAGGTGAGTTGTTTTGCTTTGGAATGTAAATTCTATGAAAAATGATAATTTGTAATTAACTAAGTACATGGCCGTTATATTAGAAGACTACACCGGTGCTGCTATCGATGGTTGCTAATATCAAAGCAGTTCTTAGAGGTGATAATTATACAGTACGAGGGTGGAGGAAAAGGTATTAAAAAGCAAAAAAAAAAGTTAGAATATAAATATGGAGTAAAAGGGTGGAGTGGAAAGGTATTAAAAAGTAGACAAAGTGATAGAATATTTTTGTTTTTTAGTGTTCATCGGTAACGCTTCGCATTTTGTACTTTTCCATTTTTAAAAAGCTTGTATTTATATTCTATCTTTAGTAACTTTGTAATTGTACTTTATTCCAATCTTATAAATCCGAGACATCGATCATAATGGAAAAACATATTTATATCAATCGTATCTTAATTTATGCTTGTGTTATGTGAAATCAATCATCAAATACGTATACATTTATACTTATGTTATATGCAATAAATCAAGACTTTAATATTTCTTTGGAATGTTATTTCATACATGCTTACTCATTATGCATACTTAAAGACCTTAAAATCTTAAAAAAATATTTTTTTATTATTATTAATAAAAACGGGAATTTTAAATGTTTTTGAAATTTCCTCCTTCTAACTCCCAACCACTTCATTATGACTAAATCCTAATACCCACTTATAAATACAAGCCTCCACCACCTCCTAAACACTTTGCACACTCTCACTTGGACCTAAACTCTGTCAAGGCTCCAATCTTTGTAACTTTTGGGCAGAAAAATTCTTGCTCAAAAAGTCTTTATCTATTCTTCTTGTTTTCTTGTTTCTCCTTCTTGGATAACCTCTAGGAGTGTTACCCATGTTTACCAAGGTATACAAAGGTGGAACATCACCATATTTGAGTCCAAAGTTGGATAAAAATTCTACATTGATTAAAACTTTTACAAACTTGTTTTTATTTACTTTTAACTTGAACAATCTTGTACCAACCTTGCTTCTAACCAAACCCAGTATGAAGCTTGAGTAATGGTTGATTCTCATGAGTTTAGAGGTCCAAGAACCTCATAAACTTCATGTTTTGATAGGGTTTAGACAACCCACAAGTGATGAAACCATCCATGCCTACCATAGTTCATGTGGCAAACTTGTGTTTTGAAAAATGTGTGAAACATGGAAGCCCTGGGTATCCAAACTCATTCCACCACCTCACTTGATGATTTATTTCCTATATACTAAGTGGTTTGCTAGTCCTAAAGTAAGTTAACCCCGCTCGCCTCCAACATTTGCCATGTTGGGTATAACATGCCCGAGTTGTCCTTATTTGGTCAATTAGCATGTTAATAGATTAGCTTAGTTTTCATTCTTGTTATTCATGACCAACCTGGTTTACCAAATAAGTTGGTAAACTTTGTGCTTTGATGAATCATATAATGAGGTATACAAACCTTTATGCTTGATTTCCATGAAATCTATGATACCATATGATGGACTTACTTTATAAACTATACTATATAAATATATACATAGTATATATACTTAACCGAACCGTTGATGTTAACCGGATTATGGTTACTTGTCATGGAAATAGGTTATATTATCTAAGTGTTGAACCTCTCATTACGATTCTAATGGGCAAATTCGACCCATGAAATCACATGAAACCACACGAAATTAATAGTGTCAAAAGCGAGTGTTTAAGACTAGAAAAATATTTTCCGTATACATACTTTTACATACTTTAAAATTCTGAATCCGAACTCTCTACCGAATTCGAATACTCATACACCTTCGTTTCCCCATGTAGGGTAACTTCGGTGTTCTCGACTCTCAACGCTTCAACTCACGACGCGAGATTTAAAGGCAAAACCATGAGTATACTCGATCCCCTTTTCCTTTTTATTCACTTTGGTGCAACATGTACACTTATACAAAAATCACGAATCACGTTAAACTTGTTATAATCACACTCTATCCATTTAAAACATGATACTTGTATTATTCTTGTTAACGCATGCTATGTATACTTGTGTCTATATGATCATTAACTTTGCTAGCCTCCCTTAACAATTATAGCGCTATAGGATTAATGCACCGCTCGTATTCTTGTGGTATTGTTAAGTAAACTACTTTACAACCTTGTCATTTCGGTGTCAATGGTATGCACGATTGCTGAATTGGAGGTTGGACGTTACCAATGTGGTGTCATCTGTTTGTACAAACTCTTACCGGCGTCGCGCGCCTCTGGTTTGATAATTTACCCACATGTAAACTTTCCAATTGGAATGATCTTAAGGAGAAATTCCTTACGCATTTTAGTAACAAATGCGATATGTCAAAGATTCCTCAGATGTGATGAACATCTGGCGGAAAGATGACGAAAACCTAGAGGATTTTATACTTGTTACAACGAAGAAGTGTTAGAAATTGGAGATGTTCATGAGGATATTATCCGCGCACAGTTCAAATATGCGGTACGATGTGATGAAATGATAAAAGTACTTTCTGGAACAACTGGCCTTCCAAAGAGCTGGGATAAACTAATAGCATCAACCAAAGTTTATGCGTAGACTGAGTGGAACCTTAATTCTAACAGACCACCACTACCTCAGAATCACCCTCAGGATCTGAGTAGAGGTGGCCGGAAGTTTAAAAAAGACTGGAAGGACTTGAACCAAAGTTCGTATTCCCCGTACTCACCAGTAGATGTTAGCGCAACGATTAACAATGTTACTACCCAGAAAGCAATCAAACAAGAGAATCATGATCGACAATGGCCTCCTTTAACGAAATCTCCCGCGAAAGTTTTGAGCACGGAAAATTATCGGTTTAAGCAACCTCAACCCATGAAAAACAAGAAGGGCCAGGACCTGAATCTCTTTTGTGACTTTCACAAAGATACTGGGCACACAACTGACAACTGCATCAGTTTACACACGAGATTGAAAAAGCATTGAAAAAGCACTGATTAACGACTTGGCTTGGTCCAGTCCGAGTTCATACAAGAGACTCACTCGTTCAAAGACCTCCTAACGCTAGGTTGATTAGTAACTAATGTTGGAGGATGAACACTCGATTTCCGAAGTGAGACACGAAAACATCTCGATTTTTAGACACAAAACAGGCATTTCCGCACGAAACTCTCCGTTTCAACTGTTTCAACACTATGGAAGACTGATGCACTTCCGTCTCTACGCGCAGGCTAACCGACACTCTTTTCTCTCCTCTCATCAACTCTCGGTGTTCGCTGTTACGTACCCACTGTGAGTATACTTGACCCATTTTCGCTTTAATGCACTTTTTGGGTGTAACATACGTTCTTATCAAAAAAATACACAACGCACGCTAAACTGGTTTATACACGCGAATATCTGTTATACATATTTATACATGATTGCTAGAACATATATGCTAGGGCACTTTTCGTTATCTCCACCTTGGCTAGTATGATACTGTAGATGGGCTCTCACCCGACGGGGTTTAGCTAAGATGTACGCGCGAGTTCTCTGCGAGTATAGCATGAGAAGTTGTCTTGTGAGTTTATGTGTTGTATGAATCATGTTTATGTATGAAGGAATTCACTATACTTTATCTACTATGCTATTATATCAAAACCTGTATGCTCGCCAATACATTTTTGTATTGACAATTATTTTAATGTATGTTGCAGGTTATTGAGATCTACTTTCTGCAAACTGGAGTTAGGATATGCTTTAGAAAATTGTAATAATCTAGTTGACGAATATTGAATTGTTTGAGAATGATGGATTTGTACTGATTATGGAATGATTGTATGTTGATTGTATGGAAATTGATTTTTAAAATATTGTCGTTTATAATAGTCGTTATGGATTCTCTCGAGCAACTGAACCGCTTAGTGCCACGCCCCGATGATTCCGCCATCGGTTGGGGGTGTGACAAAGGGTCAGGAAATACAAGTAGTAAGCTATCAGTGTTTATGAAAGTAGTCACTTACTTTGATGACTCCATACTGTTGAATCCAAGTTAGCTCAGAGAAAACACTCTTCGCCGTCGCGCGACAGTTTCTGTGGCTTCTATTTTTGCTATCTTCTGTTAAGCGCCGGGTCAGCTCAGCCTTCTCCACCTCATATAACTTGGCATCTTTCTTGAAGGAAGTCTACCTCCGCCCTCAATAACTCCTGGTCAAGAAAAATGGAAGTAAGATCAGCAATTTCTTTATCTTTAAGTAGAAAAATAATTTGCGTCTCTACCTCTTTTTGTTTGCTCCGTTCACGATAAGAATGAGCTTCTTCAGCAGCAGACACAACATCTGCTTTCTCTTGCTTGAGTTTTTCAATTTCATTACGCAAGGAAAATTTTTTCATTATTGTCCCTTTCGCAAGCTTCCAACCATCGCTTGCGATCTTCGGAATACTGCGCTGCTGACGCCTCTGCTTTCTTCTTCCAACCCAAAGGGACCACTCCTCCGTTTTCTTCTCATCTTCAAATTTACACCTCTCCGCCTCTAGATCAAAATTCATCTTTCCCAACTTCTCACTCTCAACCCCAACTTTAAATTTTTTGGACTCAAATTTGTCCCATTCCTTGTTCATACTGTGTCACTCGCGCACGATCCTGGTGTCACAGAAGAGGCTTGCCCGTCTCTAACAGATAAGTTGGTAAATTTGTTCATGAGACTGATCTTCTTGACGTTTCACCTCCGCCGGTGGGTAGATGCCCTTGTACCATTCCCTGCAAGCCTGCAGGTCAGTAAAGGTGTCTCTTTGTTTAAGCTTCCATACCGGCTCATGTAGGGCTAAGGTTCTCTTGGTCGAATAAGAGCGATAATAGTAATCCCCAGGCGTCTCCTCCAGGCGAATGGGGGATTCTTCAGTTTGGTCATCAAAAGATGATTCAAAGTGTGGCGCAACAAAGGATGAGCCAGCATTTTTTGTTTGCTTATCAGTGGCTTTTTCTGAGTGAGGCGGAGGCATCTGTGGATCCCCAATAGGTTGTTTCTCAGCATTAGAAGGGCATCATCCTTTACCTGCTCGCCAACAGGATCTTCAACAAATGATTTTTTATGCTCTTCTTCTGGAGCAACTTTCTATGGCATATCAGGCACGAATGGGTCAGATCCAGAACCAATCGCGCCTAGGTTCACATCATCTCCTCTTTTCTCAACATCTTCAGGTTTGTGCGGGATGGCAGTAAGGATGATGTGGTCTGCGCCACCTTCACTATTTTCTCTGCAGATAACAAACACAGTTAGAGAAACGGAGTTTCGGTATTTAAATGAAAAATTAAGTATCATTACCAGAAGAAAATTTTTCTGCCAGCGCGTCGAGGTTGCTTTTCTTCCCTATACGGGCCCTCGCAACCTTCTTGGGTGGCGGCACAGGTTTCTCAGGGCTTGCAGCTTTTCTCTTCCTGGGTTCTCTAGTCAATGGTTCTGGCCTGGATTCTAAATCAATGGGATCGTCATGTTGGCTACCGGTATGTCTGCGCTACTAACGGGCTCCGCCTTAGGTATCCTCAAACCTACAGGCGCGATACTTCTAGGGAGTCAGACACGACCACATAGTCACACCAAGTATCAGATACGAGACGCGTACCTTTCTTCGTTTCGGGTTTCAAAGCCGCATATGTCTTGGGTTTTGGAACGTCTAGCTTTGGAGGAAGCGGAGCAGCAGCAACTGGTCTCTTCTTTTTCTTCGAATCTAGGCCTACGCCCAAGTTTATTAAGACACCTACGAGATCAAATCAGCAAACATCGACGCGCCATAAGTAATATTGCAATATTACTCAAAGTCTAACGTGAATGGTAATATTGCAATATTTAGTTAGGCTCAATGGCAAACATTCTTACCAATGGTGGATGAAGGCTGCGCATTGAGATCTTCTTTCTTAGGAAGCTAAAAGTTCCCCAAGATCTGCTTAAACCAAGGAGCTTTGCCTTCACAGTAGGCACCACCATCATCTTCCCAGTTTTCCTTTTAAACGCCACCAAATGCAAAGGCGTAACTATATCAAAGAAACATAATGTACATGAGAAGCAAGACACAATAATGTTTACAGGAAGTTGCGCAAGTAACTTACCAACTCCATCTTCCATGTACACTGGTTTCTCCCGCCTGTCAGCCTTCCACAAAATGCTCATACCAGCAGCAATCAAGGCTCTTTCTGGTAAAATAATGTTGGGAACATCCTTGATGTCCTGATACCACACCTCATTGCTTGGGATGGCCAACATCTCCACCTCTATGTCTTCTCGGCCCGGAACGTCATCGCCATCGGAGTCACTGCCGCCTTAACATAGATTTTTTTTGCTTCCAATCATGATAAGATTTGGGAGGCACGAGCAACAGACGTTTGGCTTGTAGACGTTGCTGGAAAGAATAAAACCCTAGAGAACAGTGGAGTTGATAGAACACCCTAAACTTCTCAATCGTCGGGATTGTAACAACTCAAAAAATTCGATTGTTATCTTTTCTTTTCGTTTTCCTGTTTACCTATCTTTTGTAATTCCGAGATTTGACTTATAATAAAGTTTATGTTGATTAATTATGGTGTTGTACGTTATTATCGCATCTAATCGCTTATTGAATCACATCGCTAATCTCATCGCATCGCAATCGCAGTTATTTATGTGGTTTTATGTTATTATGTGTTATGTGTGTTTGTGGTTATATTTACTGCTCACTATCGCATCGCTCTCGCGCTCTCGAATCGCTAAATCGCACTATTATATCAACTATAACGCTTAACGCTTTAATTTAACGCTTAACTATACTATCTAATGTAAACCGAATAACCAAACGAACTCTAAACGTAAAATCGCAAACGAAACTTGGTCACCAAGCCAAGTTCGGCCAAGTTGCCTACCACAAGTTCGCCCGAACTTGCCTGATAACCATAAATTCTTTGCTTCCCTCAAGTTCGCTCGAACTTGTACATACATGTACAAGTTCGGCGAACTTAATCATCCATCCTTGAAAATCAAACAAGTTCGCCCGAACTTGCATGAATTTCATGCAAGTTCGACCGAACTTGGTCTCATCAGCTCTCATTTTTGCCTTCTCCTATAAATACCAAGCTCTGTTCACTCATTTGAACTTGCTGCAAGTTCCGAGAGCTCTCCCAACCCGAACCTCGTGTTCTAAGTAAGAATCGACCCGATTTCACTGCAACAACGTTTATCAACAACCAACAAAGGTTTACAATGATTTTGGCAAAAGGGCATAGCCTTCGTTTTCATCAAAACTCATTCTTTTACGAAAACCTTCATCTTTTTCTTCAAAAACTTATGTTTTAAGCTTAGATCTACACAATACAGTTCGTTTGGCGATGGTAGGGACTTCCCAAACACGAGATCTGCAAGATCTCGACTTGTAAGTGATAGATCTGAGAAAAACCTTTGAAAAACCATTGATTTTATACACAAGATACGGAATTTGATGATGTTTCATTCATTTTCGGTATGAAACGAAGCATCTATCATTCAAGATCCCCAGATCTGGAAGCACAAGGATGTTTATGTTGGTTTACACATACCGGACTAAATCCGAACGAACCCCGAGTTCGCCCGGATTAGCCCACGCTTTTTTAAAACGGCTAAAACAGCTCTAAAGACCTCTCCAAACCTAAGTTTGCTCAGTAGCACAGGGTTGGATGGATGAACACTCGATTTACTCAGCAAACGCCGCGAAAACGCAAGATTTTGGACCCGAAAACATCAAGTTCGCTCGAGAATCACCAGTTCCCAAAGTCAAGTTAGACCGAACTTGTACCCGAATGGGTCAAGTTCGATCGAACTTGGGTACTTTTCACCAAGTTTTCTTGCAAGTTCGCCTGAACTTGCATAGTTTCTTAGGAAACTATACAATTTTGCTCGAACTTGTCTCCTCAGTAAGGATTCTCCACAAGTTTGCCCGAACTTGACAAGATTCCTAAGAATCTCATCAAGTTCGACGGAACTTGGCTCATAACTCACCAAAATTACACAAGTTCGCTCGAACATGTGTGTTTACACACAAGTTCGCCGAACTTGGCCACTGCTCAACTCAGAGTTCACCCTTTCGGCTTTTTGGAAGACTGATGCACTTCTGTCCGTTTACAGGCTGATCCGGCACACTTCGCAACCTCTCCGCAGAATCTCCTACTTACCTAAAACGCACCCAAAGTGAATATACTTGACCCATTTTCGCTTTAACGCACTTTTTGGGTGTTACATACGTTCCTATATTAAAATCACATCACAAATCAAAACTGTTTATCACACGCGAATAATCTGATTGTATATGCTCAATACGTGATACTAGAAACATGTGACTAGGACTTATTTACGTTAACTTGCCTCCTTAGCTAGTATGGTACTGTAGTGTGGCTTACACCCGACGGGGTCTAGTTAGGATGGACGCGCAAGCCTTCTCACGGTAGTTAGCATGAGAAATGAGCCTATGTTATTAAGAAGGGTTTCAATTTTTTCAAATGAACGATTTGAGACCTATTGATTCTAAAACTGTGGATCGTTTCGGACCTCCAGAATAGTTAACGAGTTTTTCGGTTTGATTCATCTCTTAGGGCGCTCTCGCCTGAGTTATTTTAAGTTAGAAGTTAAGGCGCCTTGTTAAGTGTTTTGTGTATCATGATTGTAATTAGATTGTTTCGCAAACGCTTTATCGACTATGCTAGTATTATTCAAACTCGTGTGCTCACCTTTACTTAATTGTATTGACTTGTATTTTAACGTATGTAACAGGTTGAGATTTTAGCTATGGATGCTTGGATGTTGCATGCTTAGCGTAGTTTTGTTTTTAGTTAGTTTGTTGATGTATTTCAGATTCTGAACTTATGTATGAAATCCCGGGGAAATCGAACCCGGTTGAATTTTATGAGAAATCTCTCGTTTTGTAATAATTGTTTAAATGTTACGTTTGATAGTATGGGATATTAAGCAGGTGTGATATGTTAAATGATTGTTATGGAACATCTCTGAGATCAATCTGGTCGCCTAGTGCCACTAACCCCGATGTTTCCGCCATCGGTTGGGGTGTGACAGGGATAATATTCATCGACCGCAAACAAACTCGAAATGCCTAATTCTCACCATTCCCATGGGATTTAATTGGGATATTGGAATTTGTAGAACTCAAGGATCTCTAACATAAAGTGAGTCACCGGAAACCGGAAATTTCCCTCAACGAAATAATCAAAAAATAATGTAATATAGCCGGCCGGATGATCTGCTGTCGTGGGTTCTCCTTTGGATAAAAGGCACCCCAAGATTTGGCAAACAAGAAATTCATGACAAGATCATCAAAATATTCTTTCTTCCACCTTAATGGCGGTAGGGTCGATGTCGTCGGCATATCGGCTGTATCAATGGTGCTAGAACGGTAGCCATGTATCTCTAGAAAAGTTGCAGAAAAAAGAAATCTCAGAGAAGAAGAGAGGAATGTTTGAAAGCATAAAGAGAAAATGGGGAATCGAAGATTGTATATAAAGGGATCGCGATTAATACCTGGGGTGACGTGTAACCGCCTTCACACTTTTCAAACCCCTAGGTGAATGTTAGGGCGAGTGGGGAACAGTAACCGTCCCCACGCGCGCGTGTGAACCACACATGCCGTCAGGCAATTAATGTTGTACGAATGACAACTGTTGACAGCTGTCAAACAATGCTCAGAACGTCACACGTTTTCTCTCACCAACTTCCTGACACGACGTCACGTCACAAGACAATTTGGGTTCAAAATTTCAAATTCTTCTTGCCTTTTCTCTAAACTTGCTCATTAAAGTTAACAGTTGGTTCTCAAGAAGCCGCGCAACAACAATAGCGACACCATTTTATTTTGTCCAGTGCTCCACCTCTACAAAATCGGAGCAACACTGGACTGGGGGACTTGAAGGGGTATGGTCCCAAAAACCTTGCGCCAGGCAAAGGAACCATACCCATGATTATCTACCAAGCAAACCTTGCGTAGATTATTCCACCAAAAGAAAGACCTTACTAAACTCTGCGCCAATCACCTAAGGAAGGAAAAGATCATTTACTACCTTGCGCGGGCTCAAGCAAGGAAACAATTAACCTTGAGAAAGTTCCCTGAGTGATTGTTTGCTCCCAAAAACCTTGCGTAGGTTACAAACAACAAAGAAGCCTTGTAATTTTTTGCGACAAGCATTTAAGAAGGAAAATGATCATTTAACTACCCTGCGCGGGCTAGCGCAGGGAAACAGTTAACCTTGAATATTTTTCCCTTAGCAAATGATGTCTGTGCATAAGAAACGGTTCAGAGGCAATTGAATCTTTTCTATTATAACAGAATGTACACGTGGCAGCAGTCCAGAAAGCCACACTTGTATGACGTTCTAGAAGCATTTAATGTCCAATCGTGCAAGGGCACTTTTTAGTTACAACCGAATGCCACGTGGCAGCATCTGAGGTAATCAAGAAAATCACAGTGATGGCATGGTCACATCGAGAAAGCAAAGTGATCTCACGATGACACGTGTCATCTCCCTAGCCTTAGATGCATGGCCGATCCGTGTGTAGTAACGGCGACGTCAACACATAACGAAATGCAAAGATTCCATTAAGTTTTCATCTCTCATTTTGGAGCCCAAAATCCGGCTATAAATAAGTATCTCGGAAACAAAGAAAATGTATTCACTCTCACTTACTCTCTCTCTCTCTCTTACTTCACTTAAACTATTTCCGACTACCGATACTTATTCTCACACCAGAGGGTGGTCACGGAGAGAACCCCCCTTCTCCTCGTGGCGAGGCTGACGATGTTCTGTTTTGCAAGTATCGTCGGAGTATAGTTGCGATCACCATCATCAAACTAAATGAAAGATTAACCAACTTTGTGCAGAAACCAAACCCTAGATCTAACCTGATTCCGATCTGTTAGGTCTACGTTTCTTCAATTGCGTTAGACTTTGGTTTGACATATAGTTAGCACACATTAGTATGATTGTAACATAATATGCAAATTACCATGTTGGATATGAGACAACTTTTTCATTATATGCTATAACAAACTTGTATACTCACCAACTTTTTGTTGATCATTATTTTAATACATGTTGCAGGAAACTAGTTGATGACGGTGAAGAATGTTACTTAGGGTTGATTTAGATACACACCTAAATTTAAACCTATGTATTTGCCATTGTATTGTTTCATGTTTTTACTTGTTGTATTTTTCCCTTTCGAACAATGTATTAACATTTTAGTATCAATGAAATTTGAGTTATTTAAATATTGTCGCAAATAGTGTTATGAAGTCTCTTGCAATCTCGTTTTCGTCTCGCCCCGATGTTTGCGCCATCGATTAGGGTGTGACATGGATTGTTCCTGGATTACTCGGTATCCGGTTAGTGTTTAAAATCTTTATTTAAGAATACAACTAAAAAATTCATTATGTTTACAATCATATTCTATTTTTTGTTGCAAAAATGGGTGGGCAACGAATAGCTAGCCGCACATTAACGTTGATGTTAGAAGATGTTCATAAGCTTAAAAAAATACAAATCATTGGTAATCTATGATTTATATTTCAGTATAATTTTTATGATTATATCTAACGAGTGAGTTAATTAATGTAGGTCGTGTATATAGGAGCTTGTTGCAGCGATAACACATTTCCGGAAGTAACACCAACCCCTGATTCCGGAAGTCTTTTTTCACTGGATTTTGTGAGCCCTTATAGATTATCAGGGAAGTGGGAAGCCATGATGTTGGAGATGATTATCTTGATATACACACACTACACAAATACCTATATATACACACTCAATATATATTTATATATCAATATTTAATATTTAAAGTTTAATTTAAGTTGAAATAATTTTGTTTTGGAATAACTGAAGAAAGTGGGGAAAAGACTGTCACACAGGGAAGAAATCTAGGATGACTCCCTCGTCCCTTAAACCGTTATGATACAAAGGGTTATTTAGAAGTTTTATTAGTATGATTGCTCAAACATTCATTTCTAGTACGTGACCCACTTAGCTCAAAAACTACAAGCATATTTGCATATTTACATTGACACAACTTAACTGACCGAAAAAAACACACCAACTTTTATGTATTTGAATTAGTGTAACTATCTACAATTTTGTTTCACAAACATCTAATTTAACTTTTTTAATAGTGACATAATCAGAAGAACAAAACGCTAACATTACACAAAGGTTAGAGACTACTATTCTACTCTTATCATGTGTGTAATTTGTTTTTTAATAGTGTTAGGAATCATCAACTTCAAAGGACAAAGAAGTCATATCATGTCTAGTATTCTTGTTTTTTAATATTGTTAGGCCTACTTCAAAGGAAAAAGAAGCCATGTGGACATCTCTTCACCTTTTAATCTGTTGAAAATTAATCTCTAATGATATGTTAAATAACTTAACATATAACAAAATATTTATCAACTAATGTTTATCAGGTGTTTGTTGTTTGCATATATTACTTTTGTCTTAAAACACGTGTTGATAACTTGACATCCTTTTAGGTATATTTTTTTTGGTTGTTATAGTTAGTACCGGTGGCTTACCGATACTATAATGAATTGAATCGATACTGACCGATATCTGCGGCAAGGCGCGAGGAATCCCATCGGTATAAAACTAGAAACCAAGTTAGTGGGTTCCAAATAAAATTAGAATTCTTTCAAAAGCCTTTTTGAAGAGATGAGATATCAGACCCAACTAGTTAAGCTAGTTTTACCCATGGTGTCTGAAAATGTTGCATTAAGATTGTGTCGTGTACAACCACGGTACTTTAGCTACATGGAAAGGTGTGTGACTGAAGGGGTATGGTCTCAAATCCTGCGCCGATCAAGGGATTTAACCCTTGGCCGCGTGCGAGATCATAAAGATAAACTGAAATTATAATTACTCCGACCTCACGCCGGCCAATCAGTTGTTTCCAGAGAAGGACGAAACCATTTCCAACACTTAGTCCTTTGAACAACAGACTTCCCTAAACATTGCGCCGACCGCATAAGCTATTACACATGTCGTGCGGAATGCAAGAAACCGCAACTAAGCAAGGAACAAGTGACAGAGCCGTGGGCCCAGTAGGCGTCCAACAAGCTGTATTGGATCATGATGCACGATGAACAATCTTGTAGGAGACAAGAAGTACACAAAGACTGCACGTGGCACCAATCAGCTTGTGCCGACCACTGTCCCACGATCTCCACTAACCGCTGATGACAGACCAGACAACAAGGACAACTGTCAAGACACGTGGATCCATTCTCCATGCGCCAAACACCCTTCTCGCCAGGGGTCACTAACGGTCGTGGCAGAAGGGACGTAATGGATATTCCTTGTTGTTGACCTCAGGCCCAAGGCCCATCAGCCCATCTCCTTCACGAATCTTTCCGGCTATAAATAAGAGACTTCACCTCCAAGTTTAAGGATCGCTCTCTTACTCTCTCAATTTATACACACACCGTTATCTTCATACTTATTCTCATCGGAGGGTGGTTACAAGGAGAACTCCCTGTTCTTCTCCTTGGAACGAGCTTACGGTGTGTTATTAGTTTTGCAAGGATCATCATAGCAGATAAGGCGAGAGAAAGAAGATTAACTTTATTTGTCGAGACACATACCACAGACTAATCACAAGATTAGTTTGGTGTTTCTTCATTATGAAATAGATTATATGTTCATCGACCCAGGAAGTATAGTTGATATCATCTTTGAACAATGTTTCAATCAGTTCGATCCGGAAGATAAGGCGCGCTTGGAGCCGGTAGACTACCCCTTATCAGGTTTTTGCAATGAAACAGTTTTCCCCCTCGGTTAGATCTCCTTCCCAGTCACGCTGACTGTTTGGAAACATTCAAGAACTATGGAGGTGAATTTCATGGTAATGCCAGCCAACTCAAGACACGATGTCTTGATTGGTAGAGAGACTCAAGGCCAGTTCAACATGGTGACGTCCACCCCACACTCAGCAATCGGTTTCCGACGGAAAACGGACTACCGGAGTGGCGATCATTAATTCGAAAAAGGAAGTCATGGCAGCCAATGAAGCATCCCGGTCAAAGAAACACAAGCACACTCCGCATAATGAGCCAGGAGAAGTGGGTATTGAACCAGTAGTACCCCGAGCAGACACTAACCCTTGGCCCTGCAATGTCCGAGAATATTAGGACGTTTATGAAACAACTACTATTTCGAAACAAGGATATATTTGCCTGGTCACCGGCAGACATGAGCGGTGTCCCGCGTAATATCACAGAGCACTGTTTAAATATGTTCCCGTCAATAGAGCCAGTTGTGTAGAGAAAGTGCAGCCTTGGGTCCGCAAAGATCAAGGCAATGAATGAGTAGGTTTCTGAGTTGTTGGTGACAGGGATACTCCGAGAGGTACGATATCTGGGTAGAAAATCCAGTGATGGTCGAGAAATCGAATGGAGGGTGGCGCATGTGCGTCGATTACAAAGACCTCAACAAAGCCTGCCCTAAAGATTGTTATTCTCTCCCGGAGATAGAAAAAAATCTATTCTCTCGCACCTTTCCGATGGAAATGTTTTTTGGATTGCTACAAAGGTTATCACCAAGTGAGATGGCGCTTCAAGATGAAGATAAAACGACTTTCCACATAGAAATGGGTATCTTTTGCTATACAAAGATGCCCTTCGGCTTGCGCAATGCGGGGGCCACATACTAGCGCTTAATGGATCAGACCTTTGGCGATGATATAGTGAAGCATGTCGAGGTGTACATTGATGATCTGGTGATTATGAGCCCAGAGGAGGATCAGATGTTGAAGGACGTAGAAAAAACCTTCAAATCATTACTAAGCGTCAACATGAAGTTCAACCTGAGCAAGTGTTCTTCGGGATGGAAGAAGGTAAGTTCCTGGGTTTAATGGTAACGAAAGGCGGTTTCAAAGTGAACCCGGAAAAGATACAAGCTATAGAGCGTATGCCATCTCCTAAGAGTATCAAAGACATGCAACGACTAGTCGCCCGACTGGCCTCGCTAAAGCGTTTCTTATCGAATCATGCTGCGAAATCTTTCCCGTTTATAAGCACACTGCGCAATTGCGTGAAGAAGAGTGAGTTTAAATGGACAATGGAAGCCGAAAACGCTTTCAAAGAAATGAAAGAATGTTTGATCCAGTTCCCGACTTTGACTGCCCCGCGCGAAGAAGAACCACTCGTCCTGTATTTCTCCAACTCGGACAAGACAGTCGGCGTAGTGTTACTGGTGGAAAGGGAGGGGATCCAAACTCCGATTTACTACGTCAGTAGAATGCTCACTGATCCCGAAATTCGCTATTCAATCATGGAGAAGCTTGTCCTTACTTTAGTTCACATTGGTACAATTCTCAAGAAACAATAAATCTCGGGGAGATTGGCAAAGTGGGCCATCGAGCTGGGGGGTCACAACATCGTGTAGTGCCCACGCCCAACAATTAAAGGACAGATCCTAGCAGACCTTGTCACGGAAGTCCCCGCCGACAAAATAGTGAATGTGAAGTGGTTTAACCCTTCTGCAAAGACACATTGGGGAGAATAACTCATAAGTGATAAACCAACATCAATATAGCTACCAACCAGATAACATGTTAAAAGGCATACCTTGACCATCCAAGAGAAGCACAGGGACACGTGTGCTGGTAACAGGCCACTTATCACTCATGCTCGCCGCAACAAGGACATGTTCACCAAACGTCTGGTTCGGTAGGGACTGCATATTCTCATACCACGCCATGCCCTTCGGAATTTTCATGTCTTCTTTGGGGATTAGTGCTGGATCACGAAATTCCATAGCGATAGGGATCACGTCTTGATGAATGTAAAAAAATTTCCTCTCCATTCATGGAAACTCTTGGGTGGGTTAATAAGCAATTTCTTCGAGCCACGCATGGCAAAAGAGAAGAACCCCAGGTTCGATTGGAATTGATAGAAGGCGCGAAATTTATCAACAATGGGCTCCTCCCCATGCGAGTGTAGGCAAAATTCAAAATGTGAACTCTCACCATCCCTAGAGGGCTCAGCTGCGAGACCTGAATATGGTAATACGAAAGAAGAGACCCAAAGAACTGGGTAGCAGGTAACCGAAAGTTGCCTTCACCAAAAAAATTCGCAAATAGACTGATGTACCCGGGCGGTGCATCAGCAGTAGTTTGGCCTTTGGCCAGATACCGAGCGTCCGACTCGGCGATGAACAGGTGGCCGCGCACCACCTGTTTCAAAAGAAGCTTCTTCCCATTTTAACGGTGGCATACTCCCACCAACTTCTTCAACATCAGGATCTTCCATACGTTCAGACATTTCAACCTAAGACAATAGTCAAAATTGGAAGAAGAACTTGAAAAACACTTGAAGATCCAGAAGAACACTTTGAAGATTTGAGAGAAAGGGAAAGAGAAGCTAAGAAACGGTAATGAACCATCGAGCCCCCTCCCCTGTTTATACCCATCGCAATTAATGCGATGGGTGAACGTGCCGAACAAGTGGGGCGCGTCTCCAATAAGAGCACGACACGTCAGGCAGCATAACCGGAGTGACGGTTACCACACACGCATGGGGCTCACTCGCCTAACAGAAGACGAGACGACAATGCTGACACAGTGACGCCATGCCGACCACTGTGTCAGCAGTCACATCAAACGTTGCCGTTTTCACCAACCTGTCAGCAAATTGCTCATTTCAAATTTTGAAGACTTTTCCGTGCAAAACAAAAGAGATAACGTCAAAGAGAAGCTAACTAGTTGCGCCGCTTACGTCTTATACTGACACACGCGCGCCAACTATTTTAGCATAACTATAGTTTCCCTGACCATATAATAAAAGCGCAGATACTTAGTCTTTATTTCTAGTCCAGAGCTCCAACCACTTGCCTCGCGCATGGAAGCGGCACTGGACTGGAGGGCTTGAATGGGGGTACGGTCCCAAATCCTATGCTAGAAGTGATGAACCTGTTTATTTATCCATATGTTACTGATTAGTAACAAATCTATTAACATGTGATGATTGGGAACAGTAATTTAACGGTTGGTAACGCAGTTAGTTGTTTTGCTGGGTTTGTGCTGGAGAAACATGTGTTACCTTTGTGTGCATTTTGTGGTGTACGGTGGTTTTTGTACAAAATTATGTGTTGGTATTGTGGTTTTGGTTTGGATTTAGAAACTCTGTGTGAAACGTCGGATTCCGGTGTTGATGAACACTATGTTATGGCTATCGGTTAATCCATCGGCTGTTGGTTTTAAGCCAACGTTGGACTAATGCAAGTGCTTTCTATGACAGGTTTTTGGTATCTCTTTGTTGAAGATTTTAGCCGGCGATGATGGTTTCCTGCCATATGGCATGGCAACTCCGGTTGCATCCATGGCGGGACTGTGACTAAGTCTATTGGTTTACTTTTTTTTTTTTTTCTTTTTTCTTTTTAACTTCAATCTTACTATCAAAACCGAAGTAATTTGAATTTGTTTTGGGTTTTGATCAACAAAAGGTATTGACTGTAAAGGATCTTACCTTTTTCGGTGCCGTTGTAGGTTGTTGTTTGTTAGTTGTTGTAGCTTGGTTTTTATTTGTTCTCTGGTTGCCCCCTTTCATTTCTTGCCGGGGAGGGTCAAACATGTATTCCTCTTTTTGGTGTTTTTTTAAATTAAACTCTTGTCACAAAAAATTGTAACTTTTGGTTTTTCTTGAATTTATGAATTATGAGGCTTAATTAGTCTGATGACTAATTTTGTTTTTTGATCTTTATTTACATGCTTATCGTTCTCAACTTTTTTATTAGGTAGGTAAAATAAATTTTGGTTCTTCTTGTACGATGTTTTAATAAAAGAGAATCTAAATTCTAAAATAGAGTTTTTAAAACCTGAATCCAATTGCTCTAAGTTTTGTATGTGGATTTATGGTTTTTTACAAAACACAAATTTGAAAGGTGGTGTAATCAAAATAATGTACATTAACTAAAAAAGAAAAAGAAAACTTAACCTATCTACCTTTTATAGGTGATATGTGTCAAAACAGCTTTTTACAAAACAAATAATTTATTATACCCTACAAGATCATGAAATAGACATTACTCATCAATTTAAAAAACTGTGTACGACTCTATACGTATCCTCAAATGAAATTGTTGAGACTTTGTAACGTATAATGTAGTCAGTGTCAGATCGTAAAGTAGAATGTCAACAAACAATATCAAAAGTTAAACAACCTTACAATAGAGGTTTACGGTGCAGGATGGTTTGATCCTGAATCGTCTGTAACGAACTATAAAATGTTAATTTTTACCCCTCCGCAACGCGGCGGGCTATCTACTATATAGTTATAAAAATACTAAATGCATAAGGCCCGCTACTAAAAAAATACTACATTATAGGGATAAAAATACTACATTATAGGGATTTCGAGGCCCTCTTCCAAGGCGCACGTGACCAATGTTTATGAGTCGTTCATGTTGGATATTGTTCTACTAGATCGTGTCTTTAAAGCACCCATCGTCACCGTGAAGAACATCCCTCATAGTTGTCGTTTGGCTTTCTCTCAGGCGTTGAAAACCACTCCCTACAAAGTGGTTGCCCAACCTAGATCCATTGAGGCATGGGTTAGGTTGTTCCTTCTTCCTTGTTGCACTTTGCAAGTGGTCAGAAAAAAAAAATAGGCAAGAAAGAAGGTCTGAGAATAGGAAGGCATTGCAAAAAAGATCAATTCTAAATTCTTTAGCCACTTGGGGGAAAGAAGATGATATTTGCATGGTTAAAAATATATTTGATAGTTCTGCTTTGGGGTCTCTAGGTCAAGGAGGTGTTGATTATCCTGGGGAGAGCACTGTTAATAACACCAATGTTAGACAGTGTCTTCGGAAGGTTGCTGATGGCCACTTTACAGCTGCAGCGAAGGTGTTATGCTCATCAGGTGTTGCTCCGTACAATGATAATACCATGCAGGCTTTAGAGGCTAAACACCCATACAGAGAACCTCCATCTATGCCAGGTACTATATATTCTGAGCCTCCCCTTGTAGCAAAGGTGGATAGTCTTCTTGGTTGCATTAAATAGTTTCCTAAAGGGACCTCATGTGGGAGGGATGGCTTGAGAGCACAACACATTTTGGTTGCTTTATGTGGAGAGGGGTCTTCTATTGCCACTGATCTCTTATGCGCTATCACTGCGGTAGTCAACTTATGGTTAAGGGAAATTGCCATCGAGTTTGGAAGAGTTTGTTGCGTCTGCTCCCCTTACACCGCTCTTAAAACCCGACAATTGGATTAGACCTATTGCAGTGTGCACTATATGGAGGCATTTGGTTTCTAAGGTTGATATGAAGGGTGTTGGTAAAGAAATGACCAAGTACCTTAATGATTTTCAGTTTGGGTCGGCGTGTCGGGTGGTGCTGAGGCCATCTTACACAGCGTCAACAGGGTTTTAAATGAACGTCACACTGATGGGTCTCTTGCAATGCTTACTGTGGATTTTTTAATGCTTTTAACCAGGTGGATAGATCAGCCTTACTTCATGAGGTCGGGATAAGGTGCCCTTCTATTTCTTTGTGGGTATAATTTCTATACAGGCAGCCAGCAAGATTGTATCTTGAAGATGGGCACATTTGATTTACCACGGGATTTTAGCAAGGGGACCCATTGGGACCACTTCTTTTCGCTCTTGTTTTGCACCCCTTGTGCGTCAGATTAGAGACCAATGCAAGCTTCTTCTTCATGCTTGGTATCTTGACGATGAGACTATCATTGGAGATTCAGAAGAGGTGGCTAGAGTGTTGAACATCATTAAGGTGACGGGTCCAACATTGGGTCTTGAACTTAATATTAAGAAAACTGAGCTATTTTGGCCTTCTTGTGCTGGTAGCAAGTTTCGTGAAGGGTTATTTCCTACGGATATTGGGAGGCCATTAGTGGGGGAGAAGCTTCTTGGGGGGCCGTTAGTAGAGACGCATGTTTTATAGTGGGTTGGCAAAGAAAAGAGCTGTTAAGGCGGTAGATTTGATGCGTCTTCTACCCAAATTAGGTGACCCGCAGAGTGTACTACTCTTGCTTCGATCCTGTATGGGCATTGCCAAACTTTTCTTTGGCTTGAAGACATGCCAACCTGTACACATGGAAGATGCGGCGTTGTTCTTTGACAAAGGTTTGCGTGAGGCGCTTGAGGAATTGGTGGTTTTGGAAGTCCTTGCTTTGGAGACTTCCAGTGGCGACTTGCTTCCTTACCTATTAGGTTTGGGGGTTTGGGGTTGTATTCGGCTGTAGAGGCTTCATCCTATGCTTTTGTGGCCTCGAGGGCCCAATCGTGGGTGTTACAGGACTAAACCTTAAGAGACAGTGGCATATGTGGTATGGATTCTGATTATGTTTTTGCTTTGGCTTGTCTTCGTGATACGATTCCAAGCTCTGACTTCAGCGGTTTCACTAATAAGGACACCCCCCCTAAAGCCCAACATGCATTGGCGAGTGCTATTTTTATTAAATTGTCCACGACATCAAAGTACAGTTTGACTTGACCGCTAGACAAAAAGCCGTTTTTGAGTGTCTACGAGCACCACATGCACAAGATTTTCTTCTTCCTATACCTATAGATGGGTTAGGCTAGCATATGTTGCCGGTGGAGTACCGTACTATCCTTAAGTATCGCCTCATGATTCCTTTATTTCCAGTTGATGAGGTATGCCCTGTTTGTCATAAGGCATGCTTGGATTCTTTTGGGGAGCATGCAGTTGACTGTAGAGAGCTCACGGGGTTCAAATACCGGCATGATTTGGTTAGGGATGTCCTTTTTGACATATCCAGGCGCAGCTGGTATTTCAGTTAAGAAATAGACACCCGTTAATTTCTTAACTGACCCGTTAGAAGGGAGATCTACCCTTCGACCAGCCGACATTCTGGTCTTTGGATGGGTAGGAAGAAAACATGCATGTTTGGATCTAACAGGGGTTTCCCCACTTGTGGGCTTAGGGGTAGTGCTTTCACGGTGGGTCAAGCTGCTTTGGGTAAGGTAAAGTGACCAAACACGAGTAAGCGTGCCTCGACATCCAGCACGTGTTTATCCCATTTGCCTTTGATACTTTTGGGTTCCTTGCGCCAGAGGCTGTGGACTTACTTAGCCGAGTTCAAAGGGTCATGCACAGTAATGTTATGACCCCGAGATATATGGATGTAGTTTTTAAAAGACTTAGTTTTGCTATACAGAAAGGGGTAGCGGCGAAGCTTGTTGCCCGTTTACCTTCTAACTCAATCTAAATATTATCTTTTTAAAAATAAATTACAAGCCAAAAATTGTTTAAGAAAAAGGTTTAGGGAAGCTTAATGAACTCCAACTCGTCTTGTTTAGGGAGTGCAAAGAAGTTTAAGAAAAAAATGCGTAATTTATGATCGTATAAGAGCATTAATGGGTATATCGAACCGAATGAGTATTGAATAAGGGCCACGCGACAAATATTAAACCATATATGAGACATGATATTAGATACGATACTCTAAACCTCTCACCACATGCGACTTTAACACTGTGTTCCAGAGTTTACTAATGAAAAGAAAGGAAAAGAAAGTAAAAATATTTTGTGTTCCAGAGTTTCATTTAAGGAAGGAAAACAAAGGAAAATAAAAATGTTGCGTTCCCGAGTTTCATTTAAGGAAGGAAAAGAAAGAAAATGACAGGAAAACTAGGCTAAATTCTTTAGTTTTTCTATCCTTCCAATTTGGAAGGAAATAGGAAGAAAGACATCTTTTTGTTTCCTTTCTCCTCCTTTCCTTTCTTACCTTTACTTTCTATTCTTTTCCTTCGCTAAGTTAACTTGGGAACAGAGCATAAAGGAGAAGAGGCAATTGAATCCTCTAGATTAAATACGTGATGAATTTAAACGTATAAAAGCGAATTGGAATATATTAAAAAAGTCATTTTAAAAAGTTGGTATTTACTGTGAAGCCTATTTTTTTACAAGTAGAATAAAATATATTTTAATAGCCAATGAACATCAGCTCAGATGATAGAAAGACTTGGGTTCTTCTGTAAAGACTCAAGTTCGATCTTATTTTGAAGCAAAAATGGAGGGAGGTGAGGGGGGTTTACACAATCCACTAGTTGCGTGGTTTCCTCCTAGGACGGGACGTATTTTTGACTTTCGAGCCTAATGATATCCATTGTTGTATGTGTATGACATCGGGTGGATTGAGGGGCCAGATGATATTGTCCTAAATGGATGTACACTGGTTTCAAACCCGGGTCTCATGTTGACAACTTAAGTTCGATTCGAAAGCCCAACTAGTTGCTCTACTTGTGGTTAAAAAATTAAATAAATTTTAATATAATAAATTTAAACCTAATAATAAATGGGATATTTAAAATTGTTTTGGCCCGGCCACGTGCCTCGTTTAAAGTAAAAAAATGGATATATTTTTATCTTCAATTATCACCCTTTGAGAAAAACAAAAATATAAAAAAAGGGGTTGAGAAATATATGCTATTTTGAAGCATAATATTGAGAATCACGTAACAAAGTATTGCTACAAGGAAAATGACAACACATAATCTAACAGTAAAAACTGAGTATAACAAAAAGATAGAAAATGTTAGTGATTTTAGTGTAACCAGCCATTTTCTATAATTGCAATTAACACAAGTGCCAACGGAAATCAAAACTTCAATCTGATGCAAGTTAAAAGGTGTAGAGTGAACACTTGTATGTAAAACGAGTTTAACTTTGATAAATATTAAAGAAATAATTTATATTATTTCTAATTATTTAGATAACTAATAAAACTAGATCTCAATATTAATTTATTAACTTCTATTTTAAATTCAAAGTATACACTCATCAATTTTTAAACCGGTTTTTATATAGTATTGGGTTAGTCTCAAAAACGATTTAAAAGGTTGTACCGGTCCACCGGATGTTTCAAGTGGGTGACTATCCTAATTCTTCGTGCTTGGATCAAAGTTGTCTTTGCTAGATATATCCCAAATTAAAGTTCCTGTAATCTAGGCAATTCGGGCGGAATTGTTAATCGAGGAAAGTGTTCACTACACGATCTATCAAATTTTCAATCATCGTTTCGTTTTCTACCCTAATTGTCCAACAGAAAATTATACACAAAGATAAGGTTGGTGTTCAACGTAAATTTCTTTCGCAAAAAAGTCGACTCTTGTATAATATATTTCCGTGCTTATTTTTATGTACATATTCAGTTTATCTACATTTTGAGGTAACTTTTGTTTAGAAACGATTCAGGTCTTTACTGCATAAATCCAAGTTACTTAACATTTAGACCCGCCGCATCACGCTGGGAGATTTACTAGTTTTACATAATTAACACGTTTTGCTGCGTTTCCCCTCACCAATAACCTCTATTCGACTTCCAAACACTTAAAAAAATCGATCCAACGTCACCGATGATTAGGGGCGGACCTACTTTACAATTAGGGTGGGTAGCCTCTGCTACCCCTTGACGCTTCGACGATAGTGTAAATTTTGGGAAAATTTGATTTTTTTTTGATATTTTTTCGATTTCGTTACCCCTTTTATTGAAACGTTACCCCTATAGGTATTTTCTAGATCCGCCACTGTCGATGATCATGTTGTATGTGATTGTGTCGGGAGAAACATCTCGTTCAAGCATTAGGTTGAGAATTTCATTTGCCGCTTCAACTTTACCCAATTTACTCAACCCTGATATCATGGTGTTGTATTGTGTACATGAGGATCAAAACCTCTGAAGCATTACATTCCTGATGTTTGAAGCATGACTTACACAGCCGCCACTCAAATCTTCCGGCAGCATTAAGACAAGTCTTAACAAAGGGCCACGGTGTGTGCCCCTCAAGTTTTTCTGGTTTCACCTTTGACTAGTGGGGAAAAAAATCTGAGACATTTGTGACAGATATTCGGGTATGTGACCAAGAATATGATTAGCTTAAAAATTCACAAGTATCAAACAAGTATTTGGAAATCCAAATAGCTAATTTTTAACAAACTGGCGGATGAGAGACAGTCGACGCACTGTACACTAACTAATGACTCAAAGAAAACTCACTCACTACATTGCCCCACAAGTACGTTTTTAACGACAATTTTTTACACTTAAACACCATATAACCTTACACTCGCAGGAATTTGAACTCTCGTTACTTTTGAGGTATACCACTAGACCATTAAATCATTGAACCCACCACTCATAACAATAAGAAATAAGACCTACATTGCATAGTTTATATTTGAATTTAAAATCCCCTTAAATGCCCGAGTTGGCCTCGTCTTATAAGTTACCATACTCATAGTTTATATGAAGTCGAAGAAACAAACCGTCACCACTGAGCTACGAGTCTGTTGACCCATATACGATCCAATGTAAGATTACGACCCTAGTCGATTCATACTTCATATTGGGTACAGTAGTCTCATAAATTGGTAGCTATTTTAAAGAGGTCGGAATCATGTCTTCAGTTAAGAATCGGTTTTAGATGAGTGAATGGGTACATATTAAGAATCAGTTTTAGAAATAATGATATAAATAAAAGCCCGAAAAAAATTAATTAATTAAAAGTTGGTTAGTTTTTAAGAGATAACTATTTTTTAAATAAAATACATAATAAAAAGTTTTTTTTTTCATACTTACTAAAGTTTTAATATATATAAAGGAAAATCTCCAGTACAGCAAACAGTACGAGTCCGCTGAAGCAAGTGTTTAGCCCATGTTAAGTTTGATACCAAAGCTTACAAGTTACAACTACCGAGTCAACTTACAATTACCAAGTCAGCATATACTCTTGCTCAAGCCCGTTTTGGTGGAATGTATTTCACATCATTGTCGTGGCAAATAGACTGTAACAAAAACAAACATAATATACAAACGGGTCAATTTAAATCTTAACAAGTCATACGGGTTTAATTAACTAAATAATATGCTGAAACAGAAAGGGGTTAGATGGTTTCAGTAGATTGAAAATCATCCTAAATCTATTTTCAAATGTATATAATATTCTGATAATGCAGCAATGTAATTATAAATAACACCTTAATTATTTTTTGTTAATATTAAACTTAAAAATGTTTGTGAGTTGGTCTGACACGACCCGCAAAATTTGCAAACCCTAAATTGTCTATTTGTCCATCATACAAAATAACAAATTCTCAATTTTTAAGCTTTCCTAAAGGCAAAAACAGAGTTTTAACGAACCTGCATTTCATCCGATAGTGCTTCTGAGACGTCCAGTGTGTAGCAGCCTGGAACAAACTTTCCTGCAAAAGGTTCACATTTTTTTATGAATGAAAACTGTAACCCAAAACATTTCCAGTTAAGTGACAGTGGCAGAATAAAAGATTCATCTACATGTAAAAGAGGTAATCTAATATATGTTAATTTAACTAGCAAAGTAACAAATAAACCTAGACTTGTTAACGCTTAGTATAATGACACAAGCATGGTAAATTGGTAACAACAAAAAATAGGGCATCGGCAGCACGCAAACATGATACAAAATTCTAAACCATGAATACGGAATATTCATTCAACTCGTGTGATGTTGTGCTTATATTAATATTTAGGTGATCGTACATTGATCATCAAAAGTATAGAATCAGACAAATTGATAAATATCCAACTAATTATTCAAAAAGGGAAATAGAAAGTTGTATATCTAGTCTAGATCATATATAAGAACAAATAAAGCGATACTCGTTAAAGCTTAGTATATGACAGCAGCATGCTAAGTGGTAATGACACAAAATAAGCCTCACCCACATTATTTAAAAATCAATCTATGTAAATGACCAAATATTAAAAAGCTTCGATATTTGACACCGATATTCACTAGGGGAACGATATCGCCGATATTAATTGCATAGTTAATGACTAAACATAAACTAAACAAAACAAAACAACCGTCCATAAACAGACATAAACAAACATATTACTAAACATTCACAAACGCAATTAAACAGACACTACCTTTGTGTCTGTTCGCTCATTTAATTAACCGAACGAAATTCCTTGTTCACGTTCACGGTGTGCGTCATCATTTTGGTTTCCGTGTCCTACGCAGTTATAGCGGTCCAAAATCAAATAGCGGTCAAGGTCCGCTATATGATATATAGGTTATAGCTGCGTTATAGCGTAATTTTTATATCATGCATATTTTATGTATTTATATATATATATAAATATATATAATGAAAATTATTAATAATAATATCAAAATTTATAGTAATATCATATTATCATGCAAAATATTAGTAGTCTTATCAAAATCCAAAACATGACCTCAGGAAGTCCAGTGATTTAGAGATTTATTTTTAATTTTGTTGAATGTTGAACTGATGAAGAACCAGCAAATGAAGACTTTTGGTCCCGATTTAGGTTTAATTTTGGGTTTAGGCCTTTACTTTGGGCTAAAATAAGAAAAAACCGCTAAAAACAGTGCTCCAACCGCTATACAGATTTCAAAATAGCGGTCCAATAGCGGTAATGCGGATTTAGCATCGCTAATAACGGGACCGCTATAAGGGACCGCTATGGGTTCGTATGTCCGCTAAGCGCTACGCTATTAACTGCATAGTCCGTGTCTGTTTTTACCCTAAACTTTCGGTGTCAAAAAATTCAAATAGTAAAGAACGGTTCAGTTTAGGAGTTGCACCCAAAACCAATAGTATAAAACCGAACCGTACCCAACCGACCGTAATTTAGGCATACCAAATCGAAGCCACTTAGCAGCCCAACTGCGGGAAGGGTCCATTAAACTGATGATCCTACAGCAAAATCATACATTTATTTAAAAAGATTCAAAATATAAAACGATAATCAACACAAAATGGTATTTGAAGCGTTAATCGTTGTTACCCGTTGAAAGTACCAGTGGTGCAATCGGCAACAATGTCAGAATTTTCATGCATCTTAAAAAAAGGACAATTCTCACATCCTGTATCAGGAAACTGAAACAGAAAATATTCAGGTGAAACCCTAGTTGGAACATTAGGTGACTAGTATGTGGTTCGATGAAATTAAGAAGAAAATGTTGAGAACCTGATCTAAGGTTTTTACGAGGCGGCAACGAAGACATGCTCGGAGTTCATGGCCGAAGCTTGTCGGAATTTGTGCAGCGGTGGTGGTGGTCGTCGTCATCGGTAAAATGTCTTTGTTTCTAGAAACTTCTTCCGAAGGTTTTGAACTTTTGGGTCTTTTTATATTGTTTTAGACGTTTTATTTCATTTTTTGCAAAGTGATCCTGATAGTATGGGTTGATGACAAAACATGACCCCCATGTTATGATATATTGCAAGTTGTTACACAAAATCCACAATGTCCTATTTACAACTCTTTACACCTCTATGACTAGTGGGTTATTATTAGTTTTCTGCGGCAGGTTCGAAACATAGAGATAAATAATAAAAAATAAGCAAATCCATAATGTTTAATTTACAACTCTTTACGCCTCTATTTAGTACAAAAGTTTAAGTGTATGACTAGTGGGTTATCATCAGTTTTCTGCGACGGGTTCGAAACATGATCTCCTTTACACTTTATTTGTTGAAAAGTTAACATGACATTATCAAAGTTAAGGAGTAAAAAATGAGTGATGTTGACAACATAGCCTTTTAAAAGATATAACAACTTACAATATGAGATTAACATTTTACATGTTTGGAGGGAGATATGATAAACAAACGGAGCAAATTTAGTCGCCTGACCTTGGCCTGGTCAAAATGACAAAGTAAGAACAATTTAAGGTATTAGTTAGACTACGCGTCATCAGTCAATCAGTCATCACTCAGCACAAGCCGGTCCATAACACATTAAGCATGGTACAACATTAATCCACTTATTGAATATTGTTAATTGTTAGACGAACTTTTAATTATCATTTATAATTTGCTTAACACATCCGTGTTGGCAACAAATTTTATACACGGGATTATGAATATGTAATATTGCCATCAGCATTCAGCCACGACAAAGCAAATCCAATGCAACAAATCGTTCGAATGGTCGGGGTAAAAGGATGTTCGGATGATCATCAAACCTAAAACTAAAAAAACATAACGCTAGAAATATAAAAAGGATCGTCTGGCCCCGAGCCAGGCATTAGCTTTGTATATATTTGTCTTACGTATAAAAAGTGAGTGAACCGTTTATTTGATTATTTCGACCTACTAACATGGTTTAGCAGCATTGAAGTATGAGGCTAGCATGGTATAGCACCTTTACGACAAAAATGATGAGCTTCTTCATGGTATTCATGGTATTCGACCGTTTTCCAGTGGTAGCGATTAGATTTGCATAATGCAATCTCATTACGAGTCTCATCTTCAAGATGGCTAAACACATTAACACGGTTTAGCAGCATCGAAACGAAGGGGAAAATGGTGCAACACCATTATGCACAAGCTGACAGCCAATAATACACCAAATACTCCACTTAGACGCCCGGCTCTTGTTACAAGCGGACGCTCCTCTAGAACACACATCGAGTATTACTAGAAGCATGAATGGTATATCATTATAAGTCAGTTTTTAGTTAGTTTATGATCCGATTCGGCTAACGGACATCCCAACAGGTAACTTTTAACCACCACACAAAAACATAGATGAGTATATCAAACGTGATGAGTATTGAATAGTGGGCACCCGACGGTGGTGCTATATGAGACAGTATGGGACTGATATACTATGTACTTCTGTAGTTTTAATATCATGCAGAATGTATATGTAGCAATTTAACACTGACAATTCAGTGACTATATTGATCATAATCGGTGATATATCAATATCAGTCAATATTGCCGATAATATCAGTAACCAATAGTCTGACTGATATTTTACATGGGGACTGCTAACCGATATATCAACTAAATAGCTGATATATGACAGCTTCATGTATTACATTGAGAATCGATAACAAAGTATTGCTAGGGTACAAGGTAAATAACAACACATAATCTAACCGTAAAAACATATAATACTAGCAATATGACACTACAACAAGGTACAAAAAGAAACAACAAAACTTACCGCATTAACTCATTTTGCAGCACATTCCCTCACCAATAACCTCTCTTCGGCTTTCGAATACTAAGAAACCGATCCAATGTCACCAACGCATCTTCGAATTTGCGAATTCTAAGGAAACCGGTTATCATTTTCACTTCATTCTCCGGAAACTTTGCTGTTTTCATGATCTGATCCACTATCTTAACCAAAGTATCATCCATTTTCAACGCACAAAGCCCTTCAGCCAGCATATAAATAGCCGAAAACTCCGGTATAAAACCTTTCGACGTCATCTCATATATAAAGTCAACCGCTTGACCAATTTGCCCTCCACCCGAACATAACGCTTTTGAAACAATCCTATACGACACCTCATCAGGAGGACAACCCGTTTGCTCCATTTCTCTAAAGAACTCCATTGCAGCATCCGCACCGCGCTTTTTAAACAACGTTTGAAGAACGGGATTATATGCGTATGGTGTCACAACCATGTTTTTTAACTGGATACTTCTAAGTAACCTGCAAGCAACCTCGATCCGCCCCGCTTTACATAACCCTTGAATCAAAGTCCCGTACGTTACTATATCGGGTTCGCATTCGTTCGTAACCATAACTTGAACGATATCAGTTGCTTTTTTAATATCGCCCGTTTTACAAAAGTGAGAAAGAATGGAGTTATACGTGAACTTATCGGGCTTTAACCCTTCGGTTATCATCTGATCCATAAGCATAGCGGCTTCTTCAGACCGCCGGTTCTTGCAAAGACCGTCGATAAGCGTGTTATACGTCGTCATATTTCGCGGAACCCCTTGAAGCTCCATTCGATCAAAAATTTCACCCGCTTCTTCGATTTTCTTGTTTTTGGAAAACCCATTGATAAGTGTATTGTACGTTATCGCGCTTCGCGGGCAGTTGCTCGATTCCATTTCGTTCAAGATTTTTAAAGCGGCATCGAGTTTACCTTTTGAGCAATACCAATCGATTAGCATGTTGTACGTAAACTCATCGGGTTGACACCCTTTGTTTTTCATGTCATCCAACACTCGCAGTGCGGTTTCGAATTTTCCCGATAAGCAAAGACCTTGAATCAGCGAATTGAACGTCGAAACGTCGGGTCGGATGCCTTTGCTCGTTAAGTTAAGCGCAAGTTCAGAGGCTGCTACAACTTGGTTTTCGCTACACAAACCGCTAATGATCGTGTTGTACGTGACTGTATCGGGCGAAACGTCTCGTTCGAGCATTAGGTTTACAATTTCGTTCGCCGCTTCAACTTTACCCATTTTACACAACGCTGATATCACTGTGTTGTACGTGTGTACGTACGGATCATGACCCTCTTGAAGCATTACATCCATAATCTCTAAAGCTTGATGTACATAACCCGCTTTGCATAAACCGTTAACCAACGTATCGAACGTAACCCGATCGGGAAAAAACCCCTCGCTTGTCATTTCTTGAACGAAATTCAAAGCTTCTGAAAGGTGACCGATTTTGCAAAACCCATGAATCAAAGTATTAACGGTTAAATTGGTTGATTGACACTGAGCAGATACCATTTGTTCTCTGATTCTTAACGCACCGTCTATATTCCCTTCATCGATAAACCCGTGCATCAGGGTTGTATACGTCTTTTCATCGGGTACCAACCCATGAGCAGGCATCTCTTCCATCATCAAAATCGCAAGCCTCATTTGACGCACTTTACAAAGCGCTTTTATCAAGATATTGAATGTCCCAACGTCTCGTTTAATTCTTTTACTACACATTAACGAGTGAACATCTTCGACTAACTTCAACTTGTTCGCATCAACAAGAACATCTAACAAGAAATTATAACTGTCAGTCCCCGGTTTCACTCGAAACTCTTCTTCCATAATAAACAAAACACAAATCGCCTCATCGTATAGCTCAAACTTAGAGAAACTTTCAATCAAAACAAAGAAAGTATCTTCCTTAACCTTACACGAAGACTGTTTCATTTCATCCAACACGCTTCTAATCGACTCAACTGAACCTACTTGACCAAGCTTTCTAAACATTTCCTCGTAAAGTCCCAAAGAAGGTTTGAAACTCGGTTGCTCTAACGCCCATTTAAATACATCAATCACAGTTTTCTCATCATTCTCACCGCGCAGCATATCAACAACATCTTTTTCTGAAGGTAAAGTTGTGAGTTGCTCATAGTGTTTAGTGGATGCAAAGGAAACAAAAGTTGGGAGCTTTGTGGGAGTTGAAAACAAAGATGGGTGCTTTACAATTTGAGGTAGAGTCCAGGGGTCACAGGTTAAACAAGAGGAGAAACTAAAAGCCATTCCAGCTAATTAACTCAACAAGCTCACTAACTTAAACAATTTAAACTCATTCAGGCATTTCATCAAACACCTGGTGGGCAACTATAATTTCGTAATGTTTTAGGCATATAATTATAAACCAATGTAGGGAATTCAAGAAAGATTCAACTTACGAAATGTCGAAATCAGTAGCACCAGTTTGAAGGGTTTATGTCCACACGTTCCAGATGAATTTGACTGGAGAAAGTGAAAGAGATGAAGAAACTGACACTGGGTGTGTTGCAAGTGGTATGCAAATTGCAAACATGAAATCTTTGAGATGATTTGAGTGAAGAGATAATGAAGAAAAACCAGAGTTGGGAGAATCAATGAACAAGTCTTCTATGGCAATGTTAAAGGATAAACCTTTTGTTTGTTTGAGGCGCAATACATATTTCCAAATTTGGTAACCTGTAACTTTTAGTACCTATTTTACCCTTGTTATATTATAAAATTTATGAGTAAGGTTTTTTTTGAACAACGACTTTCTATAATAGGCGATAGGAATCGCACCCATCACATCGGCAGACCCTTCACCCTACTCTGGCCAAGACTATGTTGACTTAACCGAATCCACGCTTGGCATCAGAGTTTGGCTTGGCGCTCCCCAAGAAAATTTCCAGCCTACTGCCCACCTGAAAGACCGAAAGCGTGTAGTTGCAGCCTCCACAAGAGTCAAAGACTCTCTGGAGTAAATGCACTGTAATAAAAAAACTCGGGTGTGCTCTGCGGGTTTCGAACCTGTGACCAGACCTCTACCCACTTCATTGCATGACCACTGGGCTGAGATACCAGGGTCGAGTAAGTTTTTAATAACAATTTTTTACACCTAAAACCACCCATAGTGGGGTAGTTTCCGGCGTCTTTTGCCTTCAAAAACGCCCCACCACGCCCCTAACCCGCCCCCTTGGGCGTTTTTCTCAAATTTTTCGTCCCAGGCGTTCTTAAATCCACGCTTTCCTTCAATTTTTTGGCCAATAACCACACACCTTCCCAATCTTTGACCAATAGCCTTTTTTATATAGTTTTTATTTTTTATTTATTTCTATTAGAATATAATGCCCCACAAGATTTCAAGCCCCATGACACTCATTTTAACATAATACATCATTGCTGACTGGACTACCATATGACAAAAAACACCAAAGAATGAGGGCATTATTTGTGTCTTCCACTAGATATAGTATAAGGTTTAAAGCATCTTAAATAGCATCAATTTCAATTCATAAAAACATTCATTATGTTACGTCAGATTTCAAACTAATTTAAAAGACTTTAATTTTTTCCCTAACCATAAACTTATACAAACTTACATTTCACACTTCATTTTTTATAAATAAATTAAAAAAAAATTATGTGTGTTCCCGCACACCCGGCCCAAGTGAGTCCTTGTCCATGGACCAAACCACTTGGATAGTTCACCTTCAATGGTGGTGATGGTGTTTGTGATTGTGGTTTGAGATTTCGGACGATACCCCTTTCATACCGTTAGAGATGCCCTAAATATCATTCAAATTTTGTCGGTTATTTTTAATAACAAATTTTTACACCAAATTACTATATTACTAGGTAATTCTTAGTCACTATTAAATTTGAGTTAGATTTTTTTTTCAGTGAAAAAATTTACTTCATACCGTTTTAGTCGGTTTAAATGTATAAATATACTGATAGAAAAAGAAATACATAATGAAGATGTAGCTTGAGGATGAACAAAAACAAGTTATTTTGTCTATTAAATGCTTATATTAGTTGTAATGTTTATTAAACGTCGTTGATAGCTGAAAGACAAGGGAGTACATGCGCTAATCGGTTTTTGTCTTAATTGCTGAGTGTTATATCCAAAGCTTGATGCAAAACTACTATCAAGCCGAGGGTCTCATTGGAAGCAGTTTTTCAATTCCTACGGGGTAGAGGTAAGGCTGTATACATCTTATCCTTCTCAGACCCTACCTTAGCTTTGCCACTGGTAGAATTTACTGAGTATGATGATGCTGATAATTAGTTGTAATGTTTCTGGTCCTTAGCTACTTGGGGCTAAAAATCCTGAAACGAAAAATACCAAGTATGAATAAAACTTGATATTATCAGACGTGCTAAAAAATTGCATATTCGTAAAATAGAAACATTGATGCACTCCTATAAACGTGGAGTATATAGTCAATTTGACTTGAATTTTTTAAGTCGTTTCTGAAGGTTATAAATTAAATCGGTTAAAGCTCAAACACAGTGATTATGAATATCTTATTGATGAATTTGATCAAATTATGAACTTAAACATTAAAGCCTAACAACATATTTGAATCATGATCAAACCCCTAAAACCAAAAACTAAGTTTTTTTTTACAAGAACCATAAATTATGTTTTCCTTATTAAAAGGATAATCTCATAAGTCATAACACGCTCCTTATCACACAAAGACTAACACACTCAAATTCTCTAGGGATTTGGTTTGAGGTGTAATTGTACATGATCAATATTTTTTTTCTTCACTTTATCAAATTTATTAGTATGAGATATTGTTCTCTTTTTCATGATTGTAAGGGTATGTTTGGTAAAAATAGCTGGTGGCTGGATGCTGGAAGCTGTAGCTTTTTAGAATATTTAGGTGTTTGGCAGATTAGCCGAAACTTTTAATAAAATATATAAATGACCAAAATGGACATAAAAAGTTGGTAAATTAAAAAGTTTATTATCTTTAGAGGTTAATTTAGTCATTTTTTCCTTAAAAGCTTGTAGGTCCTTCTAAACGCTACTAGTACTAGTAGGACCGTTCAAAAGCTTCAAACTTCTAACTTCTAACCTAAAAGCTTCAAGCTACTTTAACCAAACAAGACTTTTTATTGAGTAGAAATTTTTTCTTAAAAGACTAAAGCTAGAAGCTCCTAAAAACTTCACGCCAAACATACCCTAAGTAAGACACAACAAAGATTAAAATATGACGAAAAAGACTACCATTGACATTGATAGTCTTTACATTAACTAACTTAGTTTCAAAGAGCAAATTATTATATATTTAATATTATGAACATCATTGCAACGATTAAGATCTTTTTGGACTAGTTCACTAAAAATTGACCGACCCAATCAAACTAATTTTGATGTGTATAAGATGATGTACGTTTAACCCATTACATAACTCATTTGACCTTGTCACCCATCTATACATTATATTAAACCAAAACAAACTTTTGTCATTCGTCATAATCTTAAGCAACTTCTTGCCACGTGTCATGTAATTGTGCATCCTCTTATCCTTTTATTTTGTTTTATACGCAAGTAAAGGTGCATGATGTATGATTGTTACTGTTACTGATATCGTTCAAAATGCTATTTGCAGTGGCAAGTGGTATATTGGTCCAAGATCCTAATAAGCGTAATGATGTTGATGAAATATTTAGCAAGGCAGTTAGGCAGTGTGGAGGGGCACATGGATAATGTCCATCCTTCGTTGGGCGTAGCTTAGAGGGAGGTCGGGGGTGTCCAACCCCCCCAAACTTTTCGCTCAGTAGTGTCCGGTAAGTCGTTTTCGTATAGAATTTTTTTGGTATATACGTTTTCGACCCCCCGGTATTATAATTTTTTAGGTATATACGTTTTTGACCCATCCCGATTGGAAATCTCAAGCTTCGTCACTGTCCTTCACCAAGTTTTACAAGCACTGGAAGATCACTGGGTGATGAAGCAATGCCAGCACAAACTGCTTCCGAGCAACCCAGAATGTGGTCCACAACATAGTTGTTTGGAGAAACGGTTTCACTGTTAAGGATGGACCTTTGAGGAGGGTAGATGACCCTGAAAATGCATCTTTTCTTGAGGTTGGTAATTTAAGCTAATGTATCTTCGACGAGTTGGATGGGTAAAAAAATCTAAAATAGAGGTGTAGATAAGTGTAGTTGTTTTTTTCTTTTTTTTTTTTTATAATGTGAAACATTTCATAAGAAACTTCATGATTTAAATTTAATAAGGATGGCAAGATGGGCAGGTTAGGTAACAGATGGAAAGTGTTTGGATTGAAATAAATCATATTTTGGTACGAGTTACACATTTCCCTATCAAACTTTACTTAATAGTTTCTTATAGAGACTTATCAACTTGGTATTTCTTACAGATACGTATAAAGTTTATTAAACAGGTTGAAAATCAAATTACATTGAAATGGAAGGTAAAAGAGCAACAAGCTGCAACGCTACCTCTTTTTGCATATTTGTTTGTGATATAGAAGTCAACTTTTCCTTGTTCAAAGTAATGATAAACGGGTTTTTTGTTTGAAAAGGTTAAACAAGAATTAGCCACAAGAAACAAGCTTTAAGGTAGGATCAATAATCTATTAAAGTTGCTTTGTAAAATCTCCAACATTCAGCTTCTTGAGAGTTGCAGAGGGGAAGCTTTGAGGAGATTGAAGAAGCTAAGAGAGTGAAAAATGGTGATTTCATATGCAAGAGTGGAGGAGATTAATGGCAGTTATAAAAAGTTTATATCAACATTGTTAAATAATATATTTTATTGTGAGGACAAAAATGTAACACACATGTACTTAAACTAGTAAATAATACTTAAATAACCCATCATGTGCGACTCATGCTTACCAAGACGTGCATCTTTAACAAAATTGGACTCAAGTAATTAAATTAATTAACTAAACCACATGAGCTCAAAAGTCTTAACAAACTTTTCTTGAGAGTCGGTGTCAAAAGTTCATGAGATTAGTTTCAAAATTTCATACGGTCTGTGTTAGAAATATCTTGAGGGTCCATCATGATTTTATCACATGTATATAAAAATTCATGGTGTGTGGCCACCCTATACAATTCATAGCGTATTCCACTTGAGTTAATTTCTGACTCAATGAGTTTACTTTTTTTTTTTTTAAGTTTAATTTCTGACTCAATGAGTTTACTTTTTTTTCTTTTAAGTTTTGTGATTTTAGGTCTTTTATGTAAATCTTAGTTAGTAGGTTATCATCAATTTAAAATCATAACAATTTCAAACAAGATAGCATCAAACGACTGATATAGACGACAAAAAATTATTCAAATGAGCCATTCTACTATCAAACAAGATAGCATCAAACGACTGATCTAGAAGACAAAAAATTATTCAAATGAACCATTCTACTAGAACCCGACTCAAATGCTTATACAAATCAAATCAGCTGAATTTACAGGCCAAATATTTGAAGATCGTATTTGCTATTGCTTTGTACTTGAAAACCTGGGTTTAGGGCTGCAAATGAATCGAACGTTCAACGCAATGTTCGTGAATTGTTTGGTCGGAAGTTTGTTTGCGTTCTTTTGTTTAATAGTTGAACAAACACGAAAACAAAAATTCGCTTGTCTAGTTAGATGAACGATCATGAACAGAGGCGGCTTAGTTAGTTAATTTATGTTCGTGAATGCTCAGTCACGTGTTCATTTGTGTTTGTTTATGTCTATTTATGTTCGTTTGTGTTCGATAATTCATTAGAGTTTTAACTTTTGTATTTATTTACATACTTCAAAATTCCGACTAATAAAATATTAATAATTATTAGTGTATGGTATTCTACATGCTTTTTAACAATTTAGGGTTCACAACCTTCTTCGGGTTCGTCTTCTCAACCATCACCGGCTTCATCTTCTCATGAAAGAAAGTTTGACAAACTCAAGTTTATAACCTGTGTAATGAAATGTGTATGACTTTGTGTTGATTTTGATTATCCTAATTCTGAAATTTGCTTTTTTTGGGTTTTAATATATGTTCGCTTGTGTTCATGAACGCTTGTTTTTATTCGTTCGTATTTGTGAACATTTGTTTGTATCTATTACCTAAAATTAACGAACGAACACAAATGTTCATTTCTCTAATGAACGAACACATACAAAATTTCGTATTCGATAAGTATTCATGAACAGTTTGTGAACACGTTTATTTTCTTAACGAACGAACACAAGCGAGGTCTTGTTCGTATTCGTTCAGTTCGTTTGCAGTCCCACCTTGGTTCACCGGCTAGTCTGGGATTTCAGGGACGACCTCAGGCAGTTAGGATTGTGTTTGTGCCTACTCGTGTTTACATAGCGAACACACCATTGATCGGGATTTGTTGCCGCTAAATGATATGTCAAAGGCACCATGTGGCAAAGTGGTTTCAGAGTATATCAATCTCTGATACGTTGGAACATGTACACTCAACCAAATGTGGTTAAACTAAACAAGGATGGTTACACAATGATGGTGAGAGAAAACCATAAGGGTAGCTCCAGTGATGGTCTTCATAAGCTACGAGTATGGGATTGTTACCTCCGCCCTAGTCCAGTGATAGTCCGTCATGATCATCCTATTCAGCAACCTAGGGTGCAACAATGTTGTAACCAGATTAAGACTGCTTGTAATCTGATGCAACTTACTAACTAACCTGGATGAAGATATTATTGTTAAACTATCAGGTGTCCTTCTTACCAAAGTGAATCATACTCAGGGGCTGTTTGGCAACTTCTAAATGGTTAAGTGCTGAACTAGTAAGAGGTCTGAATCATTAAGTGCTGAACCAGTAAGAAGTCTGAACATGAAGAGCCAGTATAATGCTTAACCGTTCAAAAGCAAATGTCTGACCAATTCAGATCAGAGGTCTTAACCATTCAGACTCAGTATAATACTTAACCATTCAGAGGCAAATGTTTGAACCATTCAGACATATGCTTACGAAACAAACAGTCTGAACCATTAAGTGTTGAACCAGTAAGAGGTCTGAACCATTAAGAACCTTATTAAGAGGTAAACAAACAACCCCTCAATCTTACAAGGTGAAGATGCATTATCTTTCCTTGTGAAGAAGCAAAAATAGGATTGTTAGGAACATGCACGAGGACATCCATGTAATGGTGGTGGGAGAGTAACACATGCCAACTATTTGAAGATCGTATTTGCTAAGATTTTTACTTGAACCCTCGGGTTCATTGGCTAGCTGGTGATTTCATCAGGTACGACCTTTAACGGTTAGGAAGGTCTACACGCCTAGTCGTGTTTACATGATGAATGGACGACTGGTCGAGAGCTGTTGTCACTATCCTGAAGAGTCTAAGGTAGGACGAAACCAGTGACGCTTATCATAAATAGGATGGATTGGCTAGCAATGGGCGATCGGCTGCACCACATGGGGCCTCGGAAGACGTACTTGTGACATCAAGCTCGGTTACGAGTGGGTTCTCATAAGACTAATTACGATCAAGTTGCAAGCCACAAAGCCTATCTCGGATGTTTGGTTAAGTGATATGAGTCACTGGGCCTGCCTTTAAAAACCTTGTTCGGTTACTAAACCCAACCCGAACCTGACTGTCTCTTAAGACTCTTGTCTTGGCTAGGGATGGCGACATGCCGAGTATGAGTTGAGTATTGGTAATCACATTCCAATACCCACTTGTAAAACTATGTCCCATACCCGACTATTACCCATCAAGTACTTTCTAGGTAATTACTAGTCAGGTATCAACGGCCAGTTAGTTAAAAAAATATCAGTAGCGATTTTAAAGATATTTTTTTGTTACCATCCTAGTTTTTCTAAAATTTCATATTTTTAACAACCATGGTTGTAAAACAAGGTTTCCAAGGGCGAGTACTCCCCGAGTAGTCGCTACAAGGTAGGCTGCTGAGGCGACTTTCTTCGACTCCGCCTAATTACTCTGAGTCGGTCAAACTCGGTCAACCTCGGCCAGTATCGGATTTAGTAGGTCAACTCGACCTAGTTTGACTTAAATAATAATAAAACATAATTTGTATGCCTACATATTAAAGAATGAATATAATTTTCACGTATTTTGTTATAAATATTAGTAAATTTATGTTATTTGATATATATTTAATCTCCAAAAAGTAATTTCTTTATAATTTAACATGTCCGAGTACTCCTCGAGTACTCTCCGCTTACACTGAGTACACTCAACTTCCCGGTCGACCGACTAGGGAGTTTCTAGCGACTTATGCAACCATTATCATAAACTACACCATAAAATTCTTGAAATATTAAAGTACATAAATTTTATAATAATACAAAATTTTAAAAGATAATGACGTATTTTATAGCGTAGAAATATAAATAGTATCGTTAAAATATGGCAAAAGAAATTTTATTATTTTATACAATAAAGCACTAGAATGAAGCATTACTAAATAAAATTTAATTGAAAATAAAATTAAAAATTTAATGGTATATATATTCGGGTAATTAGGTCGGATATGCCCTAATTCCATACGAGTTTTTTCAATCTCATATCTGGTCATACCCAACGGGTTTGGGGTATACCCGTCACAAACCGCCGGTACGATCTGGTTCCAAACTGGTTTTAAAATTAGTTTTGGTTTACGAACTGGTTTTGGTTCATGAACCGGTCTAAATGTGCATCTTAAGCTCTAAATCAAGATGGAGAAACGGCACTTTATTTAGCGTTTATTTGTTTCTTTTTCATCTAAGAAAATAATGACAATGTTACCTTTTTAATAAGTAAAAAAAATGCGTCTTCCTGGGATTTAAGAACTAAGTTTATTCCTGGGATTTAAGAACTAAATTTATACAATATTTGATTTAAGAACGTCGTTAAAAAGCTGTAGATTTGCTAAGATGATTGGGACCAGCATGTTGCATTTCTATTATTTTAATCAGCTACATTTAAAAACTAAATAAAGGTTTTAATTGATTAGTTTAGAGATTGCGTGTCTTCTTTAACTCTCTGCTTTCTCTCTATAGACTTGGCATAAGTTCTTTGTGTGTATGTTGGTTTATATATGTCATTTGCAGTATTAATTAATCATATTATCTTGAGAATCATTTATTGATTGTGTATTAAGAATATTGGCTCATATTATCTTGAGAGTCATTTGATTGTGTGTTCAGAATATTGGTTATATTGAGTCTCTCAATTGTTGATTTTGTTTGGTTAATCATGGGAGATGCCGCTATTTCCGCCCTTGTGAGCGAGGTGGTGGGGAGATTGACTTCTGAAGTAATCAAAGAGCTAGCTCAACTTTGGGGACTGAAGGACGATATTTCGACGCTCAAGGGTGACCTTGAACAAATCGAAGCTGTTCTTCAAGACGCAGAAGAGAAACACATCAAGGAAAAAGCCGTGGAGTTGTGGCTTAAGAGTCTCAGATCAGCATCCTTGGAGGTAGAAAATGTGCTAGATGAGATCTCAACTCAAGCGTTACAACAACGTCTACACAATAAAAGTGGCATCAAATACAAGGTAAGAGCCTTCTTCTCCTCCGATCATAATCAACTTATGTTCCGTATTAGAATTGCTCACAAAGTTAAAGCCATAAGAAAAACACTAGATGCCATCGCATCCAAGAGATCTGAGTTAAGCTTGACCCGTAGTACCATAGAACATGTAGATGTGGACCTTGCACGTGAGATGCCAGATAGGGAAACTAGCTCACTTATACATGATTCTTTACTTGTCTTCGGTAGAGATAAAGAGATGGAGATGATAACCAAAAAGATATGTAATGGAAACATAAAAAAATATGGCAATGTTGGCATTCAGGTGTATGGTATATGGGGTATGGGGGGCGTGGGAAAGACTACTCTAGCTCAGTTAGTTTATAACCATGAGAGGGTGAGTCGATATTTTGAGTTAAAATGTTGGGTGTATGTCTCGACAAACTTCCAATTAAAGAGATAATGAAAAAAATTATCGAATCCATAGATAAATACGGGTGTACACTTACACAGCTAGAGACATTGCAAGAATCTCTTCAAAGCAAGTTAAGCAGAAAGAAATTTTTAATTGTATTAGATGACGTTTGGATAGAAGAAAATGAAAAGACCAAGTGGGACCATTTAACTAAAACATTAAGTTGTGGGGCAGAAGGAAGTATTCTTCTTATAACAACACGATCCCATGCAACTAGTCTAATGATGGCTAAGGTTCCAGAGTTACAACATAATCTAGGATGTTTATCATATGAGGACTCATGGTTATTATTCAAGAATCTTGCATTTGCACAAGGAAGAGAGAAGATTGACATAAGTGAGCTTGAGCCTATTGGAAGGAAGATAACTGAGAAATGTAAAGGGTTGCCTTTGGCAGTTAAGACTTTGGGTAGCTTAATGTGGTCAAAACATAGTACAAGCGACTGGCAACGTGTAAAAGACAGCAACATATGGGAGTTGCAAGAAAATAAGGTCTTGCCTGCTTTGAAGTTAAGCTATGATAACTTGCTCCCACATTTAAAGAGATGTTTTTCTTATTGTTGTTTGTTTCCTAAAGGCTATGTTATGGAAAAGGATGTACTGATTCCGTTGTGGGTGTCAAACGGTTTCATTCCACACAGTAAAGAAATAGACTTGTACGGGTTTGGGGAAGAAATTTTTAATTGCTTGGTTTGGAGGTCCTTTTTCATTGTTAAGGTCAATAACATTAGGGGTGATAGCTATATATTGCATGATCTGATGCATGACTTGGCACGGCATGTGATGGGAGATGATTGTTTAGTCATAGAGTATGGTAAGAAGATTATGATCCCAAACGAGGTGCTTCATTTGAGCTCATTATATCCAAATAAAAAGTTTTTATATGAGGATTTAGGTAAGTTAACATTACTAAGGTCAATATTCATGTATCGATTAGTGAATGACGGAAGCATTCGCCAATTTTCCAACCACATGTATCTAAGGGTATTATACTTGGCTCGTACTGAGTTATGGGAAATGCCTCAATCAATTTGCAAACTCAAACATCTGAGATACTTGAATCTATCACATTCACTTATAAGAGTTTTACCCAAGTCGATTATGTATCTCCAAAACTTGCAAGTGCTTGTTTTAAGTTCTTGTCAAAAACTGTGTAAGTTTCCTGAATCAATTTGCAAACTCCAACAATTGAGATACTTGAATTTATCAAAATCAGTCGATTATCAACCTCCAACACTTGCAAGTGCTGCTTTTGAATTCTTGTTGGAACCTACGTAAGTTGCCTGAAGGACTAAGATACATGAGGAATCTTCAATGTTTGGACATCAATTTTTGTCATTACATTTTACAATTGCCATTAGGAATCAAAGAGCTGACTAGTCTCCGAAGACTTTCAAAGTTTCCTGTTGGTAAGGAGAATGAGGCAAAAATTGGGGAATTAGGGAATCTAAATCTTCTTGAGGGGGAGTTGCTGATATCAAGACTTGAGAATGTTGGAGGTTTAAGTGACGCGAAGAGTGCAATCTCAAATGCAAAAGAAATCTGTTGGTTTTGAAGTTAAGTTGGTATAAAGAAAATATATTTGCGTATGATGAGGAGGTTCTTGAGGGACTAGAACCAAATCCTTTTCTCAAGGAACTGAAAATATTTTCTTACCATGGAAAGTTTATTTCTCCAATTTGGATGGCCAATTTAAAGAATTTGGTTAAAATTTGTTTTTATTATTGTAGAAAGTGTGAGCATATTCCACCACTTGGGAGATTGCCCAATCTTAAGGTCATTTGTTTGGTGGGAATGAGTTCTTTGAAGCGTTTCCATGATGACGACACAAACATGTTAGGAGACACCCATGAAACGTTTTGTTCTTTACAAGAGTTATACATTTCTGAGTGTGAAAAAATTATTTCCTTGCCTAGTAACCTTCCAAAACTCAAGGTTTTAAAACTAGAATTGTGTACTAACTTACTTTCTCTACCAGATGAGATTCATACTTTCAAGGATCTGCATACACTTGAGATATACAAATGTAAACATTTAAGTAAAAGGTATGAAAAAGATATTGGTGTTTATTGGCCTAAAATTTCTCACATTCCCGTATAAGTATCGTTGTTCCCTGATGCATGGTAACATTAAGTTGCTACAATCACCACCGATGTGCAATGATGCCATCTAGCGATTAAAGAATGTTGAAGAATTGACGAACTCAATGATTTACTATTTTGTTTTTTGTTGCCCTTCAGGCAATGCCATCAACATCACCAAGACCACTTTCACAGTTACCGGTTTGTCTTGATTCATACACAATGTCTCTCATAAACAATTATCTCTTTTCTTAGTTGCACAATAATTTTGAGTCAATTTGTAAACAATGCTTGTTAACTCTATGTAACGAGTTGCTGATGTTTGTTTGTAACATGTGTGTCCATACTTTTTATAACTTGGATCTATATTTTTATTAAGAATCTTGACAACACAGGTGCGAAAAAGCGCTGCTCCTGTGAGCTTAACCAGCTTCAGTTTTTCAAGGGGTGTTAGCCCACCACCTCACCCCTCCTTGGCGAAGAGGAACACTACACCTCCAATTTCATTTTTTTTAACTTTGTATTTCTTTTATTTAACTTAAGATTCATCTTTCATATTATCATAAGGCTATGTGTTACTAGATTATATTAGCGTGTATATTATTTTAGGATAATATATTAGAAGATTAGTATCATGTATTATTTGTGTTTATCTGTTTCCAATTTTAGCTCCTAAGAAGTCGGTCCTAGTCCTATATATATTTTAGATATTACTGATAAGAGATCAAGGAATTACGATTACCTTTATGGTATCAGAGCTTTCAAGCTCTAAACCCTAGTTCTTCACAGATCCCAGACTACGAGTCTGCTGCCCCAGCCTTCTTTTATTCGTTTTTTTTTTTCAACACCCGTATTATCTTCACAGATCAGCCATTGTCGATACCGACCCTAAAACACCTACTCTCCATCCTGTTTACATTGTTACAAACATCCAGAACAAGGTGCGGGTTCTGGATGGTACCAAGGTCACCTATTCGTCTTAGGTGAAACTGTTTCAGTTGACTGCTCGTGGTTACAAGGTAACAAACCACATCGATGGCACCCTTCCACCAGAGAAAACTGATCCTGACTATGAGTCATGGATGGAGATTGATGCCATTGTTCTGCAGTGGATTACAGTACCCTCCCCGACGATCTCCTGGTTCGTGTTCTTGAAACTGACTCTACTGCTTTAGAGGCCTGGTTACGCATCAAAGGCCTGTTCACCAACAACAAAGGATCTAGGGCAGCCACCCTAGAACATCAGTTTGTTAATCTGACTCTGAAATCCATGCCATCTCTTGACGCCTATTGCCAACGATTAAAGGATATTGCTAATCAACTGGCTGATGTTGACAAACCGGTCTCCAATCAGCGCCTCATCCTTCAATTAGTTAGGGGCCTACCATCTGAATTTGACACAACTGCAAGCATCATCAACAAGGAAATTCCTACATGGGAAGAGGCTGTTAGTTTGCTTCAGTCTGATCAGCAGCGACAAGAGGCACGGGAATCCCTTAATGCTTCAGCCACCTCGTCAAACATCATGACTATCTCTGAAGATCAACAACCATCACACTGCAGGCAGCAGCAACAACCTACACGCGGAGGTGGTGGCTCATACAGGGGCGGCGACAGGAGTAACCGTCGCGGCGGTGGTTTCGGGTCAACAACAGCAGCGTAACAGCAACAGGCAATATGGACAGCAAAATTCTGGATCTTCAGGTTCTTTAGGTTCTTCGGGTTCTTCGGGTCAGCCCAATTGCAATGGGTCCTGGCCCAATAACAACAGTAATCGGCGATCGAATGGGCCCATGGGTCCTTGGCCAAACTGGTGGATGGCCCAATCCCCAGCCCCATGGTATCCACCACCACCCTGACCATACCCGACGATGCCAGGGTGGGCTTCCCCTTGGCCTTAAGGTTTTGGCTCACAGCACAACCAGTCCCATCACCAGCAGCCCAAATACCTCAGGCGCATTTAACAGAAGTGAACCCAATGGATCCTCAGGCCCTTGCTAATGCTTTTCAGGTCCTAAATGTTCAAGAAACTGATGATGGTGAAGACCCATGGGATATGGACACTGGTGCTACTAATCACGTCACTGGGGACCAATGTAAAATCTCTTTTTTCCATGATTTTTATCCTATTAAATTTGTTAAAGTTGGTAATGGTAATCGAGTACCAATTCACGGATCCGGTAACACCACCATTACCTCACCTACCAAAAACTTTGTCCTTAACAATGTTCTTTATTCACCACACATCGTCAAAAACCTTATATCTGTCAAACAATTCACTAAAGATAACAATGTTTCTGTGAAATTTGATCCGTATGGTTTTTCTGTGAAGGACTACAAGAGTGGGAAGATCCTAACCAGGCATGATAGCTCCAGCCCACTTTATCCTCTCACCAAGAACACTGCTTCAGCTTCCGCTTTTGTTGCTTCATCTTCATCAACCGATTTTTGGCATGATCATCTTGGACATCCAGGACATCATATTATGGATTTTTTTCATTCTAGTCATTTAATTTCGTGTAATAAGCGATCACGATCGCTCGTTTGTCATTCATGCCAATTGTCGAAACATAAACGATTACCATTTGCTAATTCAAATTCGTCTACTTTATTACCATTTGATATTGTTCATTGTGATTTGTGGACGTCGCCCGTTCTTAGTAAATCTGGTTACAAATATTATATGGTGTTGATTGATGATTACACTAATTTTACTTGGGTTTTTCCATTGAAATACAAATCTGAAACTTTTTTCAAATTTGCCCAATTCCACAAATATGTTAAAACCCAATTTCACATTGATATTAAGTCATTCCAATGCGACTTAGGGGGTGAATTTGACAACACATATTTTCGAAATTTTGCTACGGCAAATGGTCTTCACTTTAGGTTTTCATGCCCACACACTTCCCAACAAAATGGGAAGTCTGAACGCATGATTCGTCGTCTAAACGAAATCATGTTCTGTCACTTAACTCATGCTTCGCTTCCATCCAATTTTTGGGTCGAAGCGCTTCATACAGCTTCCTATCTTCATAACATCCTACCGTCCGCCAAACTACGGTTTATAACCCCAATGGCTTCTCTCTATGGTCGTCAACCTGATTACGACCACCTCCGGGTTTTCGGATGCGCATGTTATCCGAACACGTCCTCAACCCGACCCCATAAATTAACCCATTGGTCCTCTCTTTGCGTTTTCCTTGGATACCCTGCTCATTTTCGGGGTTATCGGTGTCTCAACCTTACTACCGGAAAGGTAATCCTCTCACGGCACGTCACTTTTGCGTAGACCGTGTTCCCATTTTCTAAACCCTCCTCACCTGCAGACCATACCTTTCTAGAAAGTGACATCTCACCACTTCTTTCACCACCTACATCTTTTCCGCATGCCCCACACACCCTACGGATCCACCATCTCCTAACCAGCCTCAACCCAACTCTTCTCCGCCAACCTCGCCCTCTCCTACATCGCATCCGCCGCCTCCCTCACCTATTACCTACCAGCGACGAAAAAAAAACCTTCCCCCACCAAAACCTGTCTATACCAGCCCTTCTACTTGTCACACACCCGACCCGCAAAAGGTGATCGGGGCATGATTAGGTTTTCATCAAAGCTCATGACATTTATTATAATGTTTCATATTTATTATTACAATTTTAAAGAAGATCATACAATCAAATCATACAAATACAACATGTTCTATACATCTTCCTAGGCTTCATTATTTTTCTTCTAAGGCACTTTCCTATGTGTTCCTTGCTTCATCCTGTCCACTTGTATCATGTGTAAAAATGGTTTTTGGGTCAACAAAAAGTTACCGGGTGAATCCTATTAAAACATTTAAACGTGTTTATTGAATTGATTATAAAATAAAGTGCATAACCACATATGAGTAAATGTAAATGTAAATATATCCACAAAACACTTAATATTAAATATTGCACACACATACAACAATAGATTATTTTGAGGCACGCGTTGTTCAACTCGTCTCCCACGAGGAACTGATGGGCCTAATGAATGAGTTTTGAGGCACGCGTTGTTCTACGAACTGATGGGCCTAATGAATGAGTTTTAAGGCACGCGTTGTTCAACTCGTCTCCCACGAGGAACTGATGGGCCTAACAAATAATTTGCATACAACTTGACAATATGTCATACATAACAACAAACAATATTTACATTCTAAGTTTAGATCATAATATGGTATAGCACGAGTTTGAATAAGCGAATTAGTTTAAGCGACACATGATACACCCCAAAACATGAATAAAAAGGGGAATTTGTAAGAATTCACTCACAGTGGTTGCGTTTCTTGGATTGATGATGAATGCGCACGAATTTGGATTTAACCACGAGAGAAACTAACCTAAATAATAACATAATGGTTCGGTAAATAAGTGGATTTTATTAACAATTTTAATAGGATTTTTGGATATATTTTTGTGAGTTTAAGGCTATTTTCTAACTTTAAAAACATTATTTTTAAGTATTTTTAATTGATTTTTTTAAATTAAATAATAAATAAAATATTAAAAAAATGTTGACTTTGACCGTTGACCGTTGACCATGACTGTTGACCGTTGACCGGTTCGGTCGTGTATATATTTGCACTGAGTGAGACTCGAACCCGTGACCTCCCGTATGCGTGCACGCAGCTCTACCAACTGAGCTACGTGTCTAACCCGAAATATTTCTGTTTTTAATTATATTTATACAATGTTTAAGTTAATCAGAATTCATTTATTTTAAAAAGATTTTAATTGTATCGAACCAGTGCCGTCAACAGGTCTCAAACCCGGGACCTGTGATTAGTGTTGCACACAGTCCACCGCTGGACTGTGTGTCTAACCTGGTTAATATTCTGATTTTTACTATACTTAACATCTTACAGTGAGTTAACCCGGTTCGGTTTTAAAAAAAGACATTTTTATTTCCGAGGATAGGGTCGTGATAGGGATCGAACTCGAGACGTGTGTTTATTGTTTGCACACAGTCCACCGCTGGATTGTGTGTCTAACCCGTTTATATGTCTTGTTTTAATTAATCTTATACAATAGGCCGACTTCATCTTCTTCGTTCAAAACACAGACAACGATTTTTCAACTGTTTCTTGTTAAATTCAGTTAACGAATAGGTGATTGAAATGTGATGAACAGAGAGGGTTTGGGGAAAGAATGTACCGGAACAGATTGTCTTTCTCAGAACTCCGGCAAGGATCGTCGGCTCTGTTTTGTGAACTCCGCCGATTCACAGCGTGATTCTGGAAATTTCAGAGATTTTCCGGCGAAAGCAGAATATTCGGCAACGTTGTCTGGGATTGATTCGTTTTGAGGTGGGTCTCGGTTTTCCGACGAAAGTCCGGTAATGGCAGAATATTTCCGGCGAGTGGAATTGCTTCGAGAAATGGTGCGATTTTGAGCGAAAAGATTACCAGAAGCTTGGGTGTGCATTTATAGGGAAGAATCAAGTTGAATTGGGTCTGTTTCTAGTCTCGATTCATTGGTCAGCCTTTCTCCGGCGGTTATGACTGATGTCGCGGAACTAGACATCGGTTATAACCGATGGCGACGTTAATACGCACGTTAAGTCAAAAGAAACCGTCGATAATTGGCGCAATCGTCGGATTTTCCGGCGTCTGCGGATTTGGGCGTGCTGGTTTTGAGTTTCGAGTTTTATTATAAATGTTATTTGTTTCATTATATAAGACAAATGGGTCAAGTGGCGGAGTGGTTAAGTGGGTGTGAGTTAGTTCTTGAGATTTCATCCGGCTGACCCGGGTTCGAAACCCGGCATCAGCAATTTATTTTTATTTCATTATTTTTTATAAACTTTCAATTATAAATTTTAAATTCTAATATATTTATTAATTATGTATCGTATAAAATTAATTTGAGTATTAAATACGCAACGAAAATTTTAACTGGATGTTCGGTTAATAAACGAAGCGGGTTTGGTTAACCCGGTTTTTGACGGATGTTACAGTATCCCCTACTTTTAGAAATTTCGTCCCGAAATTTAAGTAGTGGCATGTTTGTCTCAAAAGGATGGTGTTTTAATTTGACACTTTCATACTTAGAAGGGAGTAAGAGTTTAAATTTTGTTTGAGGCGGTAACGTTCCTTGTAAGGGTTGAATACCCTGCTACAGGAATCGCTTTTTGTTGCCTACGATAAAGAATATTGATAAACAGAGTTGATTGATTAAGTATGATTTTATGCACAAGAGTTTTGATACGTTTGGAAAGATAAGGTTATATCCTAAAACAAAACTTCTACTACTAGAACCTACATGGAACCTCTCATAACCGCCTGACAATGCCTCTGATCCTTTGCCAAGAATACTAATATATAGGAAGTACCAGCGGCGTATCCACCATATTCTTGTCAAATTTTCATTGGTTTTATCAGTAAGTTATGATTCGTTCTATGATGTGACTCTAGAACATAAACAAACACAACAACCAAAGCTTGAGTCTTAATTCTGATAGTATACATGTTTGAATGATGACAGTACCTTTCTCGTTTGTTATGATGGAGAGGTTAGTCCATGTAGAAGTGAGACACAGCTCAACTTCTTTAAATGATGAGATTGAAATACGTTGAGATGTATGATGATATAAATGCTAAATCAGTGAGTATAAAACAAACTTCAACCAAGACATTACTAAATTCTACATGGAACTTCTCATAACCGCCTGACAATGCCTCTGATCCTTTGGCAAGAATACTTATATATAGGAAGTACCAGCGGCGTATCCACCATATTCTTGTCAAATTTTCATTGGTTTTATCAGTAAGTTATGATTAGTTCTATGATGTGACTCTAGAACATAAACAAACACGACAACCAAAGCTTGAGTCTTAATTCTGATAGTATACATGTTTGAATGATGACAGTACCTCTCTCGTTTGTTATGATGGAGAGGTTAGTCCATGTAGAAGTGAGACACAACTCAACTTCTTTAAATGATGAGATTGAAATACGTTGAGATGTATAATGATATAAATGCTAAATCAGTGAGTATAAAACAAACTTCAACCAAGACATTACTAAATCCTACATGGAACTTCTCATAACCGCCTGACAATGCCTCTGATCCTTTGCCAAGAATACTTATATATAGGAAGTACCAGCGGCGTATCCACCATATTCTTGTTAAATTTTCATTGGCTTTATCCGCAAGTTATGATTAGTTCTATGTGACTCTAAAACATAAACAAACACAACAACCAAAACTTGAGTCTTAATTCTGATAGTATACATGTTTGAATGATGGCAGTACCTCTCTCGTTTGTTATTGATGGAGAGGTTAGTCCATGTAGAAGTGAGACACAGCTCAACTCCTTTAAATGATGAGACTGAGATACGTCGTGAGGTATGATGATATGAATGTTAAATCAATGAGTATAAAACAGAACTGAAATAGTAATTCGCACTAAGATTCTTGGATAAATTTCCAATTTATAATTGAGATACGTGAAAATTGAGATAAAATAAAGAAAAACATAAAAACTAAATGGTTGGAGCTGAATCTTGATCTTTGATGAAGAAAAACTAGTTGGGTGGTTTGTTTGGGCCGTCATTATCTTCAACAGGATTGGCGTTGATGTTGTAAGCTCTTCCTCTTGCTGGTGGCCTAGTGGTTAGGTTTTCTTGATTTGCTTGGTTAACTGGGTTTGCTTGAGCTTGGGCGTTGATAATGTTAACCAATCGAGGGCACGTGTTTCTAAAATGGGTAGGGTCGCCACAATTTAAACAAGCTCGAACATATGGGAACATGGGGTATTGGGGTTGTTGATATGTTTGGATCATGTTTTGAGTAGGGGGTGAGGTTTTGGTTTTGAGGGGTGCGGCAAATCTTGCTCAAATGACCATAGCGTCCACAATTCGCACATAGTCGTCAAGGTAAGGTAGATGGATGGTGATAAAAAAAACAGGTGTTGCATTGAGGGTGAGGTTCAAAGTAAGGTTTCTTATTTGGGTAAGTTAAGTTGGGTGTTATTTGAGTGATTGGGATAGCTTGGAGGGGTACAACTTGTGAAGCTGGTTGGTTTTGTTGGGTGACAGCGAAGATTTGTCCATCTCGTTTCCTCTTAGAAGTGGTTTGAGAAGAGTTTTCGGTTTAGGTGGAGTTTGGGGTTTCGGTTGATGCTAAATCCTTCTTCTTCTCCTCCTTGAAGTCTTTATTCCGTATGTGGTTTTCGGTGAGCTCTGTAGCTAACTCCATGGCTGCTTCCAAAGTTGCAGGATTTGAAATGCTTGAAGGTGCATTTAGTGGTATTTGGGGGAGGGTTGATAACATTTTGATCTTCTTGATTGATTGGGTAGCCGGGATTAGCGGTAAGGGCTTGTTGAACTTGAACTACGATGCTGGGTATTACGGCCGCCATTTGTTGAGCGATTTGGGCAGCCATGCGCTCGCGGGATTTCCAGATTTCATTTTCCTACGAGCGAGACTAGAATCTACAAGGAATACGTACCAAGAGTATGAGTTGAATGTTTTAGGGATCATGTGTCGTATTTAGGAATGAATATATATAAAATAAATATAGAATAATAAATCTACTACATCCATAGGATGTCTTGGGCTTTGCTCGTAATTGGGCCTTGCATGCCGCCATACTTCACCTTCGTAATCATGTGGGCCCCCATGATTACCGGGTTTTTCATATGGTTCTGATACCAATCTGTCACACCCCGACTCGCAGCGGAAAAAGGTGATCGGGGCATGATTGGGTTTTCATCAAAGCTCATGACATTTATTATAATGTTTCATATTTATTATTACAATTTTAAAGAAGATCATACAATGAAATCATACAAATACAACATGTTCTATACATCTTCCTAGGCTTCATTATTTTTCTTCTAAGGCACTTTCCTATGTGTTCCTTGCTTCATCCTGTCCACCTGTATCATGTGTAAAAATGGTTTTTGGGTCAACAAAAAGTTGGCGAGTGAATCCTATTAAAACATTTAAACGTGTTTATTGAATTGATTATAAAATAAAGTGCATAACCACATATGAGTAAATGAAAATGTAAATATATTCACAAAACACTTAATATTAAATATTGCACACACATACAACAATAGATTATTTTGAGGCACGCGTTGTTCAACTCGTCTCCCACGAGGAACTGATAGGCCTAATGAATGAGTTTTGAGGCACGCGTTGTTCTACGAACTGATGGGCCTAATGAATGAGTTTTAAGGCATGCGTTATTCAACTCGTCTCCCACGAGGAACTGATGGGCCTAGCAAATAATTTGCATACAACTTGACAATATGTAATACATAACAACAAACAATGTTTACATTCTAAGTTTAGATCATAATATGGTATAGCACGAGTTTGAATAAGCGAATTAGTTTAAGAGACACATGATACACCCCAAAACATGAATAAAAAGGGGAATTTGTAAGAATTCACTCACAGTGGTTGCGTTTCTTGGATTGATGATGAATGCGCACGAATTTGGATTTAACCACGAGAGAAACTAACCTAAATAATAACATAACGGTTCGGTAAATAAATGGATTTTATTAACAATTTTAATAGGATTTTTGGATATATTTTTGTGAGTTTAAGGCTATTTTCTAACTTTAAAAACATTATTTTTAAGTATTTTTAATTGATTTTTTTAAATTAAATAATAAATAAAAATATTAAAAAAATGTTGACTTTGACCGTTGACCATGACTGTTGACCGTTGACCGGTTCGGTCGTGTATATATTTGCACTGAGTGAGACTCGAACCCGTGACCTCCCGTACGCGTGCACGCAGCTCTACCAACTGAGCTACGTGTCTAACCCGAAATATTTCTGTTTTTAATTATATTTATGCACTGTTTAAGTTAATCAGAATTCATTTATTTTAAAAAGATTTTAATTGTATCGAACCGGTACCGTCAACAGGTCTCGAACCCGGGACCTGTGATTAGTGTTGCACACAGTCCACCGCTGGACTGTGTGTCTAACCTGGTTAATATTCTGATTTTTATTATACTTAACATCTTACAGTGAGTTAACCCGGTTCGGTTTTAAAAAAAGACATTTTTATTTCCAAGGATAGGGTAGTGATAGGGATCGAACTCGAGACGTGTGTTTATTGTTTGCACACAGTCCACCGCTGGACTGTGTGTCTAACCCGTTTATATGTCTTGTTTTAATTAATCTTATACAATAGGCCGACTTCATCTTCTTCGTTCAAAACACAGACAACGATTTTTCAAATGTTTCTTGTTAAATTCAGTTAACGAACTTATAGGTGATTGAAATGTGATGAACAGGGAGGGTTTGGGGAAAGAATGTACCGGAACAGATTGTCTTTCTCAGAACTCCGGCAAGGATCGTCGGCTCTGTTTTGTGAACTCCGCCGATTCACAACGTGATTCTGGAAATTTCAGAGATTTTCCGGCGAAAGCAGAATATTCGGCAACGTTGTCTGGGATTGATTCGTTTTGAGGTGGGTCTTGGTTTTCCGGCGAAAGTCCGGTAATGGCAGAATATTTCCGGCGAGTGGAATTGCTTCGAGAAATGGTGCGATTTTGAGCGAAAAGATTACCAGAAGCTTGGGTGTGCATTTATAGGGAAGAATCAAGTTGAATTGGGTCTGTTTCTAGTCTCGATTCATTGGTCAGCCTTTCTCCGGCGGTTATGACTGATGTCGCGGAACTAGACATCGGTTATAACCGATGGCGACGTTAATACGCACGTTAAGTCAAAAGAAACCGTCGATAATTGGCGCAATTGTCGGATTTTTCGCGTCTGCGGATTTGGGCGCGCTGGTTTTGAGTTTCGAGTTTTATTATAAATGTTATTTGTTTCATTATATAACACAAATGGGTCAAGTGGCGGAGTGGTTAAGTGGGTGTGAGTTAGTTCTTGAGATTTCATCCGGCTGACCCGGGTTCGAAACCCGGCATCAGCAATTTATTTTTATTTCATTATTTTTTATAAATTTTCAATTATATATTTTAAATTCTAATATATTTATTAGTTATGTATCGTATAAAATTAATTTGAGTATTAAATACGCAACGAAAATTTTAACTGGATGTTCGGTTAATAAACGAAGCGGGTTTGGTTAACCCGGTTTTTGACGGATGTTACACTACTCAGCCCGCTAACTCGGGTTCACCGTCTCCCACGTCTCCCGCAGCCCCTACACCTCCTCCGCCCCCTCCCCTACCCAAACACCCGATGGTCACATGCACTCGTGATGGAACCATCAAAACCAACACACCCTACACATTACATACTTTCGCAAACCAACCTATCTCACCGGTACCTAAATCCCATATTGATGCCCAATCAGATCCTAATTGGCTTGATGCTATGAAACTGAATACAAAGCTTTACAGGATAATAATACATGGGAATTAGTGATTAGACCTCCGGATGTACATGTCATCCGTTGTATGTGGCTGTTTCTCCATAAGTTCCATGCTGATGGCACCGCAAGACTAAGGACAGTGCGTATAGTGGATGCTTTTACGACAGGGCTAAAAGTGTCATCACAGTCAATACCAACCTGCTGGGATTTCCCATTCACAACTAAGCGGGCCTTATAACGTTCGCGGGGATGGCAAATAAATCAGTTAGATGTTAAAAATGCGTTTTTGCATGGTGATTTTAATGAAACTGTTTATATGCATCAACTACTAGGTTTTAAGGAACCTTCTAAACCACATCATGTGTGTAAGCTACAAAAGTCTCTCTGTGGCCTCAAGCAGGCCCCTCGGGCATGGTACCAACGGTTTGCAAAATTTATTACTTCTTGTGGTTTTATCAGCACGGTTAATGACACGTCCTTATTTGTCTACAAACACGGTAATCAAATGGCGTATCTTCTCTTATATGTAGACGATATTATACTCACAGCTTCCACTGATACATTCCTTCGTCAAATTATTGGCTCACTATCCAATGAATTTGCTATGACGGACTTGGGCTCTTTGCATCAATTTCTGGGTATCACGGTCACCCCTAAACAAGGTGATCTATTTTTATCACAAGAGCATTACACACATGACATTATTGCTCGGGCTAACATGACAAACTGTAAGCCATGTGCCACACCTGTGGACACAGCTTCTAAATTAAGTGCTTCATCTGGTCCCCCGCTTTCAGATGGTTCATTATACCGTAGCCTTGCTGGTGCACTGCAATATCTTACGTTTACACGTCCTGACATTGCCTATGTAGTCCAACAAGTTTGTTTGTTTATGCATGATCCTCGTGAACACCATTTTCAATTTTTGAAGCGTATTCTACGTTATTTAAAAGGCACGAGTGATCAAGGTATTCTTATTCGTCCCTCCAAGTCTAATGCTCTAATTGCATATTCAGATGCTGACTGGGGGGATGTCCGGATTCCCGGTGTTCTACGTCAGGCTATTGTGTTTTTCTTGGCGATAATATTATGTCATGGTCATCAAAACGGCAAGCTACCATTTCTTGTTCAAGTGCTGAGGCCGAATACCGTAGGGTAGCTAATGCCGTTGCTGAAACGAGTTGGTTGTGCAACTTATTGATAGAACTACATGTTCCGATTCGTACAGCCACTGTTGTCTACTATGACAACATATCGGCCGTTTACTTATCTGAGAACCCCGTTCAGCACCAACGTACTAAACATGTTGAGTTGGATATTCATTTCGTACGCGAAAAGGTCAGAATTGGCGCAGTTCGGGTCCTCCATGTTCCCGCTGATTACCAATACGCTGATATTTTTACAAAAGGGCTGCCTCGTCAACTTTTCTGTCGTTTCAAGTCCAGCCTGTGCATTCAGCCTTCTTCCGCTCAAACTGAGGGGGTGTATTAGCGTGTATATTATTTTAGGATAATATATTAGAAGATTAGTATCATGTATTATTTGTGTTTATCTGTTTCCTATTTTAGCTCCTAAGAAGTCGGTCCTAGTCCTGTATATATATTTTAGATATTACTGAATAAGAGATCAATGAATTACGATTACCTTTAGATTATTCCCTTGCCACGGAGGCGATAATTCGGCACTAAACATCGCCCCTTGGGGCGTGGGGGGGGGGGTTGTGGACCACGGGCATTGGGATGAAAAAGAAGGATTGGGGTGGTGGCCCCCATGGATATAATCAATCAAATAGTTTTTTTAATTTGTTAGATATAAATATCATTTTAATTGGTGGTGAATAGTGAAAACTTGTGGAATAATTACACATTAAAGGTAAAAAAAGTGAGTGAGAGCACGTGACAGTGAAACTTTTTGAAACGGTAACACATGGTCTAACACATAGGTGATGTGAAACCACCTCTTCACACGTGACGCCTATGTAACACTTCTTTTTATTCTTTCACACGCATTTTTTATTACTGCTAACACTTTGACTTGCAGCTCACTCACAAAACATTCAATCACATTCACAATCGATCAAAATAGCTTTCGAGTGGTACTCTCTTTGTTTGTTCAATATTATTGAATGTGGTAGATGAATTTTATAGTCGTCTCCCGAGGTTTTGTGCCTGTGATCTAAATCAATCAAGGGCTTTTCTCGTAATTCCTTGTGTTCTTTATTGCTTAAGTGTCCAATTTCGTTCCAATATCCCAAGCCATATTCCGATATTCTGAGCAGCATTTTTAGCATGTTAGACGACATTTTGGCATTAACACTTAGCATTAGCATTTACTACATCAACAACGATTATTACAACACTTTCATTTACAAAGCAAAGACTAGCACACTACCTCACATAATAAATTTGATCACTAAATTGCTTAGGTAATTTTTGACCAAAACAGTTACATTGAATTGATAAGTGAAAAATAGAATCTATATCTATTTTACTTGTCTGATTACTTTTTTTAACATCATGAAGGTTATTATGGACTCTTCTTAGGTTAATTTTTTTTTCTCAAGATTTGAGGATTTTTGGCCAGTTTTAATGTGGAAAAAGATCAGTATAAGAATATAAGGTTTTAATGTGGAAAAAGATCAGAATATATAAGGTTTGAGATGCATTGGTGGTCATGAGAAGTTGTGGCCTTGTGGAGGCATTACTTTAATGGCACAAATGAACTGTTTCAAACTGTCACTTTAGTGCAAAACAGTGGACCCACATGAGCATTTTTGCCTCTTAAGGAGTTCATAAAAATTTGTAAATTGATAATCAATGTCTGAGGTTTTAAAGAACATGAAAGGCAACAACATAAAACATTTAAAAGAATACAAAACCGGATTTTTGAAAACCTTAGAAGCGAGAACAACACTGGATATAACCAGCACCAGAAGGGTCTTGCCCCGTCTTTGTCCTTTGGTTTCATTGAATCAATCTAAACCGGTTCGAGCCCACACCAGACTTTGAAGCTAATGTAGTCCTAGTCTGGTCCAAGTTCTATTCTTTGGTTAATTGGATATACTTGTTAGACCGATTTTTGCCCACCTTTGGATGCAATCTAACCCACCCGCCCATAGGTACGACGGTGAAATTACCGGTAAAACCCGTTTGGCTCAAAGATCGAACCCAGGTTTCACTGTGTCTCCTATCATTGTCCACCAGTGCCTCACTTTTTTTTTACACCAAGTGAGAATCGAACTTCAGTCTTCACCGAAGAACTCAAATCCCCTACCATTGGTAAAAAAGAGTTTTGAGCTGGAATTTTTTTGTGATGAAAAGTGTCCAAAATGCAATTATTTATCATTTATCAAGAAAAGGAGGATGTATTATACTTTTCAAATAAGATAACTTTTGAAACTCTTTTCAGTTAGCAATCACATGATATTTTTTCGTGTTAGATCGAAATTTTGTTTAGAAACATTTGAATTGATTTTTAACTTTATCAAGACTTTTGTTTATTTGACTCCCCACTTGAAGTATGCGCATATAATGTATATATGTGTGGGTCATCGGGGGGCAAAAGTGAAAGTGCATTAATTTTAACGTTATTTTACTAATTCGTGAAAATAACGTTAAAAGTGGGGGGCGGTTAATCATGCACCATGTGGTGACATTGATAGCTGAAAGACAAAATGGTACATGCACTAATCGGTCTTTGTCTCGATTGCTAAGTGTTAAAAGCCTTATGTCCAAGGCTTGACGCAAAACTAATATCGATTCGGGTGTCACACTGGAAGCAGCCTCTCTATTCCTACGGGGTAGAGGTAAAGTTGTCTGCATCTTACCCTTCTCAGATCATACCTTAGTTTTGCTATTGCTGAGATTTACTGAGTATGATTACTTTTGTTTGCTTACATATCTTTACTGTACTCTTAAATTTTTGTCTTACAATTCTAATTTAAAACCAGGCCTTCTTTTTTCTATTTTCTTTTCTGAGCCTCTGGAAATTTTCTTTAGCTAAAAGTACAAACAAAAATAAAAGCAATTAGAATTTGTATTCCCTGTTACATATATATCAAAAGTTAACAAACATCTCTGTGTCTATAACCTGCTACCATGTTCATCTTGACTATTATGAGGAAGAACTATGATTCTATCCAGGTTCTTGATAAGCCGATCTCGGAGTCCGGTATCTCTGAGTTTCACCCAGTGCAACAACTTTGTCTTAAATACTCGAGCTCTACATGGTAATATAAAAATAGCACCATACGTTTAGATCTTGAAAATCAGATTAGTCCAACTACTTCTAACTAACATTTTAGTGACATGGAAAAATAACAACAATTCAATAACCGATAATAGATTTAGGAGTTGTTTGTGTTTGTGTTTTGAATGTAATTCTATGGCATAGAACAGTTAAATCACATAGTTAATAAAGCATGATGCAAGATACAATGTTTGGATGTGCTTTTGCTTTAAGAAATTGGACTAATAAATCAACTGTTTTAAAGTGTTTTGATAAACAATCTTATTCAACAAATTAATAGATTAAACTAACTAAATGGACAATGTGACATGTTGAAGTTGACAAGCGTCAGTTTTTGGATATATATAGGGTGCGGTTTAAGAGAGAATCATAACGTTATGAGAAAATTGAGAGAGCCACTAAAACCAATCAATTTTTTTTTCTTAGTTTTCCAAAATATTAGTGTTGTAAAACAATACATATGTAGCTTGTGAGGCATATATACGTAGCTCGTGAAGGTACATTATCTATAGCTCATATGAGGTATATATATATAAGCTTACAACCTACATATATGTATATTATTTTTACAATACTAACATTTTAATTAAGAAAAGAATTATTGGTTGGTAGTGGTTCTCAATATTTACATGATACTTTCTCTATATATATATATATATATAAACTGAATTAATTTATGGCCTCTAAAAGCAGCTTATGATATTTATGCTCTTGATTACTTTTCCTTTTGAGGATAAGAATCAAAGACTGTAAAAACATTTAATGTTTAAAGCAAATCTACTAAATTGAGGAAGAACAGAGAACTTACATGATGGGGATAATCACGAAATTTAGTGCCAAAGAAGAAGCTAGCGCTACAATAGCGAATAGAGTGTCAACTGAGCTCTGAAAAGGAACCAACATAAACTTGAATAGAAAAAAAACTAGCATGGAAATAGAACATGGTTCCGAATCTTGACATTGTGTATGCGTAGTTGTTAATAGCGAATAGTGGACGATAGCAACAAGCTACGTATAAACTACGTAGCGATAGCGATGAAATAGCGGGCGCTATTTTATGTTTAGAAATATTTTATATGTATATTATATTCAAATACGCAGTTTTAATATGTATATTTAACAAAACACCTAAAATCCTGCTATTTTATAGGTATATTACATCACTATTTATATTAAAACAAAAAACCTAAAATCCTGCTATTTTATAGGTATATTACATCACTATTTATATTAAAACAAAAAACCTAAAATCCTGCTATTTTCCAGCTAAGGAGATGCCAAAATCAGATAGCGACACATGAGCGCTTCGCTATAGCGCACACTATGAGCGCTTTTAACAAATATGTATGTATGTAAATTGTAAAAAAACAAATCAGAAAAAAGGTGATCAAGGAATTGACCAGAAGAATAGCTACGGCTGCAACAACACGCATGGCCCAATTGAGTAACCTATCATCATCATCATCAACATCAGCAATATTTTGATTCAATACGTCCCTGAAAAAACAAGTATGAGAAACACAACTATAACTCCAACGATAGACTGGCATAGTAAAAGGGGACCCACTTGCTACCCGACAAGAATAGTGCACCAGCGCCCATTGCAAGGAATACTAGCGCCAACCAACTAAAGCCAGCCAACTCACTCTGTCCCCGCTCCACGCCAGGCTGAATACCCACGTCAAAAGGGACAATGTCATGCCCAACGCCAACTCGGGGTGGAGCAGCTGGCGTTGAAGGGCTACCCACGCCCACACCCCGCGGTCTTAGGCTGAAAGGGTGTGGGAGGCATGGATTGGGTCATTAATCGTCATGTAGGACCATTAATGGATTGCTATCTTTTTCCTTTTTCAATATTTCATTTTTATTTTCACAAAAATAAATTTAAATAAAAGAATAATTATGGTTTCGGTCATGACGACACCCTTATAGTAGTAGTTTTGGATGATAGATTAGAAGTTTGTGACATAGATTAGAAGTTTGTGACATAGCACCGATATGGAGAGTCATGACCACATAGATTTAACACATTAAAACGAAATTAATAAAAAAAATAATGTTGATATATAAAGGTTAACTAAACAAACCATAATATATAAAAAATAAATAATTTGGAACAATACATGTCATAACACATTTTATGTTACAATAAATTTTTTCCTCTGTTTTGATTATATATATTAAACAATTTGTGTATTATATTTATTATACTTTTAAAGTTATAGAATAATAATATTTTTTCTGATTTGTTTTATTAAAGTTATTTATTCATTATAACAATTTTGGATAGGTAATAGTTTTAGTTAACTTTAATTTAGGGCGTAACAATTTTGGATAGGTAATAGTTTTAGTTAAGTTTAATTTAGGGCGTAGCTTTTTCATGATTTGTAAATATACCATCAGGAGTGTTTTTTTCTACATAGTATTACTCAAGTTTAGGTTACAGCATGACGTATTGCCGCAACGGGGCGCATTTTATACTAGTTTATATAAATTAAAAATAACCGCCATAACCGTCGCAACAGCCATTATAAGTCCTACAGTGACAAAACATAATTTTCTATTATTAACTTTTCTTTTACTTTAATATTATCATATCTTTATTTTCTTTTTTTAACTTTAAATTTTCTTTAACAATATAATTATTATATAATTTTATTTGTTATTTTACTAACTTAATATTTTATTGCTATAATTATTTTGCTTTCCGCTTGTACTTTTATTCAAACATTTTAAATTATTTAATTTTTTTCTTTACCGGAAGGATTGAAACAGATATCTCTTGAACATTGGTAACGGTACCGTATTCGTTTTTTATGTTTTCTTAAGATGGAGGCTTCGTTGAAAAGTAAGTTGTATTCACAAACAATAACTTTTTCTTTACCGTGAGAAACAAAACCAATACCCTTTGAACATTGGTAGATATACGGTATTCGTTTTTATGTTTTCTTAACATGGTAGCAAAAAGTTTGTTGATAATTAAATTGTATTCGCAATATAGTTTTTTTTACCCTGTACGGTAACAAAACCGTGAGAAGCTGCCACATCGCGCTGAAAGTTGTTGCCCGCCGCATCTCACGTGCTTATTTTTAACTCTAGTTTAAATTTAATACTTCAAAATTTGTGTTTTTTACTTTTCTTTTTCTTTATAAAAAATATTTATTTGTAGGTTTTGAAAAGTAAAAACAAACTATTTTTGCACGGCTTATAGCAATTTTGTTTTCATGCTACTAGCCGGTTATGTAGTTTTATTAATAGACTAATAAGTTATAAGGCTTTAATTTGTAGGTGTCACCGGTCAATGGGGTAAAGAAATACTATCAAGTACTCTCTGACTTAGGGATAAGGATGGTTCTAGACCGTTATTGAACAGTACTAAACATTGGAAAAGTGGGTATAGATACGGGTACGGAATTTATCGGTAGGATATAGTACATGTATTAGGAGTTATCGATAAATCAACCAAAATACTGGTATCGTATCGAACCGGTACCTGTCCGAAAAGTGAGGAAAATAGGTATTGGTACAAATAACTATCAGTACAGTACGGTACGAATATCAAATGATGCATCCTTATTCTCACCAGAAAACGAAAGGTAACTTTGTATGTTATGTTAATATAAAAAGGCTTAAAAGTACTCAATTTTCATGAGTATTTTTCCAGCGTCTCGCCAGTTTCAATGTTTTAATCGAAATAGATTAAGGTGAGGTTGATGGAAGAGAGAAAAACCTTCCCGACCGAAGTGATAACGGGTTAAATTTTTCAAAGTTAAATAATGTTTTTTTTTTCATATAGTTTGACATTTTAGTTCAAAAGTTTTAAGGGTTTGGGATTTTAGTGAAGGGGTATAGGTAGTATTCACATCGTGGGAGCATTGTCCCTTACACCCTTCACCACGCGATAAACCCATTCAATCGGGGAGGAATCATCGTGCAAGGGAAGAGAAGAGAGAGGGGGTTAATGGTGAGCTCCACTCTCTTCCAACCAATCGCACTTTTATTTATTTATATTTTTTTAAAGAAAAAATTGTTTGGGCGGAAAATCCCTTACATTTGAGTGCAAAATGATGAGTGTAGAGGGGAGTTGACACGATAGACTGTGATTGACTGGTGTGGAGAGGGGGCTACTCCCCTCGAGTGGAGCACCCCTTACGACCTAATGCTAATAGCTTGCTAATGCTAATAACTCAACAAGTCATTTCCAAAAGTCAGGATTTTGGACTTTTCCAAATGACTTATTGACTCAAGTTAATAACTTATTTTCAAACTCAATCTCAAACACCTTCTTAATTCAGCCTTTTTAATACATTGCTTTCATATTTGTATCAATTTACGTCCGACACATTAATTTTATCCAAATTTGATGCTAACTTTTTAGTAAATAAAAAGACCAAAATACCCTTGAAATTATAAAGACCAAAATATCTTTACCCTTAAAATTCAGTATACATACTTAGAATCTTTGTACTCTCTATAGGAGTTTCTCTACATACTCTCTCTTTCTATCTCCCATGGTTCATTAGCTTTATGGGGTCCGGGGATGTCCTCCCCCTCCTGATTGTTCTCTTCGTAATGTACTTTTACAAAAAAAAAAAACACCGATCTTTTTGTAGCGTCAAATATTGGATTTTTAAAAGTCCAACCCCTAATTTGGATTTTGAGAGCGCCCTACTGATTTTTCGTTCAAACTCTGTCACTATTACCACTACCAAGAACACCACATTGTGTTGCCCTATTTCGACTATCATCATCTTCGATTACGGTTGCCTCTTTTCAGTGGATGGTTTTAGAGAGGCGAACAAATCACCGCCAACATTGGCGCTTTAACTTCGTCTGTTTAGAGTTTCTAGAAACATCATCTAGGGAGGGTTTTAACCACTGTTGTAAGAATCGGTAGGCACTAGTCGGCCGTTATTGACCGTCTAGCGATTAACTGGCTGATTAGAGGAAAGTTAATTGGTGAATCTCCGACTAGCGATTAATAAACTAATCAAGATTTTTACAACCATGGTTTTAACAACGTATATGAAAAGGGGAGGTGAAACTACGCATTTACCCTAATGTGACATTCATGCAACATTAACTAAGTGACTATTTGGATGGAGTGAAGTGAAAATGACAAGTATCATGGCAAAGTTTCACATAAAGAATAGTCGGTGAAAGTAAAAGTTTTAAAGTACCTGACCGATAATATTCCATGGATAAGACCACATGGTGTGGACGTAGAAAAGTGGCGTGGTGGCCTTTCCACGCCGAGAACACCACCCCTTGTGGTGGCGTGGACATGGCGTGGTGATGAGGGCGGGGAGTTTTCCACCAGCGCGGGGGCATTTGGGTTGTGAGGTGGAAGCTCTTGATTGATGGTGGATTTTGGGTGTGTTTTAATTGGTTGATGTTTTTTTTTTTTTTATGTATATTATCTCTTTTTTAAAAACGCCACTAACCACGCCACATCCCCTCCTCCTTTTTACACCACGCTTTTTCTAGGACATTGTCGACAGCAATTGAATGCTGTCAACACGTGTAGCCTAATAAATGGGGGGGGGGGGTGGTTATCGAGAGAAATGAAATGGGTCAATATCTGAACTACTATATTCAGGAACTATATAATTTAGACTAATACAACTTGTTCATCTCCGACGCCAACCGTACTTTTGCGTTTTCTGCTAATCGCCGGAGTTCCTGTATAGCAATGATTGGAGGCTAGCAGTTGTCCATTCTCAAGCCTCTACAACCGGTCTCCTTTCTTTCTAGCATAAATCAAAGGTACAATCAGTGTTTCTATCTACTGACATACATACATTTGGTAGGTTAAATTAGGGTTTGAATTTCAAACGTTGTAGTTTGTTTACACAGACATCTACACCTAACCTAGCCTAACTCTAAAGAGAAAGAAAACATCTTATCTTACTGCTAGTTTATACATGCATACGCTTTGTTTTATTCAGATCGCATAACCATATGTTTAGAATTTCATAAATCTGTTTCAATGTATGTGTTTTTGTTAACCTGCACAATAATGAATGTTTAATGATATCAGTTTCAATGAAGACCTCTCGTCTTGTATGCTGGCTTGTGACAGTGATGGTTCTACTTTCACTTTCACATGCAGAACAATCACACAGGGTTCGCGGAATAAAACAGCGGGATGTATATCCTTTCTATTTGTTGGAGCTAGTAAGTAGTATTCAACTATTCATGGTTTTCAAGATACAAAACGTAAGGTTTTCGGTTGTTACTTAATAGTATCTGTTGGCACTTTTTGTGCAGTACAAAAGCTCATCAACAATCCAAAAACCCAAAGTCATCAAGGAGATACGTGATGCGGTGACAAAGTTGGCATATCTGGACAGCAGGATTGATATGCTTGGATTAATTCTCTTTGGACCTAAAAGCTTTAAGTCAGTCCTTCATGCGGTTAGAGATGAAAAACTGCCGATGTTGGATGACCAAAAATGTCTCAAATCTACGGTCTGTTTAACTTAAGCAAACATACGTTTAGTTATGTACTTTTTATCTTCATGTTATCTGATTGTTTTCTAAATGATAGTTGAAGTTATTTGGAAAGCATTGTGGAGTTCTGACTGACCACGACATGAAGCGATCTCTAGCCAACATATGCAATTACATGGTTGAGAAGGCAACAATCAAGGAAGCAATCATTGTTGCGTGTTGCAAGCACGACATTGAGGAATCACATGGTAACCACACAACCTAGTTATAGTGTTTCATTCCTTTTGGTGTTTTCATGTTGTGTTTACTTACGCTATCAGTGGAGTTGCATACTCATTTTATACAAGTTAATTTGAATATTACTTTTAGCCAAATAGATATGTTAACTTATGGATAGTATCATATCGAAGGATTTTGACGTGATTTGTCGTATAAAGATGTTGATGACCAGGATTTAACTTGGTCAAATCTTATATGGGTTCTTTTAGGCATTTTGTGTCATATGAAAGGGTTGAGGCATTATATGAAATTTTAGATTTCAGTTATCAATAGTAGAAGCAATCTCTAGTTTCGAGGCTACCGAGTTAGAATACAATAATCATATATTGGGTACGGGGACGGGCACGGGAAACGGCAAAACTAAAAAATTTAAGAAGCGGGGACGGGACGAGAACGGGAATAAAAACATATAAAAAAATAAATATATATCAAAGATAATGTAACACAAAAATTCAAATTAGTTATTTATCATTTTATTGAATAAATGATAAACTTGAAATGCCCAACACACAGAAAAATTATAAATTTGAAAGAGCAGGGGTATTATAACTTTGATCAGCAACCCGACCCAAACCTGATAAACCTGTCAGTGTCCTACGGTTTCATATTTTCGTACCTTTTATACCGAGCAAGTGTGCTCTAACTCTTGAATACGATCCTTGTCGATTTTCACCACAAACTTTGCACTTGAATTATTAAAAAAATAAAAAAAAATCTGGATCTTGTTCTACCAATCCTAATCTCAACAAACCAAATCAATTTTCATAAAATCAAGTGAAATATTCCAACAATGTGCACTTAAACTAAAAAAATTAACTTAAAAATCAAACCTTTTTAACACAATTGCTTCTTCAAGAGCACAACGGAGGCTGGACTCCTGATGACCGAGACCTTCGCACGACTCACAGTGTTTTCCGGGACAGTCAATTCGGTTTCCCCAATACAAAAACTTCTCTGAATCACTGTGATGAATGCGATTATTGTGATTGTTGAACTGTAAAATGGGGGTTTGAAGTGGGTTTGATCCGGTGGTTGAGAGTAGAGATGAGAAGAGGTAGAGGAGTGCGATTGCGGAGATGGTGACTGTAAGGAGCCAAATTGGGGATCTGGATTTGGGTTTGGTTCTTGAGAGTTTGGGGATCGCCATTGGGGTTGTCGATTTTCACCACAAACACGCAGGAAACGTTTCGGTTGGACGTTTCTTCGCCGTCCCCTTCGCCTGCCCGTTTCCTCCACGTTTCCTAACCGCCGGGGACGTTTCCCGGCCGTACCCGTCGCGTTTCCGTCCCCTTGCAGTCCCCGGGACGGGAGACGGCTGCTCCAGGACGTTTCTGTGCTTCAGAGCTGACCACGACATGAAGCGATCTCTAGCCAACATATGCAATTACATGGTTGAGAAGGCAACAATCAAGGAAGCAATCATTGTTGCGTGTTGCAAGCACGACATTGAGGAATCACATGGTAACCACACAACCTAGTTATAGTGTTTCATTCCTTTTGGTGTTTTCATGTTGTGTTTACTTACGCTATCAGTGGAGTTGCATACTCATTTTATACAAGTTAATTTGAATATTACTTTTAGCCAAATAGATATGTTAACTTATGGATAGTATCATATCGAAGGATTTTGACGTGATTTGTCGTATAAAGATGTTGATGACCAGGATTTAACTTGGTCAAATCTTATATGGGTTCTTTTAGGCATTATGTGTCATATGAAAGGGTTGAGGCATTATATGAAATTTTAGATTTCAGTTATCAATAGTAGAAGCAATCTCTAGTTTCGAGGCTACCGAGTTAGAATACAGTAATCATATATTGGGTGTTTTTATTACTTGCCATTTAGATTCGTGTATAATTGAAATACTAAGTGTGCCTATTTGCACACCACATTGCCTATTTGCACACCAAACCCTAACAAACCCTACCTTTACCTACGTTGCGTATAGGTCTATACGCAGCGTATAGGGTTAAACCTATAGGCTGCGTATAGTCCTATACGCAGCGTAGGTAAAGCATGGATTTCAGAGCCTGTTGACCAATCATTGCACAGAAATCAAGGTCTATATACGCTGCGTATAGACCTATACGCAGCGTATGGGGTTGAAGCATCAGTTTTTCCACCAAGTTTTTATACGCTGCGTATAGACCTATACGTAGTGTATATAACCTTCAGAATTTTTTTTCATTTCGCTTATATGTCGTATAAATTCTCATCCGGTTACAACGTTAACTCGTTTAAAATATATAACGAGTTAAAAATATATAATGCTTTTTATTATTTACTCGATGTCGTCGGTAACGATGCTACATCCGTTTCACGCGCCGAAAAGCGTATAACATTAATTTTTTTTGAAAAGCGTGTATACGGTTCAAATATATAATATCATTATCGAGGTTTTAAAATAAAACGTTGTACCAAGTCTAGTGCCGTTAATTATTTTTAAATACTATAAACGTTTAAATATAAATATTATGCCGTTAATTATTTTTAGATACTCGTGTACGGTCCGTATACTATAACGTTAACAAATTATAGCGTTAAATATTTTGATATATACAGCAAAAGTTTGTACATACATAAAAAAAGATATAATAGTATATACAACATAAGTTTGATATATACAACAAAAAGTTTGTATCTTACGCCCTGCACAGTTAAATCAGTACCATGAGAGAAACAACTAAAATGGTACTAAATAACAAAAGGTTTGTCGGTTTACTATTCCGTACCTGTTCGTCTGTACTTTTCCGGCCTGCAAGCACACGGTAACCCACAACTAAGCCACAAATGGCAACCACATGATGCGTTAAGTTCGCAACACCTCCAGCTTCCTCATTAGCTCTCCTTCCGGCAGATCAAGCTCTGTATGCGAAACTTTTCCACGTAGGTTGTCCAACAGTGGTTGTTGTAAATGGCGGTTCATTGTTTTTTCTATGCTTTCGGTGAATCTTTTTCTTATTTCCCCTATTTGAGTTTCAACTATATCAATGACGCAACCCACAAATTTCTCCAATGAACTCCTGTGCTCAATGTATCTTTTAAAATTTGCGTGTTGGCTCTCAACTCTGTTAGTGGTGTGCTGACCAAAGTTGCGACGCGTATTAGTCCACACAAAAACGAACATTTCTTTAAATTTTTCGAGCCAGTTTTCGTATACATAATTAAAGACCCCTGCAAAAAAATGAAATGTAAAAGCGTGTGTAAATATAATAGATTGTGTGAGTTATTTGTTGAAGACACACTTACTCTTATGGTTAGCAGCCACGAGTCGGTTATATATTTTGTCCAGGTTGTATGAAGCAGACTCGCACACTCTCCGCCAGTACGACAGAAATTTCTCCCAATCTAATTTGTTGAACCCTTGCCTGCAATTTTTTACTATATTTTGTTCAATGTGAAAACGGCATAGAAACCTGGACGCGTTCGGGAATACTTTAGCGCACGCGTTAATCAGGGCTAGCTCTCTATCCGTGACTATCACACGCGGCATCATACATTCCTGCAACATTGCCTTGATCCGCTCAAGAACCCACACGAAGTTATCGCTTCGTTCCTTGCAAATAACGGCATGTGCGATACAAAAAGACTTGTTGGTAGACGTCAAACCCACAACCTGGACAAATGGCATATTGTAGATGTTTGTTTTGTACGTTGCGTCGATCAACATCACGTGCGGGAATGCACGCCACATAGTGATTTAATGAGGATGAACAAAGAAAAGCTCAGTAACGACATCTGTTTTTTGGCTCCTGGCGGGTGTTGTAAATGAATCGGTGCTCATGCAGCATGCTTTCCAGTGCCTGCATGGGAGTCTTTCCGTCCATCCGTGACGCTCTAATCTTTTGTACCGCATTTTGCAGCTTTTCCGAACATGGAGGCTGTCGGGAAACTGCTTTCGTAAAATATGTAACGTGGTTCCATGTTTTGTGCAGTTAGCTGCTCGATTAGCCTGTATTCGACTTCAGTAGATCCTCGCACGAAGGCGTGCCCCAACAGACTCTGCGTAGGTTCGTGGTTATGTTCCGCGCAGTCCACTTTTAACTCCCATGTGTCATTCGTCACGTCCCGTATAGCAATTAATGTAAATAGGCAACCAATTTTTTTGCTACCATCTTTCCTAACTGTTGCTTTACTACGGGGCTCACCACCACGGTCGCACACAAGCCATACCATCCCCGTGCTACCACTAATATTTTTCGTTCGGCGGGTAACAATAACGTAACCATTCTCATTTTCCGTTGCTTGCACCCAATTCTTCAGATCAGTTAGAGTCCTGAAACGCTAAAAAACAGTTACTTTATAACAACAATTATATAATTTTAAGAATCATAACAATTATAATATAATTTTAACAATAATAACAATAATTATATAATTTTAATAATAATAACAATAATTATATAATTTTAACAACAATTACGTAATTTTAAAAATAATAACAATAATTATATAATTTTAAGTATATAATTTTAACAATAACTATATAATTTTAACAATATTAACAATAATTATAATTTCAACAGTAATTATATAATTTTAACAATAGTTATATAAACAATAATAATTATATAATTTTAACAATCATAACAATAATAATATAATTTTAACAATAATAACAATAATTTTATAATTTTAATAATAATAACAATAATTATATAATTTTAACAACAATTACATAATTTTAACAATAATAACAATAATTATATAATTTAACAACAATTACATAATTTTAACAATAATAACAATAATTATATAATTTTAACAACAATAACAATAACTATATAATTTTAACAATTATAACAATAATAACAATAATTATATAATTTTAATAATAATAACAATAATTTTATAATTTTAACAACAATTACATAATTTTAACAATAATAACAATAATTATATAATTTTAACAATAATTATATAATTTTAACAATATTAACAATAATTATAATTTTAACAGTAATTATATAATTTTAACAATAGTTATATAAACAATTATAATAATTATATAATTTTAACAATAATAACAAAAAATTATAACTTATAATTTTAACAATAGTAATACCAAAGAAGTGATACCATGTTATTTTGAAACGGATTACCCGGGGTGTTGGGTTCATAGTCATCATATAGTGGTGTGTTAGAAGGCTGTCACCGCATCCTCCGTATCGACCATATCCTCCGTATCTATCTAAACTATCTTCTTGCACGTAATAATCTTCACCACCGTATCCGTAATCAGGATACGATTGCTGCGTCGGGTAATATGGATCATCAACAGGGGCATTCTCAGCACCGTATCCTACGTATCCATGCAGATTATCTTGTTGCACGTACGGAGGTTCAAACCCGTATCCGTAATCCGGATACACTTGATGTGCCGGGTAATATGGTTCATCAACAGGTGGAGTCGGAGCCTAGTTCAAGTCTGGCAGTTGTATTTTTTGATTAACAGGGACGCCGAACACAACCTCCTCCTCATTAGCATCATTTTCTTCCCATGCGTCGTTAGAATAGCGATTAAAGAAATAATTCCCGTCCCAAAATGACGACATTTTATCCCCACCAAAGTAAGTATACAAAGAAATTGAAGAAGAATGCAAGTAATTGTGAGAATTCGTAGGCACAGATGGATGTCTAAATACACTTTGAAATTCAGCCTCGTATAGCTCTATACTCTGCGTATAGCTTTATTCACGTGCCTAGACAACATCGTATACACTACAGATAGATCTATACGCAGCGTATATAGTACTGTACATGCGCTGCGTATAGGTCCATACGCAGCGTATGTCAGACATATTTGACAAGGTACTAGGTTTGACTGTCTGATCATGTACCTACCCCTTATCTACGCTGCGTATAGGCCTATATGCAGCGTATATTTAAAACCTTGTACGCTGCGTATAGTCCTATACGCAGCGTATAAAAACCCTAAGTGTGCAACTAGGCAAGGCCGGTGTGCAAATAGTTTGAGCCTTAATTTATTGAATGGTCAAAATTTCCTGCACAATGCTTTATACACAATTCGGATTTGTCACTTTCATATTTTCTTATATTTATAGCTTTTATACCTTTCAGTTCATATATCTCATACTTATATCTCCATTTTATATATTTATACTGTACCTAATCTTTTTCTTGGCAACAAAATTGAAATAACCTTTCAATCTGGCTAAGTCATCAATACATTGTTTACCTAATCTTTATATCTGGTTTGATTGATGAAGGAATGATGGACACATTTGGAGGTGAAGTCTTTATTCCGTATGCGGTTCTCGGTGAGCTCTGTAGCTAACTCCATTGCTGCTTCCAAAGTTGCAGGCGTGGTACTTATTACAGAGTCTTGAATTTTTGAAGGAAGACCTCGAATGTAGTGTTCGATCAAACGGTAGAGAGGAGTGAACAAGTTGGGAACCATTTGATTTAACTCGAGGAATCTCTTGTTGTATGTGGTGTGATCGCCTTCCTTTTGTTTCAATGAATAGAACTCATCCTCCAATTTCTTGATTTCGCTTCTTGGGCAAAACCGTCTTGTCATGATTTCCTTCAACTCTTCCCAAGTCAAAGTCATAGCATCTTCAACACCTCGTTTGGCCTTCTCTGTATTCCACCAAGTAAGTGCTATTCCAAGTAAACGACCAGTAGCATATCGCACTTTGCGATCATCGGGGCAATCGCAATTTAGAAAAGTGTTCTCCATTTCTTCAAACCAATGGAGGAGAGCGGTGACACCTTCAGTCCCTTCGTATTTTGGAGGGTCGCAGGATTTGAAATGCTTGAAGGTGCATTTAGTGGTAATTGGGGGAGGGTTGACAACATTTTGATCTTCTTGATTGACGGGATTAGCGGTAAGGGCTTGTTGAACTTGAACTACAATGTTGGGTATTATGGCAGCCATTTGTTGAGCGATTTGGGCAGCCATACGCTCGCGAGCTTTTCCTGCTCTCATCTTCGTATGAGCGGAATTAGAAGACATCTACAAGGAATACATATCAAGAGTATGAGTTGGATGTTTTAGGGATCATGTGTCATATTTAGGAATGAACATTCATAAAATAAACATAGCATAATAAATCTACTACATCCATAGGATGTCTTAGGCTTTGCTCGTAATTGGGCCTTGCATGCCGCCATACTTCACCTTCGTAATCATGTGGGCCCCCATGATTACCGGGTTTTTCATATGGTTCGCATGTGTTAGCCTGGTTACGTACATTAAAACCCGGAGAAAATCGAGAAATAAGTATGTAACGTATGATATTCGGAATGTATCCAGGTGTGGACACGGTGACACCTCAAAGTGGGGTTAGTTCGAACGACGTTTGGTGTGGCATGCTTTGGCCTAATAGGTCCTTCGTACTCTCATCGTTAGTCCCCAGGTAGGCAAACTGGTCCGTTATATTGGATTTATACGAATGCCAACCTAGACAGGCCGTTCCGACTACCGGTACTTGTACCCTTACAGTTACTACATGCCCGTCGCATAACTCACTTTGATGAGATTTGAAAAATGAAAAATGCGACAAAATCTTGAATAACGGAAGTATGAAGATGATTTGAATATGTGAGCATTGAAATATGTATGATGAATATGTATGTAAGTATGTATGTTCGACTGTAAGTATAATCCACTATGTATCACAAAATGTAGTATCGGAAGTGTTTGCATGCATTTGTGTATGTAATAAATATGAAAGAAATAAACATCATGAGTTTGCATATAACCACATAAACAATTAAAATATAATCAACTATAGTATAGGCTCTAAGGGTCTAATAACCTATCCTATATCCCTATAGTCAAAAGCTCTGATACCAATCCGTCACACCCCGACCCGCAGCGGAAAAGGTGATCGGGGCATGATTGGGTTTTCATCAAAGCTCATGATATTTATTATAATGTTTCATATTTATTATTACAATTTTAAAAGGAATCACACAATCAAATCAAACAAATACAACATATTCTATACATCCTTCTAAACTTCATTATTTTTCTTCTAAGGCAATTTCCTATGTTTTCCTTGCTTCATCCTGTTCACCTGTATCATGTGTAAAAATGGTTTTTGGGTCAACAAAAAGTTGACGAGTGAATCCTATGAAAAACATTTGAATAAGTTTATTGAATTGATTATAAAATAAAGTGCATAACCACATATGAGTAACTATAGATGTAAACTTATTCACAAAACACTTAATATTAAATAATGCACACACACATACAATAATAGCTTGTTTTGAGGCACGCATTGTTCAACTCGTCTCCCACGAGGAACTGATGGGCCTAATGAATGAGTTTTGAGGCACACGTTGTTCTACGAACTGATGGGCCTAATGAATGAGTTTTAAGGCACGCGTTGTTCAACTCGTCTCCCACGAGGAACTGATGGGCCTAACAAATAATTTGCATACAACTTGACAATATGTAATACGTAACTACAAACAATATTTACATTCTAAGTTTAGATCATAATATGGTATGGCACGAGTTTGAATAAACGAATTTGTTTAAGTGACACATGATACACCCCAAAACGTGTAATAAAAAGGGGAGTTGTAAGATTCACTCACATTGGGTGCGTTCGGTTGTTGATGTTGAATGCGCACGAGTTTAGAGGATTGATCGACGAGGAAAAACTAACCTAATTAATAACGAAAAAGTAATGGGAAATAAACGGATTTTATTAATCAATTTTAGTAGGATTTTTGGATATATTTTTGTGAGTTTAAGGCTATTTTCTAACTTTAGAAATGTTATTTTTAAGTATTTTTAATTGATTTTTAATTTAAATAAATAAATAAAAATAATAAAAAAAATGTTGACTTTTGACCATTGACCATAAGCGTTGACTGTGTGACTGTGACTGTTGACTCTTTGACCGGTTCTATTGTGTGTACGTATGCGCCGGGCAGGACTCGAACCCGAGACCTCCCGTACGCGTGCACGCAGCTCTACCAACTGAGCTACGTATCTAACCCGAAATATTTCTGTTTTTAATTATATTTATACACTAATTAAGTTAATCCGAAAATCATTTATTTTAAAAAGGATTTAATGTATCGACTCGGTGCTCTCCACAGGTCTCGAACCCGGGACCTGTGGTTTAGTTTGGCACACAGTCCACCGCTGGACTGTGTGTCTAACTTGGTAAATATTATGGTTTTTATTATACTTAACATCTTACTGTTGTTGATCCGCCAGTTTAAAAAAAAGACATTTTATTACAGCGAAGGTGCGTGTGTCAAGGATCGAACTCGGGACGTATGCGTATTGTTTGCACACAGTCCACCGCTGGACTGTGTGTCTAACCCGTTTATAATACCGATTTTAATTAATCTTATAATCATACTAGAACTTCATCTTCTTCGTTCAAAACACAGACAACTGTTAACCATGCTATTACTTGATTAATTCGGTTAACAAATAATATGAACAATTGAAAAGTATTGAACAGAAGGGTTTGGGGAAAGAAAGTACCGAACAGATTGTCTTCTTCAGAAATCCGGCAACGATTCGTCGGCTCTGTTTTGGTGACCTTCAGCTGTTAGGATAAATTAACAGTTTGGAGGGATTAGATGTGAAATTGAACTACTGAGTAATAATTATCAGTAGGTTTGAATGATCATACCGGTTAACAGTGAGTTTCCGAAAATTCCAGAAGTTTTCCGGCGAAAACAGAAAATCCGGCAATGTCGTCTGAGGTTGATTCTGGGTGATGGAGTGATGTTAGAATTTGTCTAATAATGGAATGAAACAGAAAAGTCGAGGTATTTACCGTGTAGATGAAAGTCCCGGTTTTCCGGCGACTTGCAGAGAATTCCGGCGAGTGAAATTTCTTTCGACAGAGATTCTTCAGAGGTTTAAGGTGAGTGTGGGTGATGTCAGTATGAGCTCTAAGATCTTATTTTAGAGTAAGAAGAAAGGATGGAATGAATTCGGTTTTTCCGGTGATAATTTCCGGTTACTTTGCAGAGAATTCCGGCGACTGCGGCGAGGTTTTCTGAGCGAAAAGAAGAGTGTAATTTTGATAAACTCGCGAGCTCACTGATAAATAAAGTATATCTTAGTTTTAATTGTATTTCCGGTTTTGAATTCAAGTTATTCGGTTACGATTTGATGATTTGAATAAATGATCTTAAAGTTTTCAGTTATAACCGGTGCTGCTATAATTGTATCCGTTATGCCAAAAGATAACGTCAATGATTGACGATTTCGTCGGGATTTCCGGCGAGAGTGACTTGAGTGACCGAATTCGACTTTAGTTTTTATTATATGAATTAATTGAATCAATAAATCAACAAGAAACACAAGTGGCGGAGTGGTTGGATGTGTGTGTTTAAGGCTTGGATGATTCTCGGCTGACCCGGGTTCGAAACCCGGCTTCAGCATTTTATTTTTAATTCACTATTTTTAATACATTTTCAAATATAAATTTTATATTCTAATATACTTATTAATTATGTATCGTTTAAAATTAATTTGGGCATTAAATGCACAACGAAATTTTTAACTGGTTGTTCGGTTAATAAACGAAGCGGGTTTGGTTAACCCGGTTTTTGACGGATGTTACACGTTGGAAGGGTTTTAGAAGTTCTGACGAATGGATGGGATCACCAGATTGGGGAAACAGAGCCCTAGATTGTTTAACACCAACAATCAAGAAGCAACAGTTCTAAACACCGCATCATCTATGGAAGAAATCAAGAAATTAAAACAAACAGGTTCATTCCAAGATTATTGTATTTCGTTTGATGTTCTCCTTACTAAAGTGGTTTTAAGTGAGGATTACGCTACAAGTTTATTCATGGGGGGTCTCAAACCTGAAACTGGGGGTTGGGTTATGTTGTTTGGACCTAAGACACTCAAGGATGCTTATGCAACTGCAAAAAGACAAGATAATTTTTGGGCCGATTTCTATAACATTAGAGAATTTCAAAAGGTAAAGGCAAACGAGCAATCTTTAAATGAAATTGAGATTCAACTTGATGAATCTGAAAATGGGGTTAGGATTCAAGAAATCACTGATCAAGATGTTATGATTGAAAATGAAATTGGTTCTTTAAATCAAGTTTTTAGTAATCAACAATCAACTGAAGATGATTTTTTAAATCAAGACACAAAGGTGGTAACTGAAGCGAAGGATGGTGATGAGGATTAAGATTTGCTTAGGACTGATGTTATAGAAAAGTGTGTTCCAGGAGCCATATATGTTGATTTTGAACCAAATATAAATGATAAAGGTAAGACAAGGACTTACCACCTATTGTTTCGATCGGAACAATTTAGTTCAGACAAGAAAGATATTGCAGTCAATTTTGTGAGAGGCCATTACACATGAGGACAAAAATGATTGGCCAATGTGCAGATTGGGTAAGAAGCATAGAAAAGTTTGAGCTGATATGGGTTGAGACTATTGATTGGAAACCGGGTTGGTGGTGTGTTAGTTTGAAAATGGCAGTGAAGGGTAATCACAAATTGGAATTTGTAAATGTAATACATCAACTTGTTGCAATTATTGAAAAGGGTGTCGCTACTGATTGGCTTGGACTTTCTGCAATTAAGTACAAAAAAGAAATTGTGGAAAGTTGTCTCTTTGCTACTGTTACAATTGATACTCAGATGGTTGTGTCACAAACTATAATTTCAACAGGTTGGATGATACTACAGCTGAAACCACAGAAGAAAATGGCTCTTGTTTAGGATCGATGGAAAGCTAAATTCTTGTTTCTTACTATGATCATGAAAGGTTGTTTTATACAATGGAATTTAGTGGGTTTTTATGGTTTAGGTGCAATTAAGGAGGACAGGAAGGGATGTATCAACATATGCAAGTATTCTATTTTACAAAAAAATATTATGGCACGGTTTAAGGACTGAGGAGGGCATAAAGTTTCTCCAAGTTGCAGCTACTAGAGATTGGACCATTCATGGTATAAAGAATAAAAAAAAGTGTTTGTTATAGTGTCTAATTTAGTCGATTTCCTTTGTAGTTCTTGAGGTCAAGAACTTTTAAAGGAGGGAGTATTGTTACGGTAGTAAATAGTATAGGGACTATAGTGTAAGTCTTGAATAGTTTGAGGGGTCTTTTGTAATAGTTTAGTTGTACAAAAAGGATGATCCGAATAAGAATGGATATCGATGAGTTGAACGAACTTTCTTTCTTAGTTTCTTTCTCTTAATTCTATCTCTCAGCCAAGCCAAACCAAACCTATACAAAAACAAATATGTTTTGTTACTAAAACCTTGGTTACCAAATACATAACCGGAAGGCGGATATTATCGTACGCCTCACACACAAGAGTGAGTTCGTCTTCAGTCTTTTGGCCACACACTTGAAATTATCGATTATCCCACTAAACCTTAAGCGTCTCTTCGACGTGCTCCACACATTCCTGGCAGCCATCTCGATAACCATTAGCCCGCGCGGCAACAGTTAAGGTCTCAACGGAGGTATCAAGTTCCACATAATTTAGCACAAAATTGGCCACCTGTACAGGAGATAACAATCAAGTGAGCATAAAGATAGGGCGCAAGGTAAAAGGAAGAAGACAAGTACTTACATGCACAATGCCATATCATTGCAGCCACACAAAATTATTCATCATTGTCTGCAACATGACCTCCGCATCCTCGCGGTCTTTGTGAACAGCATCCAACGAAAACTAAGTAGTGTCTCGTTCCCCTTCAGCTACGTCCGCACGAGCTTTTTGAGCGCCAACCTCTAGCTACAATGATTCACACTTATCCCGACTTTCACGTAAGCAGCGCTTAAGTTCAAAATCTCAATATCTTTGGTGGCTATATCCTATTCCGTGAAGCCAAACGGTTCACACAGTTTGCATGCTCAGATAACGCAATGTTGAGTCTTTTAATCTCTGTCTTTCTCTAGGGCACTGGCCTTAGCTTCAACTTCTTTTGCTCAGCTCTCTCTCAATGGGACTTAGCTTCGTCCAACAAAGTTTGAAGTTTTGTTTTCTGTTTTTTCAAAGTTTCACTCTGTGCACTGAGATTGGTATTTTCCTCATGAACTTTGTGCAAGATGACATTGTCTCTCTTACAAGCTTCATACCAACACTTACACTCATCAGCCAGTTCTTTCTCGAAAGCATTAGCTTTTTTCTGGGCACCAAGCAAAGCCCAATCCATTGATTTTTTATCCGCTTCAAACTTCGCCCGCTCGTCGACCAACTGAGCTTGCGCGAAGATAAAACTTTTATGGTCAACGGACAAATGGGCCCTAGTTTCATCAAAAGTAGCCCCCCTGTACATAGCACGCCACTCACGTGTAATCTGATTGCTAGTATATATCGAGTTCGCTTGAGAAAAAAGATGTTGGTGATATAGGTTGTCATGCATGCGTTTTCTTTGATGATAAGCTTCCGCCTGATGGGATGCTCCCTTAAATCACTCATGGCAGGTAACCCAGTTACTAAAGGTATCACCTCTGCCTATAGGTACGATAATAATAATCTCTCGGGGTCTCATCTGGCCGGATGGGGGGTTGCTCTTCATGTTCCACATTTAAATGGTCACCACCACTACCCCTGACAACATCAACGTTGGCACCGCTGCCACTTGCACCAGCACCCGTAGTTCCAGAGTCATCAGTGGTTGGCCCCTTTTGTGCAGGGCGCTCAACTAAAGAAATATCTTTTTCTTCTTGGTCATTTTCCCTACTAGAAGCATGAGGGAATGCATCAGTACCAACTTCAACATGTGAACCAGACTCTTGGATCAATGGTTCTACAGTAGGTTCAACCGTTTTTTCCGGTTCACCAATACCCGGATTTTGGTTACTTCAACAACCTCAACAAGCTTCGTTTCAACATTCAAGGAAACGCCTTGCATAATCTCTGGAGTTGAAGTATCGACAGCCTCAGTTTAACAACAACAGGCGCAACCTGACTGGTTTTCTCAGCAGCAGTGTCCGTTCCAGGCTCGTGCATGCTTGGCTCAACACAATTTCTGTCTCTTTATCACGTGCCCCTGGCACATCCTCCTCAACATGTTTATCTTTCGCTTGGACAGATGAAGGCGGAGGCAGAGGTGGGTGAGGCACGTCACTTGACTTTGGATTATTAGAATGAGTGAACTTGAATTTTAGTGCATAGGGTTTTTACCTGATTTCATAATAATGATCCCTAGGCACAAAGATAACCTCACAAACAAAGCTGAAAAGTGATAAATAAACATACTAGGTGAAATCTTGGACATAAGAGATTGTAAGTTGCCTTTCTTCCTAATTGCGGATACCCTTCCTAAAGTGACCTTTTTCATAACTGGTAGTGGTTCCGTCTTACCTTTAGACAACGATCTCTTAGTGTCACCCCTCCATTGCAACTCCTGCTCTGGGTTTTGTTTCAAGTCGATAGGAGCAGAGGTCAGGGTTGCCCTGGCCAGAGTCTCCTCGGTAGACACACTTCCTACACCCGTGCCAAATTTCATTTTTCTTACTTCTCTTGCCGCCTACAACATCGAGTCCAACAAGAGTGTTAGACGCTATTATATAGTCATCTAAAGAGGATTTTCTAGCATATGACGTACTTTTTCTCGAACAAACATCAAGAGTTGCAACTCTTGCTCAGGGCTTTGTTCCATGTCGATAGGAGCAGAGGTCGAGGTTGCGCTGGCTAGAGTCTCCTCGGTAGACACACTTTCCGCACTCGTGCCAGATTCAATATTCTTACTTCTCTTGCAGGCCTACAACATCGAGTCCAACAATAGTGTCAGACTTATGTAGTCATCTCAGTTCTAGGATCTTTAAACGTTACGATTGGTGTTTAGACAGAAGTTTAGATGAAGATAACTAAACAAATTCAGCACAAATTTGGGCAGCCTGACGACGTCATCCCGATTCCATTTATACCAAAAGAGTTTACATCATTTAAGCTCCAATCCCAACTTGTCCAAGACTTATCCAAAACTTATGACTCTAAGCGCATCATTCCACTATATATAGACACACACCAATGCATCATTCCACATGGTTAGTTGCTATTTATCAAAGCAAACCTCTGTTAAGAGAGTGGGTCCTACTGAGGAAACCAACTGATGAAGATATCAAAAGATCTGTGTTAAAAACATCTTTTTAGCCCATGTTATGCTCAACAGACCTTTGAACAACATGATCAGTGTTTTGAAACATCTGTTTGACTCTTGGTCAATAGAGTTTTAAAAAACATCTGTTTGAAACCTTTATTGGGTTAAATAGAGTTTTGAATGGAAACAGTGGCTCTTTTTGACTTTTAAATTCAAACAATGGTTTTGTAAACAGTGGTTCTTTTGCTCTAAAAAGTGGTTATCACACTTGAATAGACTTTTGAACCAGTGAAACAGTTGTTTGACTCTTTTGAACATAGTTTTGTTTTTGTTGATTTTGTCAATCTTTTCATGATATTAAAACAAAGTTTTTAGTTTTCTTGATCTTTTTATTAAGACAAAATTTAATTAATTTTTTTTGAGTTTTTCAAAACAGTTTTCTTTCTATTATTGGGATAAAGGGATAGATGCACATGTAACCACTGTTGGCATTTTAAAATTACCATCTAGTTCCCTGTAGAAAATGGTGAATGGGTCAACCTTGCAGATTTGGTGTTATCAACCACTGCAATAGCTTGTTAGAATTGGTCTTTGGTCACTAGGAGCTTTTGTACAATATCCAACAAATATATTTGACACTCTCCAAGTGTCTGCACACTTGGGTCAATAGGCAGTTGACTATTGCCAACAAGATGTTGATACCCATGTGGATGAATGTTAACCCTCGGCTTTTAGGGTTGTGGTGCACGTTCTAAATACTTATAAGGCACCCTATTGCAAGGTGGTTGCCATAGCCTCTAGGTAATGCATTTTGTGGTGCAACAGTGTGACCAAACTCAACTCTTTCGGAAAGAGATTGGGTATTCCTCTTACTAGGCCCATCTTCCCTTTTGAAACTCGAATTCTTTCTTGACAAGTTTTTGTTAGAATTATGTGATCTAAGAAATGAGCACTGTTGAGTAAAATGGTTGTTATTACCACAGTTGGTGCACCCAAGAATGGATTCACAGACACTGTTGCTTTGATTGATATCAAGGGCTTTTAACTTGAAACAGTCTTTTACCCAGTGATTTGTTTTACCACAGTAATCACACAACATGTCTGGAATTTTTGTCGCTCCTTTTACCTTTGACTTTCTTTTTAGAAATAGATGGTTTAACTTCTGTTTGACAGTTGGTAATAGGAACAAGTTTTATCTTAGGTGGCTTGAGACCCTTAGGGTTTGCAAAGTCAATTGGTTTGAAATTTTCAAGATTATTACACTTATCTGACCAAGTAGGTTTAAAAACATATTTGGATTTTTAGACTGAGTGGAACTCCACTTTGTGGCTTTTCAAGAATGACATTCTTGCCACTTGTTTCGGTAATCTTGACTACTTTTCCAATTGACTTAGTTAAATTATCTTCAACTAATTAGAGCAACTAGAAGTGTTGGTATGTTGGTCAAGTGTAACAAGACCTGCAACAAACTTCTCATTGTTTTTTATCTGTTTTTCTAGCATCTTTTAATAATCATAGCAAGACTGCACCCATTTTTCACAAGTGATTTGGGTGGCTTCCAACTCCTTTTTTGCAGTTTTGATATTTTCTATCATTGACTGGAGTTGGTTTATGATTATGGATGCTTCATGTTTTAAGGTGCTGATCTCTTGATCCTTTTTCAGTTAGTCTATTTTTTAAATCACTTTTTTTTGTTTTTCTAAGATAATTTCACTAACTTGGATCTTTTCACAAAGGTTTTCATTTACCCCCTGATGTTAGCAAATGCTATGATGCATCTGTCTGAACACAGTTCTTTTAGAACTTGAGATGATACCTTGGAAACAACAACCTTCAGATGATCGACATTGATGAGGTTAGTGGTACTTTTGGGATAGTTTTTGGTTCCTTCTGCATCAACCTCTTCACAAACCAATGTTTGTCTTAGGCTCTCAGCAGTTTCACCAATCGAACTTTCACTAGCAGAGGTTTCATTTTCTAGAGATTCTTCCCCTGAGGTATGATCCAAAGGCATAAAACAAAAGTTTGCATGTTCATCATTATCACTTGCTATTAAAGCAAGATTTTCATCGGTTAAATTTTTAGGCAAACTGCTCCAATCAACATAGCCTTGTGTGAAAAAACTTTGTTTATTTGGCTCAACTGCTGCAGGAGCAGGAACAGTTTGGGGGTGTTGGAACATGTGATATGGCATTTGGACATACTAAACTTGAGGAAGTGGTGCTTGGATATATTGCACAAGTGCAGGGCTTGCAAAATGGGCTGTGTTTTGAACACTTGATGTAGGGGTATTTTGATAAAAGTGTGATTGATTATTAGCATGATGTCTTTGATTTGGATAGGTAATGACAGGTGCTGATTTTTGACTCCTGCATTCCCTAGCAAAATGACCTAGCTGATTACATTTAAAACACTTTATCTTGGACTTGTCCAACCCAACCCTAGATCTCCCATTAAGTCCTGGATAGCTTCTACCAATTTTCATATAAAAATTGTTTGCTCTCACACTTAATAGAGCCGCCTGGTGCAGAATATCCGGTTCCTCAAGATCAATGGGATCAATGTACTTAAGATCATAAAAAAACAAATGACAGATTATCTATATTATGATTGTCATCACTAGCAGTAAATGCATAGTTTGAAGAATGTTGACCAGAGTTGATTTCTGTTGATATATCAATAAAGTGATCATAGCTCTGGTCATTTATCATTCATGTTGGTGAACCTTCCTAACCCAAAAGTGTCGTATTCCCAAAAACATATTCGTCACACTTTTCCATTTTCCTGGAAGAGCTTCTTTTTCAGGAGAAGCTCTCTTTCGAATGTTAAGAGCTTTCCGTGAAGCTAAGTCAGTGTCATATCCTTGAAATTTGGATTTGTTCTCATCACTATGGCTATTGTATCCCGTTTCTCAGATAAAGACCCCAGAAATCGGTTACTTAAAGTTGATTTTGAGGACTCTTTGTTTACCAACTTCAATTCACTGATTAAGCACGAAAACCTTTCAAATTGACGAGTCAGGGATTCTCCCTTAACATGTGTGAAAGTCTCGTATTGTTGGTTAAGGATCTCTCGAGTGTTTTCGAGAACCTCCTCCGTACCACCAAACTGCTCTTTCAATGCATCCCACAACTCTTTAGCACTATTACAATGTAAGAGGTCATCATAGATATTATTAGGCAATGCCATAGCCACGATGCTTAAAGCTTTCACATCAAGCTCGAATTTTTGATAATCTTGCTCTGAGTAATTTTCAGGCTTCCTTGGCTCAAACACATGTGGGTTTTCGGTATTTGGTACCATTGATCCATGTGGTCCGAAAACCACATATCTCCAACACCTTGTATTTAGTTGTGATAGCATATGTTCTATGTTGCCACATATTGTATTCAGATCTGATAATCATAGGTGGTTTATTGTTGAAGCTTGTATTGTGTGGATCATTTCTATGCCATTTTCTCAAGTTCTTCATGAAACAACTCTAAGCTACGAACTAAAATTGGATCTTTGAATAACTTATTTTTTTGTGTTAAACTGATTGTGAAATCAGGTTTAAACGTGACCAAGCTCTGATACCAATTGTTAGAAACTGATTTCTTTGTTTGTAAACAAGTATTGATTATCACAATAATATTCACAGACTGTGAGTCATCATCGACAATTGTTTTTCATTAATCATCAAAGATTCTAATGTTTTACAACTCAATTGACTTTACAGACTCCCCCTCGGCTGATCACACAAACAAATTAGTTTGTACAAGAGAAAATGTGAGTGTGTGTAATAAATTAGTTTGTACAAGAGAAAATGTGAGTGTGTGTAATTAGCTTTTCATTCTCTAGAAGTGTAAGGATGAGTCGAAGATGACGCTCATGATCAGTTTTAGATTTTGAATAAATAAGAATGTCGTCGATGAAGACTATAACAAATCGATCAAGATAAGGTTTGCAGACTCTGTTCATTAGGTCCATGAAGACTGCTGGAGCGTTCGTTAAACCAAATGGCATGACCATGAATTCATAATGACCATAACGAGTTCGGAATGCGGTCTTTGGGACGTCCTCTTCCTGTACTCTAAGTTGATGATAACCAGATCGAAGGTCGATTTTGGAAAAGTAGCTGGCACCTTGAAGTTGGTCAAGAAGATCATCAACGCGAGGTAAAGGATAGCGATTCTTGATTGTTAATTTGTTGAGCTCTCTGTAGTCGATGCACATACGAAACGATCCATCTTTCTTCTTTACAAAAAGGACAGGTGCACCCCAAGGCGATGAGCAAGGACGTATGAATCCCTTGTCAGTCAACTCTTGTAATTGACTGGCTAGCTCTTGCATTTCAGATGGGGCTAACCTATAAGGAGACTTTGCAACTGGTGTAGCACCAGGTATAAGATCAATACGGAATTCGACTTCTCTAACTGGAGGAAGTCCTGAAATGTCATCAGGAAAAACTTGCGGGAAATCTTTTACTACTGGGATGTCTTCAAGTTTCTTCTCCATGGTTCCCTTGTTGATGATATGAGCTAAAAACGCGACATAATTTTTACGAAGATATTTTTGGGCTTGAAGACAAGACATTAAGCTGAGCCCCTTCGACGAGGTTTCTCCAAAGATTCGAAGAGTCTGACCGTTTGAAAGAGGAATACGTATAAATTTTTCGCGACATACAACTTCTGCCTGATGTTGACTGAGCCAGTCCATACCAATTATGATATCAAAACTTCCCAGCTTCATAGGAATAAGGTCGACTGAGAAATCGTGGTCGTTTAAGGTGAGTGTACAGTTGCGTATAACAGAGTTTAATGAAACTGGTTTCCCGTCAGCAACTTCTACCGTTATGGATTCCATGAGCTTATCCTGATTTTGGTTTAAGATAGGTTCAAATTCTAAGGACACAAAACTTCTATCCGCACCAGTATCAAATAACATAGATGCATATCTATCATTTATAAGGAAGGTACCGTTAACCACATTGCCGTCAGCTCTAGCCTGATTAGCGTTGATATTGAAAGCTCTTCCTCTTGCAGGTGGAGGAGCTTGGTTCGCTTGATTCACCGGGTTGGCTTGGGCCTGAGCATGAATAATGTTTACCAACCTTGGACAAGTGTTTCTGAAATGGCTTGGGTCTCCGCAATTGTAGCAAGCCCGCATAGGTTGAACCGTAGGATAATTGGGTTGATAGTATGTTTGGGCTAAATGTTGGGTGGGTGGTAATAGTAGGGGTTGTTGGGCTTGACCCATTAATTGTTGGTGGGTTTGGGTTGAAGGCTGGTGGCGGTTCGTTCGCTGAGGCATGCGGCAAGTTTGAACAGTATGACCTGCGCGACCACAGCTGGTGCAATGTTGGCAAGGATAATCAGGAGAATGGTGATATTGGCAACGGTTGCATTTTGGTAACGGGCCAGAGTATGGTCTTTTGTATGGTGCAGGTGAAGGAGCGACCTGGGTAATGGGTGCATCAGGAATTGGGAGGTTGGTTTGTGTAACGCGAAGTTTCTGGTGTTGCGCTTCCTCTTGTTAGCAAACTTAGAGGAGGAGATGGAATGGTTTGAAGTTTGACCCTCAACAGGGGCTTTCTTTTTCTCTTCTTTAAACTTCCCGTTGCGAATTCGATTCTCGGTCAGTTCAGTTGCTAGCTCCATAGCAGCTTCAAGTGTTACCGGTGAAATGCTGAGAACTGAATCTTGAATTTTCGAGGGAAGTCCCCGAATATAATGCTCGATCAAACGATAAGTTGGGGTAAACAAATTTGGAACCATTTGGTTCAACTCTAAGAACCTCTTGTTATAGGTGGTGTGATCTCCCTCCTTCTGCTTTAAAGAATGAAATTCGTCCTCCAACTTTTTAATTTCACTGCTACGCCTAGTCATGATTTCCCTTAACTCCTCCCAAGTTAAGGCCATTGCATCATCAATTCCCCTCTTCCCTTTTTCAGTATTCCACCAAGTGAGAGCTACCCCAAATAGTCTCCCGGTGGCGTATCGAACCTTGCGATCCTCAGGACAATCGCAGTTGAGGAAGGTGTTTTCCATTTCCTCAAACCAATGGAGGAGAGCAGTGACACCTTCGGTCCCTTCAAATTTAGGAGGATCACAAGATTTGAAATGTTTGTATGAGCACTTGCTGGTAGGAGGGTTGCCGATGTTCTGGTCATTCTGTTGGGGAGGATTAGTGGGATTTGTGGCGAGAGCTTGTTGTACTTGGACCACAATGTCAGGCAGGATCGTGGCCATTTGTTTCGCGATTTGTGTGGCCAAGTGTTCGTGAGACCGTCCTGATCTTTTACCCCCTCGTTGTTATCTGGACGACATCTAGAGGAACATACATAAAAAGATTGTGAGTTTATGGAGTCTTTTTAGGTGTCATGTGTCTTTAATAAAAATGAAAATAACATAAATATCAATAATGCAACTACATCCATAGGATGTCTTGGGTTTGCTCATGTTGGGCCTCAAATGTCCCCATACCTTCACCTGTATAGTCATGTGGGCCCCCATGACTATTGGCTTGGTAGGATTCACATTAGTATTGGCGATTTAACACTCGCATCACCCGAATGCAAACCACAAAATATGTTTACGAGATGTATGGTCGGAATGCGTCCAGGTGTAGACACAATAACAACTCAAAGTGGGGTTAGCTCACACGACGTTTGGTATAGCATGCTTTGGCCTAATAGGTACTTCGTACTCTCATCGTTAGTCCCCAGGTAGGCAAACTGGTCCTTTATTTTGGATTTATACGAATGCCAGCCTAGACAGGACGTTCCGACTACCGGTACTGGTACCCTTCTAGTTACTACATGCCCGTCATGAGAACTCACTTTGATGAGATTTGAAAACATAAAAAATCATTGTAAAAGCAATCATGATGTGGTGTGTGCTTTCATGGATATGATATGTTATGAGAATATGATTCATGATAGGCATTATATGATAATATATACTTATGAACATGCTTGCATAACATTGAATGTAACATTTAACATAAAACATATAAACATCATGAAATTTGGCATGTAACACACAAAAATCTTATAAGTTTCTAATCAACTATAGTATAGGCTCTAAGGTTCTAATAACATATCCTATATCCCTATAGTCATGGCTCTGATACCAATCTATCACACCCCGACCCGCAGCGGAATAAGAGTCGGGGCATAATTGGGTTATCACCAAAGCTCATGATATTTACTAATATGTTTCATATTTATTAAAGTCAAAATTACATTCCCAAATATCCAAACATGTCCATAGAATACAAAGAAAATAAACCAAACAAAACAATTCCAAACTCTAAATCATTTTATTCTTCTAGTCCAATCCTAAGTGTTTCTTGCTGCAGCTGGTTCACCTGTATCATGTGTAAAAATGGGGGTTTTTGGGTCAACATAAGTTGGCGAGTGAACCTTGTTAGATAAACATTTATTATTGATTTTCTTGTTAGTTTATCAATGAAAAATTGTGCATAATCATGAATGAGCAAATGTAAATAATCAAGCAGTAGCAATTGCAATCACAACTATAACATACAGTAACATATGATAGCATACATTAACATACCAACATCATACAATAAATAACATGAATGAAACTGTGCGATCAAGGCTCAATCAAACGGAGCCGATCGTATTGCATGTACTGAAAATGATAAATGTCTGTGCGATCAAGGCTCAATCAAACGGAGCCGATCGTATGTGGGCACGCCAGGTTCACGCTCATAATGTAATGGGGAACATGCTCAACGCTCATAATGTAATGGGGAGCGGCGGCCTATGAAATTGCATGTACTGAAATAATAAATTGAATCTAACAATAACCACACAAACAGTTGAAACAAGCTGAATACACAAGTTCATGATATGATGTATGCACAATGATTTAAATATAATATATAGCAAGACACATGATACACCCCAAAACGTGATTAAAGCGGGGAATTTGTAAAGATTCACTCACTTTGGGTGCGTTTGATTTGAGATGGTGAGATGCGCACGAGTTGGAAGAGCGGGACAACGAGAATTAACTAACCTAAATAATAACGGAAAATATAGTAAATGAGTGGATTTTATTAATAATTTTAATAAGATTTTTAGGTATATTTTTGTGATTTTAAGGCTATTTCCTATCTTTAAAAACATTATTTTTAAGTATTTTTAATTGATTTTTAAATTAAATTAAATAAATAAAAATATAAAAATATGTTGACTTTTTGCGACCGTTGACCGTTTGACTTGTTGACCGATTTATTGTGTAATTGTATTGCGCTGGGTGAGGCTCGAACCCGAGACCTCCCGTACGCGTGCACGCAGCTCTACCAACTGAGCTACGTGTCTAACCTGAAATAATTTTGTTTTTAATTATACTTATATACTAATTCGATTTTATCCAAAATTCTTTTAATTTCAAAAACATTTTAATTCATTGAACCGGTGCCACTAACAGGTCTCGAACCCGGGACCTGCGCTTTAACGTTACACTCAGTCCACTGCTGGACTGTGTGTCTAACTTGGTTAATATACAAATTTAATATACTTAACAACTAACGGAATTAACCCGGTTCAGTTTTAATCAAAAAGGCATTTTATTACATAAAGGGTGCGTGTATCAGGAATCAAACTCGTGACGTGTGCGTATTATTTGCACACAGTCCACCGCTGGACTGTGTGTCTAACCCATTTAAAATACCAATTTTAATTATACTTATAATGTTATCACAGTTCATCTTCTTCGTTGAATTTTACCGACAGCAGATTACACCATTAAATCTTGTTAATTCGATTGTTAAACATTGCACAGACTAATATGAGATAGCAGAGATGATAATTAGAGGTAAACATACCGGTGAACGATTTATTACAGAGTTCCGGCAAGGCGTCGGTCTCTGTTTTTAAGAACTTCAACTGAGCAAATCAATTAATCGTTTTGATTAGCTAATCATGAAATTTAAGTGCTAAGCAAACGTTAACAGTGTGTTTGAAGGTCCTTACCGTTTCACAGACGAAGATAAAGATTTCCAGAAATTTTCCGGCGAACTGGAATTATCTAATAACAGTGTCTGAATTCGATTTCAATTGAAAGGTTTGAGTTAGAAATAGCTTAACAATTGTTAGACTACGACGGTATTGAAAGACTTACCGTTTTGATGAAGAATACGGTTTTCTGGCGAACTTGCAGAATTTTCCGGCGAGCAAAATAAACTTCTCCGGTGGACTGTAAAGTGTGCGGAAATGTAATTGGAGGTTTGTGGAATGTTTCTGAGTCGCGAGAAGCTCTTTGATTATAGTAATTCGGATTGTTGAATAGTTTCGGTTATAAAACTCATCATCCTCAGAATTGAAGTCAATTCAAGTCTGAATTGATTAAAATCGTCGGTGCATCGGTTATAAACCTGAAATCGCGATTATTCAAACGTTTAAATGGTTGAATAGCCGATTTCAGTTTTTCAGTTGGCGCAACCGGTTTATCTAGGTTTGTATATAAGACTCATTTGTTTCCTAGAGTTGACAGAAAACAAACAAGTGGCGGAGTGGTTATGCGTGTGAGTGTTAAGTCTTTGAAGTTACAACCCGGCTGACCCGGGTTCGAGTCCCGGCAGCCCCTTTTTATTTTTAGTTGTTTTATTTATATTTTTTATCAATTATAACTTTTATGGTTTAGTTTGTTTATTAATTATGTATCACTAAAAATTAAAATAAGCATAAATAGGCAATGAACATTTATAACTGAATATTCGATTACAAAATGGAGCGGGTTTGGTAAAACCCGTTTTCGACAAATGTTACATATTCTAATGCAAGTTGCGCAATAGGAAAGTGCAAAGAAAGTTTGGGAAGCAATCAAAGTTCGATATCTTGGAGCTGATATGGTTCAGAAAGCGCATTTGCAAACTTTGAAAAGTGAATTAAAAGCCTTAAAGATGGGAGAAAACGAAACAATAAGTAGTTTCGCAAGCAACTTGGGTGGTATAAAATCCACGTTTATAAGCCTCGGGTACCACCATTAAAGATAAGAAGATTGTAAGGAAATTACTTATATCTGTTCTGAAGAAGTTTCTACCAATTGTAGCATCCATCGAGCAGTATTCAAAAATAGATAAATGACATTTGAAGAAGCAGTTGGTAGGATTAGAGCATTTGAAGAATGCCTCAAGAGCCAAAACGAACCGGAGAACAATAATCTCTTAATGGCAAGTTCTGACAATCATTCGGGAAATTGGCCGGAAATTGGCATCATGGAAAAGGGCGTGGCAATCGAAATCATGGTAGAGGACAGGAAGAGAACGTGGACGAAATATCGATCGAGGAAATAAAGACAAGAGCGAGTTCAAGTGTTATGAATGTGGTGAAGTCGGTCATTTTGCATACGAGTGTAGCAAGTGAAAAGACAAAGAAAAGGAGAAAGACGAAGAGGCTCATCTCACGTTGAAGAAGAACCAATGCTATTGCAAGTCAAGCAAGTTCAAGACCTACAACAACTAAAGGATGTTTGTGATTAGGGGGTGAATGAAGTTTTAATCCCTCACATCCTAAAGTACGAGGGTTGTTTAGTAAACAGTTAGTAGATAGTTTATATTAGAATTAGGTTAGTTATGAAGCACAAGGGCCAAAGGTGGAAAGATGGAAGATTGTAACCAACTCAATTTAAGGGCACGACTCCTCCTGGAGTCACACCTGTTGATCAACGACAACAAGGGGAGAAGCAGGAGACACACCTCTTCATCATACAATCTCATCCACAAGTTCAAGAGACATACCTATTCGCGAAGAGACACGTCTATTGATTTGCACCTGTTCGTTTAGTATAAATAGGGTTTGTATGTTTCAAATGTAATAATCATAATCACTTATACTTCACAATCAATATAGTTATGCATTCGATTGTTTGTAGTTTATCATTGTGTTCATGTTCGTAAGGGTTCTGGTCAACAGTTACATGCCCACTACAGAAGTTCTTATAAGTTTTAACCAGTTTTTTTAATTGGTAATCAAACTGCTTCAAGTTCTAAAGCGGTTTCAAATAACAAGACTACGAACTTGTGCAAAACCTATATGTTGGATCGGGCCCAAAACCACCCAGTTTTTTTCGCACATGTAGTCTTTAACAATTAAGACTCAGGTCTCTGGCTGTCTCTTAGCTGGTAATATTTTCATGAATATCTAAGGAAAACATGATTCATGTATCAAATCATACTATTTACACATGTAGTCTTTAACAATTAAGACTCAGCTGTCTCTTAGCTGGTGATATTTTAATATCTAAAGAAAACATGATTCATGTATCAAATCATATTACATTCCTATTACATCATATTACAATAAACATAAAACCTCCAGTTATCAGACCCCCAATTCTGCAAAGCATTTCAATACCAATTCAATCAGAACCATACTTGTTAACCATTTTTTCATCAAACTATGAATTTACGTTCAAAAAAAGTTGTAATCAAGAGACCTAAATCACCTAACCTCGATGAAATGGATTTCATAAGCAGGCTGCATGACTCACTGCTGCTTCAAATCCTCTCACTCTCCCTGAATCCGATGCAACTCGAACGCGAATTTTATCCAACAGATGGAAGAACCTCTACTCGTTTCTCCCGAACCTTCATTTCGTCATGCCGTTCTGCTGGACGTTCGAAGAAGCCAACAGGTTTCATGACTCCGTTGATCAAACCCTAGCTCTTCGTGGTGGTATGCCAATCAAAAGGTTTTATCTTTACTGTTCTAAGTACTGTGATTATGACCGTGTTAGTGATTGCATTCGTAAAGTTGTGAAATGTAAACTTCAAGACCTTGAGATTAGGTTTCTTGGTGATAGCTTTAGGTTTAAGTTTTGTTGGGATTTGTTTAAGACTTGTGGATCTCTGGTTCGATTAACTTTGTGAGGCGAGTTTGTGTTTAGTGTGCCTGATGATGTTGATGTGTTGTTTCCGTGTTTGAAGATGGTTAATCTTGTATCTATCAAGTATTCTGGCGATGAGTGTTTTAAGAATCTGATTTCTGGGTGTCCGGTTTTGGAAGAATTGTATGTGGAGAGACAGATCATAGGTGAGGTTGATAACATGGAGAGTTGTATGGTTATTTCACCGTCTTTGAAGAAGCTAGGGTTGTCATTTGCACTGAGTGGTAGTGGGGATTTTAGAGTTGTGATCGATGCGCCTAGACTGGAATACCTTAGTGTGTGTGGATGTAATGTCGACAAGATACTCGTTGTTGAGGGAACCTTTGTCGCTTACTGAGGCTCACTTGAAGCTACGGAATGGTGTAGTTCAAGCTGTTGCTCCGCTCGTGACACGCATCTCGAATGTCAAAGTATTGACGTTAACTGATTTGGCTTTGGTGGTATGCCTATTCATTTATGTTCAAAGTTTGATCCTTTTAAGGTTTTAAATTGTAACAGCTAATTGCATTAAAAATAGGTTCACTTGCATCGCGCATTTAAGTTATGTCAAAATATGCTATTGTTAAGATTCAACAATACATGAAAAGGTCAAAGAAAACCTTCAAGGGGGTGGTGTGGTGGTAAGCGCTTGATCGACTCCCTCTAGTAGAGGTCTCAGATTTAGATGTGGCTTCCACTAGATTTCTGCCTTCAACTCCTTGAAGGCCGCTTGTCCAACGCAAATTGCGTTTTACTTGGTCCCATTAGGTGGTTAACCGGTTATTAGCGGGGTACCATGAGTTTTTTCTTTACCAGGGTCTCACAGTACCAAAAAAATAGTCAAAAGAACCTTTTGATGTAAGCAATCACGAATAGTGAAATGAAGTTTGGAAAAAGGTATGAACTTTGGATTCAGATGATGATTGTTGGTGTTTGGTTTATGCAGGCTTTCAACGATATCCATAATTTTGACATGCCTATGTTCCCTAACCTGATTGATATTTTTATTGGGCTTGATGTTTTTCGGGGCTGGAGTAAGTTGCCGGCCTTCTTTAACAAAATGCCTAATCTTGAGCATATTACCTTTTTGGATGTAAGTATCTGTACTACTATTTACTATGATCTTTAATGTAGTCATCTCGATTGTTGTCAATGTTGAGGTTAAATGTAAATATGTAATGTTTTTGTGTGTGTTCATCTTTAGGGGTTTCTACCTTTCCCTCATGCACAACATACCTTTACCATGAGGTGGAACCCGCCAGTGGAGGGACCTCCTTGTTTGCGCTTCAAGACAGAAAATTATAATTGTGAATCGGGAAACTATAACTCCAGAAGAGCTTAAGTTAATAAGGTATATGTTGAAACATGCGAATCATTTGGAGATTTTGACAATAAATGCTCATAAAATCAATCCAGAGAGATGTGAACATGTATCGAAGTTCTATTGTGGCTCCAAATCATATCGAATTGAATTCGTTTGAACTTATGGTAATTCTCAGAGAATTCGCATCTGAAACCAATTTCAGGGAACCTTTTGAGTCTTTGCGGACTCAAATGTATTTTTCTTTTCCAACTTTGTTTCTTGATTTGTACCGAATGGTGAATCTTGCATAGCTGATTCTCTTATATATAGCCTATAAAGTAGGTGGGTCACTAATGTGTAAACAGACTTGTAATATAGCCATGTTGGGTTGGTTTAATGAACCCCTTTTCTTGGATCACCATTTGACAACAATGGGTGAATAGAAGGCTTGCTTAACAGATTTGCATGTACATGTGATTTGGTATGTCCGAAGATGTTATGTACAGTTATATGATCACATAGGTTTTAGTAGCACGTTTATGCAATAGTTTTAACATTAACAGTTTTCTTGGTCGTATCTCTACCGCCTCAACCCCTCCACAGTGTGTTCCGCATAGAGATTCCTTAAAATAAGTAAAGATAAAAGATAAGCATGGTCAAGTTGAAGAAAATCTTGAATAATCCTCTAGCTGCTCACGAGATTCCATATAGTATTTTCTTGGTCGTTTTACTCTCACGTTCATCATTGCTGCAATCCACTTAGGGTTCTTGTTTATCTTCTTCTTCTTCCACATCTAAGTATTAGGTTAAATTCTGGTTTCATGGTTGATTGTATGCATTTTTAGTTTGTAGAGATATCTGGTTGTATTTGTGTTATCAGATGCTCATTTGAGAATGATTAATTTTTAGGAGAATTACCAAATTTTATGTCATTTTCTTCTGGAGAACAAGTTGATTACGCTCCTCTCATAAGTCATAACTAGGGCCGGCACAACCAGTTAGACATGACACCATTACCTATGGTGCTAGACACAATCACGACATGGTAAGACACAGTTTCCTAAGGTTCCAGACACAAACATGACACAATAACTACTGTTTAGTGACACAATCAAATAAGTCATTTTTTTCCAAAAACGAACACAAACATGTTTAGCAAAAGGTTACATGATACAGCCTGTTTAGTGACATGATAAATATCATATACTTAGTAAAACAAAAGTTGCCAAACATACTTTGATAAAAGTCTTAATTAATACATAATTTTAACATATTTAGGTTTTGCGGGAATTTGTTTCAGAGTGGTAGCACTCTAGTTGGCGATGTGAATTCGTGTTAAATGTGCCTGATGTTTCGGTGAATGAAGATGATTAATCTTGTATCTGATCTTTATTAATTTGGGCGATGAATGTTTTAAGAAATTGATTTCCGGGTGTCCGGTTTTGAAAGAATTGTTTGTGGAGAGACAACTTATAGGTCAGTTTGATAATATGGAGAGGTGTATGGTTGTTTCACCATCTTTGAAGAGGTTAGGATTGTCCTTTGCTATGGGTGTTAGTGGGAATTTTACAGTTGTGATCAACACGCTCTTAAATCTTAAACTAGAATACTTTAGTATTTTGGAGGTAATGTCTACAATCTACTCATTGACATAACCTTTGTCACTTACAAAAGCTCGCTTGAAGGTACGGACCAATGGTGGAATTAAAGCTGTTGCTCAACTCATGACATGCCTCTTGACTGTCATAGTATTGTGGGTATGCTTATTCATTTATCCTAAAAGTTGGATCCGTTTAAGATATTCAGTTGATTATCCAAGTGTAGCAGTTAATTGCATTCAATAATATGGCAATGTATATCATGCATTTAATCATGTCATAACATGCTATTATTGAATTTCAACGATACATGAAACACTCAATCAATGAAAACCTTCAAGGGGGTTGTGCGGCGGTAAGCACTTGGCCGTCTGTCCAATGCACGTTGCATTTTGTTAGTTATAAATATTAGTTAGTATAAGGACATAATTGTTAGACTAGAGGTCCCTATGTGCAATTATAGGTGTCTCTACATGTAATTAGTATTTATTAGTTGGTCCCTCCTTTTCCCTATAAATAGAGGGGTCATTTTCATTTGTAAATACACATTCAATATATACAAGTTCAGTTTTCATATTCATACCATTTACATGGTATCATAGCTAAAGGTGTTTTAGCTCAAGAATATCCTTCGGGTGACCATTTCTGGCTAATTTTCCGGTCACCACCAGTTCTGTCCTAGAAACCCGTTCCAGATCTGTTCAAACACACCCATTACTCCAGCTCACTTTAAATTTGTCCAAACACCCAAAACCACCACAAACCGTCACCTACTTTTTCAGATCTATTCCTTTTTCTAGCGAGTTAACGTACACCTCCACCACCACTGCACTCATCATCGCCCGATCTACAAAACCCGTCAAACCGCGCCATCGTCCGATCCTCCACGCGCCACCGCCTCTTCCGCCGCCGTAACACACGCGCCGCGCATGAAGGCACGTGACTCCACCTTCGGCCATCGCCTTTTACCTGCTCTGTCGAAATAATGTTCCGGACACCCTCGTGCAATCGGTTTTTCAATCTGAGCAACTTTTGTTTTCTGCCTCGGTAAGCAAGTTTATATTCTAGTTCAGTTTTTCGATTGTTGAATATTTTGTTTCAATGGGAGATAAGGAAGATAAGAAGAATACTGTAGAAAATCAGATTGCTCCAGGCATCATCAACTATGCCTCGGTTTTACGCATTCCCGGTAAACTAGACTCAAGCAACTGGAGTTCATGGAGCCTCTTTGTCCAAAAAGGTCTTGCAAGTATGGACAAAGAGGACCATATAACAAAACCACCTCCTGATCCGACTCCCCGGGAATGGCGTATTGATGATAGTGGGATTCAAATGGCTCTATGGAATTCCATGGAGCCACAAATCCTCACAATCGCTCAAAACTTCCCTACAATAAAGGCAATGTGGGACCACCTGTCTTCATCCTTCTCAGCTAAGGAATCTTTGTCCCATGCTATTCTGTTGTTCAAGCCTTCACTCGGGCTGAGCAAGGTGACTCCACTTTCACCGATTACTTTACTATTCTCAAAGCTTCAAAATGAGTTACGAGCTCTTTTTCCACCTACTGCTGATTTAAAGGTTCAGGAGGAGCGTAATACCAAAATGGATGTCATGATGTTTATTGCAGGTTTATCACCCAAGTATGCAAGTGCACGTCCATTATTGCGCAGTAACTCTACCGCTATTTCATCTGTGGCATACACATATCATCTCTTGCGAGAAATGTATGGTCCGGACACATCTCCAACTGATATGTCTGCCTTGGTCAGTAAGGGTACAGGGCAAAGTTCTAATATGAAGAAAGGCACTAGACGAGGCACTGGAGAAGATGGTAGTAATCTTGTATGTCACTTGTGTCATGAACCTGGACATGCAAGGTACAACTGCCCAAACAACTGCCATTATTGCAAGCTGCCAGGGCATACGAAGCATAATTGCCCAAACCGTGTTCCTGGATCTCAGCCAAAAGCCCGACTAGCTTCCACAGGTGAGTCTTCTGACCAAACTACTGATACTGCTCCTTTTTACGCGTTGAGCAAGGAGGATCTTAGTAGACTTCAACAACTGTTGGCCTCATAGTCACCTGCTCCTAGCCCATAAGCCAGCTTGGTTAATTCAGGTATACTTTCTTATCTTGACTTATCCTGGATTATTGATTCTGGAGCTATTCATCACATGACTGGGATTCAGGATCTTCTTTCTAGGCTACGTACTAGTTCTCACACATTCGTCTTGCTGATGGATCCTCATGCCCAGTCCGTGGCATTGGATCTGTCACACCCCAACCGATGGCGGAAACATCGGGGTGTGGTACTAGGCGAATCAGATTGATCAAGAGATTCCATAACGAATATTTAAAAGACAATATTCAACGTCCAACATCCCATACTATCAAACTCATATAATCCTCAAACAATCATTACATAATTGAAAACAATATCTTAAACATAACATCTGATTCGATCTTCCCTAGATTTACGACATGATATTCCTAAAAGAAAGCCTACGACTAAGCATCCATAGCAAATATCCCCAACCTGCCACATTTTTTAAAATAAAACGTGAATACAATTAAGTAAAGGTGAGCATACAGGTTTGCATACGTAATATATATAAAAGCATTTAGCATACACCGCATGACATACGTAAGAGATGTGAACTATGTAACTACTTAGATTCAAGTAAACCAACAAACCACGATTGATCGAGGCATGCGAACAAGTGTTCACATCCTAAAGAGAAAATAAATGAGAAATAAAATGTGAGCCTTAACAACCCCGGGCCTCCGGGTGGCGGGTCAACCTCTAGTATACTATCATGTTAAGGGCGGCGTACAAGCAATCAAGCAATACATACAATTCAGCAGATTTCACGTATAGTCAAGTAATTCAGCGGGTTGCGAATAAGCGTTTGAGAGTTGTGTGATGTGTTTTGAAATACGAACATATGTGACACCCAAAAGTGCGTTTAAGCGTAAAAGGGTTCAAGTATACTCACAGTGGGTGCGTTTTTAGGGAGAGTCGGGATCTGAGACGAGTTGAGGAGAGAGCCGAATCAGCCTGTAAGCGAACAGAAATGCATCAGTCTTCCGAATTGCTGAATGGTTAACGGGTGAGAGAACAGTAGACAAGTTCGGGCGAACTTGTACCATTTGGTACAAGTTCGACCGAACTTGACCTGTTTTGCTTACTGGTGATATAAGTTCGGGCGAACTTTGCTAGTTTCCTGAGAAACTGGACAAGTTCGGGCGAACTTGCCCTGTTGTTGTGGGGAAATACAAGTTCGGGCGAACTTGTCTAATTCTTTTGGGAATTGGACAAGTTCGGGCGAATTTTCCTGACTTGTTGAAGTTTGAGGCAAGTTCGAGCGAACTTGGTCACCATTCTAGTGACAAGTTCGAGCAAACTTGCTCTATTCTGAGTGAACGTGACTGTTTTGGCATCCAAATAGTGCATTTTCACGTCGTTTGCTGAGGAAATCGAGTGTCCATCCCTCCAACCTTAAGCCACTGAGTAAAACTTAGGCTGGAGAGGTCTTTTGGAGCGAGTTTAGCCATTTTACAGAAACTCAGGCTAATCTGGGCGAACAGAAGGTTCGTACGGGTTAGTCCAGCTTGTGTAAAGTGACGATTTCGTCCTTGTGCTTCCGGATCTGAGATCTTGCTTGACAACACCTCGTTCCACTTCAAAGTGAACGAAACATACGTCATTTAGTCCGAATATTGTGTAAAAATTGATGTTTAAAAGGTTTTACATAGTTCTAAGCATAGATCTAAGTGAAAAACAGAAGTTCTGTATAAAAAGATGAAGATTTTCGTAAACAGAAGAGATTTGATGAAAATGAAGGCAAAGCCTTGTGCAAAATCGTTGTAAAACGTTGTAGAACGTTGTTGTAGTTGAAAACGGGTTGAATCTTACTTAGAAAACAAAGGGTTTCGGTTTTGGGGAGCTCCGGGCGAACTTGCAGCAAGTTCAAATGAGAAGAGGAGCAGGGTATTTTAGGTGAAGTGAGAATGGAGTGGGCAGTCATCAAGTTCGGGCGAACTTGTTTGTTTATTGTGGTTTATAAGACAAGTCCGGGCGGACTTGTTGTGTTTGAAGAATTGTGGAGCCTGGACAAGTTTGGTGGAACTTGTGATGCACAAGTTCTGCCGAACTTGACCTATTGGCCAAGTTTTGTTCGATTATTTCGCGTTAGGAGTTCGTTTGGCGATTCGGTTCGTATTAGATAGGTATATTAAGCGTTTTAGCGAAGCGTTAAGCGTTATATTTCCATTGAATCGTGAGAGAGTGAGTTGCGTGAGCGTGCGGGCGATTTAGCGATAGTAAACCATAACATAAGCAAATATGACACACATAAAACATAATTCCACATAATTAACTGCGATTTGCGATGCGATGGCACAAGTGTTTATTAAACAATAACACACTTGGCTACGAAAGTAACACAGTTACTTGTGATTGCGGTTGAATTAGCGATGCGTTTAGTAAGCGATTTAATAGGCGATTAGAGGTAGTATAGTTGTGACAAAACAAATTTAATTAACATAAACTTTCTCATAACCGAATCTCAGAGTACAACGCTAAATATAAATGGAACAACGGAAATAAAAATAACAACGAAAATTACGAGTTGTTACAGTCTCCCCTGCTTTAGGAAATTTCATCCCGAAATTTAAGTAGTGGTCGTAACAAAGAGATGCGGATATTTGGCCTTCATGTCACTTTCCAATTCCCAAGTGAACTCGGCACCGCGTTTGCCTTCCCATCGGACTTTCACGATAGGGATGCGAGAGCGCCGTAGTTTCTTGGTTTCTCGGTCCATGATTTTGACTGGCTTTTCCACGAAATGAAGAGTCTCGTTGATTTGTAGATCTTCGAGGGGAACATGGAGATTCTCTTCGGCTAGGCATTTCTTGAGGTTTGAGACGTGGAAAGTCGGATGTACGTTGTTGAGTTCCTCCAGTAATTCGAGTCGATAGGCCACTTTGCCAATTCTTTCCAGAATCTTAAAGGGACCCACGTATCGTGGCGCTAGTTTCCCTTTCTTTCCGAAGTGGATCACTCCTTTCCAAGGTGCAACCTTTAAGAGAACGTGATCTCCCACTTCGAACTTTAGGGGCTTGCGGCGTTTATCGGCGTAACTCTTTTGACGACTCCGAGCTTTCAAGAGATTGTCTCGAATTTGGAAGATCTAGTCTGTCGTTTCTTGAATTAACTCGGGACCGGTGATTTGTGCTTCTCCGATCTCGTGCCATGCAATAGGCGATTGACATTTTCTCCCATCCAGTGCCTCAAAAAGAGCCATTTGAATACTTGTATGATAACTATTATTGTACGATAATTCAATTAAAGGTAAATGCGAATGCACGCACGAAGCATGTCTTCGAGGGTACGGATCGTGCATTCAGTCTGACCGTCGGTTTGAGGGTGGAAAGCGGTACTGAGATTAAGCGTGGTACCGAGGGCGGATTGAAAAATCTCACAGAGACGTGAGGTAAAGCGACCATCGCGGTCAGAGATGATGTCACGAGGCGTCCCGTGTCGACAAATGACTTCGTCGGTATAGATTTGTGCTAATCGTTCTACCTTAAAGTCTTCTCGTATGGCAATAAAGTGCACGAATTTAGTAAGACGATCAACGATAACCCAAATGCTATCGTGACTAGAGGAGGTGCGAGGGAGTTTCGTAACGAAGTCCATAGCTATACTCTCCCACTTCCACATTGGGATTTCGGGTTGTTCGAGTAAGCCAGAGGGTCTTTGATGCTCGGCTTTAACTTTCGAACAAGTTAAGCACTTTGAGACGTATAAGGCGATATCCTTTTTCATGTCCGGCCACCAATACTTAGGGCGAAGGTCTGGTACATTTTGTCGGCTCCAGGTTGAATGGAATATCGAGATTTATGGGCTTCGGTCATTAGCAACTCTCGAATACTATCACGGCTGGGAATCCAAATATGATCGATAGTAATAAATACCATTAGGTTTAGCTACGAGTTGGGTTTCGGCACCACATTTCATTTCGTCTTGTAGGGTATTCTCATTAAAACAAGCAAATTGGGCGGCGCGAATCAAAATTTCAAAATCATTCAAAGCTTGAGAGTCACGAACACTATACACATAGCTTCGTCGACTGAGAGCATCGGCTACGACGTTTGCTTTGTCGGGATGGTAGCGTATCTCACAATCATAGTCGTTGAGAAGTTCAACCCATCTTCGTTGGCGCATGTTCAGTTCCTTTTGATTAAAGATGTGTTGCAAGCTCTTATGGTCGGTGAAGACCGTACACTTGGTACCGTAAAGGTAGTGTCGCTATATCTTTAATGCAAAAACAACTGCAGCTAGTTCGAGATCGTGCGTTGTGTAGTTTTTCTCGTGGATCTTGAGTTGTCGAGACGCAAACGCGATAACCTTGTCTCGTTGCATAAGAACACAACCAAGACCAAGATTAGAAGCATCGCAATAAACAACAAAATCGTCGTTTCCGTCGGGTAAGGCTAGTACGGGAGCGTTGCACAGCACACGCTTGAGAGTTTGAAAAGCTTCCTCTTGCTTGGAATCCCAAAAAAAAGGCTTGTCCTTATGAGTTAAAGCAGTAAGTGGAATGGCGATCTTTGAAAAGTCGGCGATGAATCGACGGTAGTAACCCGCCAATCCAAGAAAGGAACAGATTTCGGATGCATTCTTCGGCGTAATCCAACTCTTGACAGCTTCGATCTTTGCAGGGTCGACGTGAATTCCTTGACTGTTAACGATGTGGCCGAGAAATTGGACTTCTTCAAGCCAGAATTCACACTTAGAGAACTTGGCATAAAGGCGATTTCCTTGGAGAAGTTCGAGAACTAAACGGAGATGGAGCGCATGTTCGGCTCTCGACTTCGAGTAAATAAGAATATCATCGATGAAAACAATGACGAAAAGATCTAAGAAGGCTTTACACACACGGTTCATCAAATCCATGAAGACCGCGGGTGCATTTGTAAAACCAAAAGGCATGACCACGAATTCGAAATGGCCATAATGAGTACGAAAGGCGGTTTTCGGAATGTCTTCTTCCAACACACGCAACTGATGATAGCCGGAACGTAGGTCGATCTTGGAAAAACAAGTAGCACCTTGAAGCTGATCAAATAAGTCATCGATTCGGGGAAGAGGATAGCGATTCTTTATTGTGAGTTTGTTAAGTTCACGATAATCGATGCACATTCGGAACGTCCCATCTTTCTTTTACACAAAAAGAACGGGTGCGCCCCATGGTGAAGTGCTCGGGCGTATGAAGCCTTTATCAAGAAGCTCTTGAAGTTGGCTAGATAGCTCGCGCATTTCTGATGGTGCAAGGCGATAGGAGCTTTAGCAACGGGAGTAGCACCGGGAATTAAATCGATACGGAATTCAACATCACGAGTAGGGGTAAACCGGGTAAGTCGTCGGGAAAGACCTTAGGAAATTCACAAACAACGGGTACGTGTTTCAAGGTTTCTTTTCCTTCTCCAGGTTCACGATATGAGCTAGGAAAGCAACGCATTGCTTTCGCAAGCACTTGCTCGCTTGGGTACATGACATAAGCATCAACTTCTTTGAGGGCGTTTCACCATAAACATGGAGTTGATCACCGTTTGGAAGGGGATACGAATCATTTATTAAAACAAACAACTTCAGCATGATTTTCACGAAGAAAATCCATGCCTACTATGATATCGAAGCTACCTAACTGCATAGGTATGAGATTGATCGAGAAGATGTGGTTGTTGAGATCGAGAGAACAACCACGTAAGACGGAGTTAACGGTAACGGTTCTTCCAGTGGCGACTTCAACATCGAAAGTGTAACATTTGTATAAATCGGGTTTCCAAAACCCGCTCCGTTTTGTAATCAAATACCAAGTTATGAAATGACATTAAGTATTTATGAGTATTTTGAGTTTAAACGTTACATAATTAATATATAAACTAAACTATAAAAATTATATTTGATAAAAAGTTAAAATAAAATAAATAAAAAATATTTGGAGCTGACCGGACTCGAACCCGGGTCAACTGCCTCCAACGACTTATCTCCCCATCTCCAAACCACTCCGCCACCAATTGTTTTCTGTTATCATTATGAAAGCAATTAAATTTTATACACAAACACGACTTAACGGTTAATGATGTCTGAATAACGGAAATCGGTAAACCGAATCGCCAAATCAGTTTTTGTGCGCTTAGTTAACTTATAACCGATGAATATCGGTTTCTAATTAAGTTCTAATTGAATGAACTTAAAGATCTCCTCACTTCCGGTATTTGAAACCGAAGATATACCAAACTCTAATATAATCCAAGTACTGATCATTTGCGCGATTCATAACTATCACAATAACTCTCAATTTCATTTTCGTCAAGATTCTGAACTGTAAGACCCTCTGATTTCGATCGCCGGAGATTTTCTGCAACTCACCGGAAAACCGGGACTTGTATTTTCACGGTAAATTCTTCGACTCTTTTTGTTTAAAACATGTGGTTAGTCAATCTCTAACACAATCCCGTCAACAGAATCAATCTTAGCCAACATTTATCGGAAATCCCACCCTCGCCGGAAAGTTTCTGTAATTGCCGGAATTTCACTGTGAAAGGGTAAGGCATCCTACACTTCATTTAAACCTTGTTTAGATGATTTAGTTCTATAAATAATCGATCCACACTGTTAATTGTTGCAACAGTCGGAGCTCGATTTCTGTATCGACAACACGTTCGCCGGATTTCTGTGTTATCTTCAAACGGTAAATCCTAGTCTTTAAGCTCTTTCCACTCTTTGCTATTGAATTACTTTTAGTGTTTAAGATCTTTGAAAGTCGCGAAATCAATCTTAACCAGTTGGAATACGCTGACAGTTTATCCGACGAAGAAGATGAACCTATTTCAGAGCATAAGAATAATTAAAATTCGGTTTATAAACGGGTTAGACACACAGTCCAGCGGTGGACTGTGTGCACATTTTATAATCACGTCCCGAGTTCGATCCTTACTACACACACTCTGCGTAATAAACATTCCTTTTTATTCATAAACTAACCGGGTTGAAACGAGTAGTTGTTAAGTATATTATAAATCAAGAATATAACCGGGTTAGACACACAGTCCAGCGGTGGACTGTGTGCAAAACAAACTACAACGTCGCACGATCGAGTCCCGTCCCAAACACCGGTTCAATGAGATTAAAACGTTTTGCAAAATAAAGGAATTTTCGGTAAATTCGAATAAGTGTATAAATATAATAAGAACTGGATTTCTAACGGGTTAGTCACGTAGCTCAGTTGGTAGAGCTACGTTGCGCGTGAACGGAAGGTCACCGGTTCGAATCCCGCACGGCGCAAGTATTACCGCTGACCGAACCGGTCAACGGTCAACGGTCAAACAGTAAAAAAAATATTAATTTTTTTAAATATTTATTTGTTTAATTTAAATTAAAAATCAATTAAAAATACTTAAAAATAACATTTTTAAGGATAGAAAATAGCCATAAACTCACAAAAATATATCTAAAAATCCCATTAAAATCTTTAATAAAATCCATCCATTTAATATATTTTTCCCATTATTATTTAGGTCAGTGATTCCTCGTTAACTCGCTTCGTCTAAATCGTGCGCATCTCACCAACTCAAATCCAACGCACCCAATGTGAGTGAACCCTTCAAATTCCCCGTTTTAATCACATTTTTGGGGTGTATCATGTGTCTTGTTCATTTACTTATTATAACTAAGTTATTGTGCATATATCATATCATGACATGTGTGTTAGTTGTTGCTGATAAGTAGTTAGTATTATTTGCAAGTTATTATTTCAGTACATGCAATTGCTGAGGCCGTAGCTCCCCATCCCTCGAGGTTGAGTTTGATCCCCATTTTATTATGCGGTTGATCAGGGCGTGCCCGCACGATCGGCTCCGTTTGATTGAGCCTTGATCGGTCATTTATTTACATTTCAATACATGCAATACGCTCGGCTCCGTTTGATTGAGCCTTGAGCGCACAGTTCAATTTACATTTTCAGTTCATGCAATACGATCGGCTCCGTTTGATTGAGCCTTGATCTCACAGTTCATTTATGTTAATTATCATATGATGTTGGTATGTTCATGTATGTTATCGATTGTTAATGTATGTTATAATTGTAACTGATGTTGCCATTGCTTGATTTCATACATATGCTCTTTTATGATTATGCACAATATTTTATTGATAAACTAACCAGAAAATCATTATTAAATGTTTATCTATAAGGTTCACTCGCCAACTTATGTTGACCCAAAAACCTCCCATTTTACACATGATACAGGTGAACCAGCAGCAGCTAGGAACACGTAGGACCTGGATTAGAAGAAATAAAACGATTTAGTATTTGGAACATTATGTTTGGTTATTTTCCTTTGTAATGAATGAACATGTTTGAATGTTTGAGAAATGTAATTTTGACTTCATTTAATTATGAAACATAATAGTAAATGTCATGTGCTTTGGTGATAACCCAATTATGCCCCGACTCTTATTTCCGCTGCGGGTCGGGGTGTGACAGATTGGTATCAGAGCCATGACTATAGGGATATAGGATAGGTTATTAGACCCTTAGAGCCTATACTATAGTCGATTAGAAACTTATAAGAATTTTGTGTGTTATATGCCAAATTTCATGATGTTTATATGTTTATGTTAAAATGTTACATTTGATATTGTTCAAGCATGTTCATAAGTATGTATTATCAAATAATGCCTATCATGAAATCGTATGATCATAATATATCACATCCATGCAAGCACACACCACATCATGATTGATTTTACAACGATTTTCGTGTTTTCAAATCTCATCAAAGTGAGTTCTCATGACGGGCATGTAGTAACTGGAAGGGTACTAGTACCGGTAGTCGGAACGTCCTGTCTAGGCTGGCATTCGTATAAATCCAAAATAAAGGACCAGTTTGCCTACCTGGGGACCAACGATGAGAGTACGAAATACCTATTAGGCCAAAGCATGCTATACCAAACGTCGTGAGAGCTAATCCCACTTTGAGTTGTCATTGTGTCTACACCTGGACACGTTCCGACCAAACATCTCATGAACATATTTCGTGGTTAGCATTCGGGGATGCGAGTGTTAAATTGCCAATACTAATGTGAATCCTACCAAACCAATAGCCATGGGGGCCACATGACTATATAGGTGAAGGTATGGGGGACATTTGAGGCCCAACATGAGCAAACCCAAGACATCCTTCGGATGTAGTTGCATTATTGATATTTATGTTATTTTCATTTTTTTCTTTTTTTTTTAAAGACACATGACACCTAAAAGATACCATAAACTCACAATCTTCTCATTTTATGATCCTGTAGATGTCGTCTAGATCGCATCGAAGGAGTAGGTAATCGGAAAAGTCTCAGGAACGATTGGCCACTCATATCGCCAACCAAATGGCCACGATATTACCTGACATCGTAGTACAAGTACAACAAGCTCTTGCTGCAAATCCTACTAACCCTCCTCAACAACAGGACCAGATCATCAACGACCCTCCTACCAGCAAATGCACCTACAAACATTTTAAGTCCTGCGATCCCCCAAAATTCGAAGGGACTGAGGGAGTCACTGCTCTCCTGCGTTGGTTCGAGGAGATGGAAAACGTTTTCTTAAACTGCGATTGTCCTGAGGATCGCAAAGTTCGTTATGCCACCGGGAGACTACTTGGTGTAGCTCTCACTTGGTGGAATACCGAGAAGGGAAAGAGGGGAACGGAAGATGCGATGGCCTTAACTTGGGAGGAGTTAAGGGAAATCATGACTAGGCGATTCTGTCCTAGGAGTGAGATTAAGAAATTGGAAGATGAATTTCATGCCCTGAAGCAAAAAGATGGTGATCACTCTACTTACAACAAACGGTTCTTGGAGTTGAACCAGATGGTACCAAACTTATTCACTCCAACCTACCGTCTGATTGAACATTACATTCGAGGACTTCCCTCGAAAATCCAAGATTCGGTTCTCAGCGTTTCACCGGTAACACTCGAAGCTGCCATGGTGTTGGCAACAGAACTGACCGAAAACCGAATTCGCAATGGGAAGTTCAAGGAAGAAAAGAAGAAAACCCCTGCTGAGGGGCAAACCTCAAACCACCACACTCCTTCCTCTAAATTTGCTAACAAGAGGAAGCGTAACAACAGGAACTTTGCAGTCACCCACACCAACACCTCTGTTCCTGCTGCACCCATCACTCAAGCCACTCCTCCACCCGCGCCATACAAAAGACCATACACAGGACCACTACCAAAATGTAACCGTTGTCAGTATCACCACTCCCCTGACTATCCTTGCCAGTACTGTACCAGCTGCGGTCGCGCTGGACACATTGTACAACACTGCCGCGCACCTCAACGAACAAACCGCCACCAACCTATAACCCAAACCCACCAACAATTTATGGGTCAAGCCCAACAACAACAACCATTTCCACCCACTCAACATTTAGCCCAAACATACTATCAACCCAACTACCCTATGGGCCAACCTATGCGGGCATGTTTCAATTGTGGAGATCCAAGTCATTTCAGGAACTCATGTCCAAGACTGGTCAATATTATTCATGCTCAGGCCCAAGCCAACCCTGTGAACCAAGCAAACCAAGCTCCTCCACCTGCTAGAGGAAGGGCTTTCAATATTAACGCAAACCAGGCCAGAGCTGACGGCAATGTGGTCAACGGTACGTTTCTTATAAATGGTAGATATGCCTCTATGTTATTTGATACTGGTGCGGATAGAAGTTTCGTGTCATTAGAGTTTGAACCTATCTTAAGTAAAAATCGAGATAAGCTCGCGGAATCCATAACAGTGGAAGTTGCAGATGGAAAACCAGTTTCGTTAGACTCTATTTTACGCAACTGTACGCTCACCTTAAACGACCACGATTTCTCAGTCGATCTTATTCCTATGAAGCTGGGAAGTTTCGACATCATAGTCGGAATGGATTGGCTCAGTCAGCATAATGCGGAAGTTGTATGTCGTGAGAAATTTATTCGTATTCCTCTTTCAAACGGTCAGACTCTTCGAATTATTGGAGAAACCTCGGCGAAAGGACTCAACTTAATGTCTTGCCTTCAAGCTCAGAAATACCTTCGCAAGAATTATGTCGCGTTTTTAGCCCATATCATCAAGAAGGGGACAGCAGAAAAGAAACTTGAAGATATTCCTGTTGTAAAAGATTTTCCACAAGTTTTCCCTGACGACATTTCAGGACTTCCTCCAATCAGAGATGTCGAATTTCGTATCGATCTTATACCTGGTGCTACACCAGTGGCAAAGTCTCCATATAGGTTAGCCCCTCTGAAATGCAAGAGCTAGCCAGTCAATTGCAAGAGTTGACTGACAAGGGATTTATACGCCCCAGCTCATCGCCTTGGGGTGCACCTGTACTTTTCGTAAAGAAGAAGGATGGATCTTTTCGCATGTGCATCGATTACAGAGAGCTCAACAAGTTAACTATCAAAAATCGATATCCTTTACCTCGTATAGATGACCTTCTTGACCAACTACAAGGTGCCAGTTGCTTTTCGAAAATCGACCTTCGATCGGGCTATCATCAGCTTAGGGTGCATGAGGAAGACGTCCCTAAAACTGCTTTTCGAACTCGATATGGTCACTATGAATTCATGGTTATGCCGTTTGGATTAACCAACGCACCAGCTGTTTTCATGGACCTAATGAATAGAGTCTGCAAACCTTACCTTGATCGATTTGTTATTGTGTTCATTGACGATATTCTTATCTATTCAAAATCCAAAGCGGATCATGAGCGTCATCTGCGACTTGTTCTTGCACTTCTAGAAAAGGAAAAGCTTTATGCCAAATTCTCTAAATGTGAATTCTGGTTAAAAGAGGTGCAATTTCTCGGGCATGTAGTCAATGACAAAGGAATACATATGGACCCATCAAAGATCAAAGCAGTTCAGGAATGGCAAGCTCCACGTACGCCAACTGAAGTAAGGTCTTTTCTTGGACTTGCTGGTTACTATCGTCGATTCATTTCAAACTTCTCTCGCATTGCGGTGCCACTCACGGCTTTAACCCATAAAGGGAAACCATTTGTATGGGGACCCAAGCAAGAAGAAGCTTTTCAAACTCTCAAGCAAAAACTTTGTGATGCACCAATCCTCACTCTTCCTGAAGGTTGTGATGATTTTGTGGTCTATTGCGACGCGTCAGGACAAGGATTAGGTTGCGTTCTCATGCAAAGAGGAAAAGTCATAGCTTATGCCTCAAGGCAACTCAAGACTCACGAAAAGAATTACACCACTCATGACCTTGAACTCGGAGCCGTTGTATTCGCTCTTAAGATATGGAGACATTATCTTTATGGTACGAAGTGTGAAATATACACTGACCACAAGAGTCTTCAACATATCTTCAATCAGAAAGAGTTAAATATGAGGCAACGAAGATGGGTCGAACTCCTAAATGATTACGACTGTGAAATCAGATACCACCCTGGTAAAGCAAATGTGGTGGCTGATGCACTTAGTCGAAAGGGTTATGCGAATTCCATTCATCTTCTATGTTCGCAAATTATAACCAATATTAAGGATCAAATTCGAGAAGCTCAACACGTTTCAATAACAGAGGAAGATGTACAAAAAGAGATGTCCTGTGGAGCCGAGCTAAAGCTGGAAACTAAATCTGATGGTATTTTGTATTACCTTGATCGTATATGGATTCCTAACCACATCAATCTTCGTGAAACACTCATGCATGAAGCCCATAAGTCGCGATATTCTATACACCCAGGAGCTGATAAGATGTATCAAGACCTACGATACACCTATTGGTGGCCTGGAATGAAGAAAGATATTGCCGTTTTTGTTTCCAAGTGTCTCACTTGTTCTAAAGTAAAGGCTGAACACCAAAGACCCTCAGGACTTCTGGTCCAACCAGAAATACCTGTCTGGAAGTGGGAAAATATAACCATGGATTTCATTACCGGGTTACCTCGCACTTCTAGTGGGTATGACACTATATGGGTGATTATAGACCGACTCACAAAATCAGCTCACTTTATTCCTATTAGAGAAGATTTCAAGAACGAAAAGCTTGCTCGTATTTATATCAGCGAAATCGTCAGCCGTCATGGAGTTCCATTAAGTATTATTTCTGATCGTGATGGTCGTTTCACCTCACGGACATGGCAGGCAGTACAATCCGCTATGGGCACTCGACTAGATCTCAGTACCGCCTATCATCCCCAAACTGATGGACAGTCTGAGCGCACCATTCAAACCCTTGAGGACATGCTTAGAGCATGTGTTATAGACTTCAAGGGAAATTGGGACGCCCATCTACCGTTAGTCGAATTTTCGTACAACAACAGTTATCATTCTAGCATCGGCATGGCACCTTTTGAAGCTTTATATGGTCGAAAGTGTCGATCTCCTGTTTGTTGGCACGAAATTGGGAAGCTCAAATTACTGGTCCGGAATTGATCCAAGAAACAACAGATAAGATTCATCAAATCCGAAACAATCTTCTAGCGGCTCAAAGTCGTCAAAAGAGTTACGCAGATAAACGACGGAAGCCCTTGGAGTTTAGCGTTGGTGATCATGTGCTTTTAAAAGTGTCACCGTGGAAGGGAGTAGTTCGTTTTGGTCAAAAGGGAAAGCTAGCACCACGTTACGTAGGACCTTTCAAGATACTCGAAAGAGTAGGTCCTGTAGCTTACAAGCTTGACCTACCGGAAGAACTCGACAGAATTCATCCCACATTCCACGTGTCGAACTTGAAGAAGTGCCTCGCTGATGAGAATCTTCATATTCCACTGGAGGATATTCAGATTGATGAATCCATGCATTTTATTGAAAGGCCAGTAGAGATTATGGACTATGGAGAAAAGCGTCTACGTCGAAGTCGCATTCCTATTGTTAGGGTACGCTGGGAGTCGAAACGGGGACCTGAGTTTACTTGAGAACGTGAAGACTCAATGCGTGAAAAATACCCTCATCTTTTCCCTACTACTTCAACTGTTTGAATTTCGGGACGAAATTCCTAAAAGTAGGGGATACTGTAACATTTGTATAAATCGGGTTTCCAAAACCCGCTCCGTTTTGTAATCAAATACCAAGTTATGAAATGACATTAAGTATTTATGAGTATTTTGAGTTTAAACGTTACATAATTAATATATAAACTAAACTATAAAAATTATATTTGATAAAAAGTTAAAATAAAATAAATAAAAAATATTTGGAGCTGACCGGACTCGAACCCGGGTCAACTGCCTCCAACGACTTATCTCCCCATCTCCAAACCACTCCGCCACCAATTGTTTTCTGTTATCATTATGAAAGCAATTAAATTTTATACACAAACACGACTTAACGGTTAATGATGTCTGAATAACGGAAATCGGTAAACCGAATCGCCAAATCAGTTTTTGTGCGCTTAGTTAACTTATAACCGATGAATATCGGTTTCTAATTAAGTTCTAATTGAATGAACTTAAAGATCTCCTCACTTCCGGTATTTGAAACCGAAGATATACCAAACTCTAATATAATCCAAGTACTGATCATTTGCGCGATTCATAACTATCACAATAACTCTCAATTTCATTTTCGTCAAGATTCTGAACTGTAAGACCCTCTGATTTCGATCGCCGGAGATTTTCTGCAACTCACCGGAAAACCGGGACTTGTATTTTCACGGTAAATTCTTCGACTCTTTTTGTTTAAAACATGTGGTTAGTCAATCTCTAACACAATCCCGTCAACAGAATCAATCTTAGCCAACATTTATCGGAAATCCCACCCTCGCCGGAAAGTTTCTGTAATTGCCGGAATTTCACTGTGAAAGGGTAAGGCATCCTACACTTCATTTAAACCTTGTTTAGATGATTTAGTTCTATAAATAATCGATCCACACTGTTAATTGTTGCAACAGTCGGAGCTCGATTTCTGTATCGACAACACGTTCGCCGGATTTCTGTGTTTATCTTCAAACGGTAAATCCTAGTCTTTAAGCTCTTTCCACTCTTTGCTATTGAATTACTTTTAGTGTTTAAGATCTTTGAAAGTCGCGAAATCAATCTTAACCAGTTGGAATACGCTGACAGTTTATCCGACGAAGAAGATGAACCTATTTCAGAGCATAAGAATAATTAAAATTCGGTTTATAAACGGGTTAGACACACAGTCCAGCGGTGGACTGTGTGCACATTTTATAATCACGTCCCGAGTTCGATCCTTACTACACACACTCTGCGTAATAAACATTCCTTTTTATTCATAAACTAACCGGGTTGAAACGAGTAGTTGTTAAGTATATTATAAATCAAGAATATAACCGGGTTAGACACACAGTCCAGCGGTGGACTGTGTGCAAAACAAACTACACGTCGCACGATCGAGTCCCGTCCCAAACACCGGTTCAATGAGATTAAAACGTTTTGCAAAATAAAGGAATTTTCGGTAAATTCGAATAAGTGTATAAATATAATAAGAACTGGATTTCTAACGGGTTAGTCACGTAGCTCAGTTGGTAGAGCTACGTGCGCGTGAACGGAAGGTCACCGGTTCGAATCCCGCACGGCGCAAGTATTACCGCTGACCGAACCGGTCAACGGTCAACGGTCAAACAGTAAAAAAAAATATTAATTTTTTTTAAATATTTATTTGTTTAATTTAAATTAAAAATCAATTAAAAATACTTAAAAATAACATTTTTAAGGATAGAAAATAGCCATAAACTCACAAAAATATATCTAAAAATCCCATTAAAATCTTTAATAAAATCCATCCATTTAATATATTTTTCCCATTATTATTTAGGTCAGTGATTCCTCGTTAACTCGCTTCGTCTAAATCGTGCGCATCTCACCAACTCAAATCCAACGCACCCAATGTGAGTGAACCCTTCAAATTCCCCGTTTTAATCACATTTTTGGGGTGTATCATGTGTCTTGTTCATTTACTTATTATAACTAAGTTATTGTGCATATATCATATCATGACATGTGTGTTAGTTGTTGCTGATAAGTAGTTAGTATTATTTGCAAGTTATTATTTCAGTACATGCAATTGCTGAGGCCGTAGCTCCCCATCCCTCGAGGTTGAGTTTGATCCCCATTTTATTATGCGGTTGATCAGGGCGTGCCCGCACGATCGGCTCCGTTTGATTGAGCCTTGATCGGTCATTTATTTACATTTCAATACATGCAATACGCTCGGCTCCGTTTGATTGAGCCTTGAGCGCACAGTTCAATTTACATTTTCAGTTCATGCAATACGATCGGCTCCGTTTGATTGAGCCTTGATCTCACAGTTCATTTATGTTAATTATCATATGATGTTGGTATGTTCATGTATGTTATCGATTGTTAATGTATGTTATAATTGTAACTGATGTTGCCATTGCTTGATTTCATACATATGCTCTTTTATGATTATGCACAATATTTTATTGATAAACTAACCAGAAAATCATTATTAAATGTTTATCTATAAGGTTCACTCGCCAACTTATGTTGACCCAAAAACCTCCCATTTTACACATGATACAGGTGAACCAGCAGCAGCTAGGAACACGTAGGACCTGGATTAGAAGAAATAAAACGATTTAGTATTTGGAACATTATGTTTGGTTATTTTCCTTTGTAATGAATGAACATGTTTGAATGTTTGAGAAATGTAATTTTGACTTCATTTAATTATGAAACATAATAGTAAATGTCATGTGCTTTGGTGATAACCCAATTATGCCCCGACTCTTATTTCCGCTGCGGGTCGGGGTGTGACAGAAAGTCTTTGGTAGTTTAGCGCATTTACATTTTAAAACCTTTACGAATTCTAACGATACAAAACAATTATCGGCACCAGTATCAAATAAACATGAAGCATAAGTACCATTAACAAGGAACGTACCGTTGACAACAGTGTTGTCGTTCTGAGCCTGGCGATGATTCAGATTAAAGGCTCTTCCTGCACAGCCTGTGGTTGTTGCTGCTGAGGCTGTGGGGGTGGTTGATGCTGAGGCTGCTGTTGCTGTGGCTCTTGTTTGACGGCTCGGTTTGGCAGACATTACTGAAGTGGTTTGGGTCTCCACAAGTGTAGCAAGCACGGGCCTTTGGGGCTGGCGCTTGTTGCTGGAACTGCTACTAATTAGCCTGAGGAGTGCGGGTGGAGCTGGTAGAGCTGGTGCTGCTGGGGCCTGAGGAGCTGGCTGACGAGGGCCTAAACGGCAGCTGACAGTAAAGTGGCCGTATATGTTGCAGTTGGTGCAGAAACGGCAATTGCCTCCAACCGCATGGTGATAAGTGCATTTTGAGCACAATGGATGGGGACCAGTGTACTCACGCTTTGCAGGAGGTGCGTTTGAAGGAGCAGACTGAAGCGGCTGAGGGTTCGGCGGAGCAGTAAGTGCACAGTTCTTGCTCGGGTTTTCTCTCTTGCGACCTCGACGACTGGATTTTGACTCTCGAGACTGATCGGTAGGAGCACTCGGCTAAGTGATAGCTTGGTTCGCGACTTTGCTGTTCTTGAAGTAACAGCCTGAACCCTTTTAACGTTGATCTCTGCGGCTAACTGATAAGTTTCCTCAATGGTGACAGGGCGTGCGGCTTGAACAAAATCAGCGACGCAGTCGGGTAAAGCACGTAGATATTTCTTGATTGCTTTCTTGGTAGTGTCCACCTGACCGGACAGATAATGCTCAACTGCCTGAAACGAGCTGTTAGACCAGCGTGGTCTGAACCGTCTTGTTTGATATCCCATAACTCATTCTCCAGCTTTTGAATCTAATGTGGAGGACAGAACTCTTTCTTCCTTGAGTTCCTCCCAAGTGAGCCCGTAAGCTTCGTCGTTCTCGCGCTTGTTGCGTTCCGCTGTCCACCAATCGAGAGCCCTCAATTGGAACACGTCGGTGGCGTTGATAGTGCGCAGGGCTTCGGAGCATCCACTCTGGCGAAAAGGAACCTCAATAGAATCGAACCAGTGGAACATAGCACTCGGTCCTTCGGTGTCGATGAAAGCGAGTGGTCCACATGCCTTAAATTTCTTAAAGCTGGAGGAAGGCTTTGGCGTGTCGGTCTTAGAATCGACGGAGGAGTTGCTACTGACAACGTGGATCTCGCTGATGATCTGGGGAATGACTTTAGCCATCTGTTTGGCTACCAACGAAGCGAGGCGCTTATCAACGCTGTTCGCTGGATGTTCCTCCTCGTGTGTGATCCCATTGAAGACATCTACACGAAGGATTTAGATTAGATGAGATTCGATTATAATAGGTTTATGTTGAAAATACTTATTATTATTATTATTATCCATACAAGGCACACAACACATAAGCACGTATCCACGTAAGCACATAAATACATAAGCACATAAACACGTAAGCATATAATCACATAAGCACGTAAGCACATATTTTTCACGTATACTTCAAATCAAAATCATGCGTAGCACGTATGAGATGCGAGTAGTAATAACGTAATAAGTGATAGATATATAAGCGAGATAAGCGAGTAATACAGGCCATACGCATAAGAGAGATAGTGTTTTAGTTTGGTTGGTGATTATTTAGAGTTTTAGATACGAGAGTTGTGCGAGTTGTGCATACTTTATTAAGCGGAGAGCGATAAAGCGAGAAATCGATAATACGAGAAATCAGTAAAGCGAGAAATCGAATAAGCGAAAATTTTCAAAATTTAAACACATAAATAGTAATAAACTCGATGATGCGTAAAATCGATGATTATAGGCTTAAATCAATTTGGGAGCCTCCTGGGTTTTGAGACAGCGACTACCCAAAGTGGTTCGAAAATCCTCTGAGTTCGGACACACGATTTGGCCTAATAGACAAATGCTCTCGCCGTACAACGGTTAACGGCATTTATCCTTCCAGTTACGTCGGTGTTCCGAGTCATCGAATTAATCGAGACTTTGGTGTGATTGAAAATCGAGGAGTGGAACTAGTTGTTAAGATGCGGGTATCACCCTAACTTAACAACTTTATTCCCAGTTGTGGTTACACTCACCGATCGAGTCGGGAGTTCCACTCGATAGAAATGGAGATTTTCGTCGAGGTTTGGATATCACTCCTAACTCAAAGAAAGTATCTCGTGCGATAGAGAATGCGTGGAGTGAATGATCTTATCGAGAGTTCTCGGTTTTCACATCTAATCTCAACTTGATCACTCATTTTGTGTGATACGAGCGTTTCCAAGCGTGTATATTGCGTTAGCCTTAGGAAAGGCATATTTAAGCATTTATGGCAAGTAGTTTAAGCATTTAAGTCAAAGATTGGTCAAATCGGGTACTTAAACATATGACTAGGTCGAACATGGAAATTCTACCTAATTACCCTATAGTTATGGCTCTGATACCAATATGTCACACCCCTGCCGATGGCGGAAACATCGGGGCGTGGCAGTAGACGAATCAGATTGATCAAGAGATTCCATAACGATTATTTAAAAGACAATATTCAACGTCCAACATCCCATACTATCAAACTCATATAATCCTCAAACAATCATTACATAATTGAAAACAATCTCTTAAACATAACATCCGATTCGATCTTCCCTAGATTTACTACATGATATTCCTAAAAGAAAGCCTACGACTAAGCATCCATAGCAAATATCCTCAACCTACCACATTTGTTAAAATAAAACGTCAATACAATTAAGTAAAGGTGAGCATACAGGTTTGCATACGTAATAGATATAAAAGCGTTTAGCATACACCGCATGACATACCGTAAGAGATGTGAACTATGTAACTACTTAGATTCAAGTAAAGCAACAAACCGCGATTGATCGAGGCATGCGAACAAGTGTTCACATCCTAAAGAGAAAATAAATGAGAAATAAAATGCGAGCCTTAACAATCAAGCAATACATACTATCATGTTTCGGGTGGCGGGTCAACCTCTAATATACTATCATGTTAAGGGTGGCGTACAAGCAATCAAGCAATACATACAATTCAGCAGATTTCACGTATAGTCATGTAATTCAGTGGGTTGCGAGTAAGCGTTTGAGAGTTGTGTGATGTGTTTTGATATACGAACATATGTGACACCCAAAAGTGCGTTTAAGCGTAAAAGGGTTCAAGTATACTCACAGTGGGTGCGTTTTTAGGGAGAGTCGGGATCTGAGACGAGTTGAGGAGAGCGCCGAATCAGCCTGTAAGCGAACAAAAATGCATCAGTCTTCCGAATTACTGAAACGGTTAACGGGTGAGAGAACAGTAGACAAGTTCGGGCGAACTTGTACCATTTGGTACAAGTTCGACCGAACTTGACCTGTTTTGCTTACTGGTGATACAAGTTCGGGCGAACTTGTCTAATTCTTTTGTGAATTGGACAAGTTCGGGCGAACTTGTCTGACTTGTTGAAGTTTGAGGCAAGTTCGAGCGAACTTGGTAACCATTCTGGTGACAAGTTCGAGCGAACTTGCTCTATGCCGAGCGAACTTGACTGTTTTGGCATCCAAATCGTGCGTTTTCGCATCGTTTGCCGAGGAAATCGAGTGTCCATCCCTCCAACCTTAAGCCACTAAGTAAAACTTAGGCTAGAGAGGTCTTTTGGAGCGAGTTTAGCCATTTTACAGAAACACGGGCTAATCCGGGCGAACTTGAAGGTTCGCACGGGTTAGTCCAGCTTGTGTAAAGTGACGATTTCGTCCTTGTGCTTCTGGATATAAGATCTTGCTTGACAACGCCTCGTTCCACTTCAAAGTGAACGAAACATACGTCATTTAGTCCGAATATTGTGTAAAAATCGATGTTTAAATGGTTAGATCTAAGCATAGATCTACGTGAAAAACAGAAGTTTTGTATAAAAAGATGAAGATTTTCGTAAACAGAAGAGATTTGATAAAAACGAAGGCAAAGCCTTGTGCAAAATCGTTGTAAAACGTTGTAGAACGTTGTTGTAGTTGAAAACGGGTTGAATCTTACTTAGAAAACAAAGGGTTTCGGTTTTGGGGAGCTCCGGGCGAACTTGCAGCAAGTTCAAATGAGAAGAGGAGCAGGGTATTTATAGGTGAAGTGAGAATGGAGTGGCAGTCATCAAGTTCGGGCGAACTTGTTTGTTTATTGTGGTTTATAAGACAAGTCTGGGCGGACTTGTTGTGTTTGAAGAATTGTGGAGCCTGGACAAGTTCGGGCGAACGTGTGATGCACAAGTTTGGTCGAACTTGACCTATTGGCCAAGTTTTGTTCGATTATTTCGCGTTAGGAGTTTGTTTGGCGATTCGGTTCGTATTAAATAGGTATATTAAGCGTTTTAGCGAAGCGTTAAGCGTTATATTTCCATTGAATCGTGAGAGAGCGAGTTGCGTGAGCGTGCGAGCGATTTAGCGATAGTAAACCATAACATAAGCAAATATGACACACATAAAACATAATTCCACATAATTAACTGCGATTTGCGATGCGATGAGATAAGCGATGCGATGGTAAAAGTGTTTATTAAACAATAACACACTTGGCTATGAAAGTAACACAGTTACTTGTTATTACCGTTGAATTAGCGATGCGTTTAGTAAGCGATTTAATAAGCGATTAGAGGTAGTACAGTTGTGTCAAAACAAATTTAACTAACATAAACTTTCTCATAACCGAATCTCAGAGTACAATGCTAGATATAAATGGAACAACGGAAATATAAATAACAACGAAAATTACGAGTTGTTACGTACTGGTTCTCACCCACCAGTTCGTCTTGATGATGGATCCTCATGCCCAGTCTGTGGCATTGGATCGGTTAGTAATTCGAAAGATCTAAACCTTTCTTATGTTTTGTTGGTTCCTAAATTCCCTAATAACCTTTGTTCGGTAAGGCAATTACCAAACAAAATATCTGCTCTGTAACTTTTTATCCTACTCACTGCATTTTTCAGGAACTAGGGACGAACCGGCTGATTGGCACAGGTTTTGACTCAGGTGGCCTCTACCGTATGTCTCTACCGTCACACCCTAAAGCCAACATATGTGATTCCAGTATCAGGGAGGCTCACTGCCGGCTAGGCCACCCTTCTGCAGCGGTTCTGAGGCAAATGAGACCGGAGTTTCCATCTTCTTTTGATTTTCATTGCGAGTCATGTCAACTTGATAAACATACCAGGTGTCCATATCCCCCTAGAGTGTCTAATCGAGTCAGTACGTTGTTTGAACTTTTGCATTCTGATGTCTGTGGCCCATGTCCTACGAAATCAACTTTGGGTTTTGAATATTTTATTACTTTTATTGATGATTATTCTCGTGCTACTTGGGTTTATCTATTGAAATCTCGTGCTGAGGTATATTCAATATTTCGTGAATTCCATGCTTACGTCAAAACTCAATTTCAAACCTTATTTAAAAACTTGCGTACAGACAATGCAAAAGAATATATGTCCATTGACTTGTCTTCTTACTTAAAATCTAATGGCATTATTCACGAGTCATCTTGCGTTTATACACCACAACAAAATGGTGTCGCTGAACGCAAGAACCAACATTTATTAGACATCACTCGCACTCTCATGATTCATTCTCATGTTCCTTATCATTTCTGGGGAGACGCTGTCCTTACTACCGCTTACCTTATTAACCGTATGCCCTCACCCATCATTCATGGTCAAACCCCGTTTTCTATCCTTTTTCCTAAAGGAACTATGTTTCCACTTCCACCCAAAATATTTGGATGTGTTGCATATGTTCTTGATCATCGTCCAGGGACCCTAAACTTGATGCCAGAGCCATTTGTTGTATCTTTGTGGGTTACTCACGTGTCCAGAAAGGTTATCGATGTTATAGTCCTTCTCTTCGTCATTACTTTACTAGTTCTGACGTTACTTTCCATGAGGAATGTCCCTTCTTTCCTACATCCTCTACTCCTGTGTCCGATCTGTTTCCAGAACCCGATCTATCTGAATCCCCCCATCATCCCTATCATTCCTATGGCTACTGCACCATCTACCCCTCCGGTCTCAGACGCCACAGTTCCAACTCCTGCAGCTCCGGGCCTACCGACAGATCCTCCGCCATTACTCTTCACATATGCTCGGCGAGGTAAGCATTCGACGTTAGAGACTCTTGATTCAGAACTTGGCTCTACATCTGGTACGTCCACTGTTCCACCACCTGAGACTGAACCCATCTCTCCGTTACTAGAAACTAATACCTATGATCCTCTAGGTGCACCATATCCTGATATACCTATTGCCCTTCGAAAGGAACCTAGACACGCCACCCGTTATCCCATCCAGGACTATGTCGCTTACGCTCACCTCTCTACAGAATCTCATGCCTTCACTACTTCCCTTAATTCCTATCCGATTCCCAAAAATGTGATGACAACTCTTGCTCACCCAGGATGGCGTCAAGCTATAGAAGAAGAAATTGGGGCTTTACGGAGTAATCATACATGGGATCTTGAATCGCTTCCTCCTGGTAAACATGTTGTTATTGTCGTTGGGTTTTCACAGTTAAACTTAACCCCGATGGTTATCTGCATCGTCTGAAGGCTCGTTTGGTCGCCAAGGGTTATTCCCAGGCTTATGGTATTGATTATGACGAGACTTTCTCCCCAATTGCCAAGATGCCCTCTGTGCATATTTGTATAGCTCTTGCTTCCATTCATCATTGGCCGCTCCACCAGCTTGATGTCAAGAACGCATTTCTTAATGGTGTTCTTGAGGAGTAGGTTTATATGGACCAGCCACCAGGGTTCATTGTTGAGGAGGAGGCCTCAAAAGTATGCAGACTACGCCGTTCCCTATATGGTCTCAAACAGTCTCCAAGGGCATGGTTTGGTCGTTTCTCTAGTGTTATGGGAGAGTTTGGGATGGTTCGTAGTGCATATGATCACTCTGTATTCTTTAGACATCATCATGGCCGAAAGATTATTCTAGTTGTTTATGTGGATGATATCATAATTACAGGGGATGATGAAGATGGGATTACCAAGCTCAAACAGTTCCTTCAGTCTCAGTTTCAAATTAGCGACTTAGGTCGACTTCGGTACTTTCTTGGCATAGAAGTATCTCATTACCCACAAGGAATACTCCTTTCTCAGCAGAAGTATGTCCTTGATATGCCAACTGAGTGTGGCTTATTGGGTTGCAAACCTGTTGATAGTCCTACGCTTCCTACAAAGAAGCTCCTTCCAGAGGATGGGAGTCCATTGAAGGATCCCGAACAATACAGATGATTGGTTGGAAAGCTTAACTATTTAACAGTTACACGACCATATATATCCTTTGTCGTCAGTGCCCTAAGTCAGTTCATGGCCACTCCATACACTGAACACTGGGATGCTTCTCTTCGTGTCTTACGATATCTCAAGGCTACACCTGGTTTAGGGATCTTGTATTCTGATCAGGGTCATTGTCGTGTAGGCGCTTTTACAGAAGATGGAGATGGAGACTGAGCAGGTTGTCCCATTTCTCGTCGATCCACCACCGAGTATTGTGTTTTTGTTGGAGGAAATCTTGTTTCGTGGAAGAGCAAGAAGCAACATACCGTATCTAGATCAAGTGCCGAATCAGAGTACAGAGCTATGGTAGATGTTACATCGGAGATGATATGGGTCCGTCGTCTTCTCAGAGAACTTGAGGTTATCTCTGAAGATTGATGCGATTGTACTATGATAATCAATCAGCTATACATATAGCCAAAAATCAAGTATTTCATGAGAGAACTAAACACATTGAGGTTGATTGACACCTAATCAGAGATCGGATAGTCGGTACTCAAAAGGATCCTCCATCGATTCAGCCAATCCATGTTAGGACGGAATTCAACTAGCAGATATCTTTACAAAACCACTCTGTAAGACACAAATAGACTTCATGGGAGAGGATCAAATAGGAAGTTTATTTTGGCTAGGAAGGATAGGAAGCAATAGGATTATGACATGTTGCAAAATTTAAATAAAGAGGAAGGGTATTTTATTCAACCGTATCCAATCTTCTTCCTACTTCTCCCCCAGTAACTTCAAAACCCACCATTTTCAAAACCCACCATCTTCAACCTTTTCTTCACTTTTTATCTCAATAATCACTACATTATAGTACGATTTTCTTCACCAATCAACGACTCAAACACCCAATCAACGTGTTCTTCAACTTTTTTGAAGAAACCCAGTTTTAATTTCATAGAATATCTCATTTTTCCCCTGTGATTTTGAAGCGAATCGATAGTGTTTCTAACATTCAAATTTCGTCAATCGGTGAAGAAATCGGCTTCGATCTATGTAAGAAAATTTTGAATTTGCATTATTACGATTTGGGTTTTTGAATTGAGTCATTGCGTTTTACGATCTTCGCGGGGGTCCGGGGGCAGCGGCCCTGGGAGCAGGGTCCAAGGGGCGGCAGCCCCTGGCGGTGTCCAAGGGGCAGAGCCCCTAGCTGGGGTCGAGCTGGTTTAGTCATTACTTTTAGAAATAAGACATTTCTTTTGTTTTTGGGTGCATTGCGTTTTATGTAGAACACATTTTTATGTGTTTTCAGTCCATTGCGTTTTTGGTAAAACACTTTCTTTTGTCTTTTCAGTTCATTGCGTTTTAGAAAAAAAACATTTTAAGTGTTTTCTGGCCATTGCGTTTTAGAAATAAGACATTTCTTTGTTTTTTTGGGGATTGCTTTTTAGGTAAAACACATTTTTATGTGTTTTCAGTCTATTGCGTTTTAGAAAAAAAATTTAAGTGTTTTCTGGACATTGCATTTTAGAAATAAGACATTTCTTTGTGTTTTTGGGCATTGCTTTTTAGGTAAAACACATTTTTATGTGTTTTCAGTCCATTGCGTTTTAGAAAGTACATTTTCTTTTGTGTTTTTAGGCTATTGCGTTTTAGAAATAAGACATTTCTTTGTTTTTCTGGCTATTGCGTTTTATAATTATATCTATGTGGTTGCTAATAAATCAGTCCTATATATTTTTTTCAATGCCCACATAAAATAACAGTTATTGAAGTTAGTTTTCATCTTTATCAACAATAGTTTCATGCTTCTGCTTCTGTATGCTGAAGGTGGAGTTTGAAGTTGTAGTTGTTGAAGGTTCTTGTGACTGTTTAAACAGCACAAGAAGACAAAATATTATCAGCAGAAGATGATACCCTTTGATGATCAGCCACTAGATCTTTCACCTTCTGATCATCATAATCAACAAAAGTCTCATGCTTCTGTTTCTGATATAGATCTGTTTGCTGATCTTGATGCCAACGGTAACCCACAATCTAGTTCCTCTTTGTTTTTTGTGTGCATTGCGTTTTAAAAAAAAATCATTTTTACATTTTTTTTCCATTGTGTTTTACGCAACTGAGTTTTTTTCCATTGCGTTTTACACAACTGGGTTTTCGAATTTTTTTTTGAAAATATAGCAATAGTATACTCGTTTTAAAGATAAAAAATGCTCGTTTTTTGTGCAATTTTTATAAAAAAATAATGTCGTATGAAAAAGTTATCAGCGTTTAAAAAATATGGGGGAATTGGAGGAGAGAGAAACTATTGTCCTGGATTGACTAGAATGCCCTTAAACAAACCCACGCGCCTCTTTTCTTCTCTTCAATTTCACTCATTTAATCTTAGCCCTTGATTAAATCAATTGATGGTCAAGATTACTTCCTAACCTTCCTAGCCAAAGAAACTTCCTATTGTATCGTGACCCTAGACTTCATATGTAACAAGTTGGGCATGATTAACATCTATGCTCCAACTTGAGGAGGAATGTTAGTTATAAATATTAGTTAGTATAAGGACCTAATTGTTAGACTAGAGGTCCCGGATGTGCAATTATAGGTGTCTCTACATGTAATTAGTATTTATTAGTTGGTCCCTCCTTTTTCCTATAAATAGATGGGTCATTTTCATTTGTAAATACACATTCAATATATACAAGTTCAGTTTTCATATTCATACCATTTACACATTTTAACTGGTCCCATTGGTTAACAAGATGTTGGTGGGGTCCCATGAGGTTTTCTGTAACGGCGTCTACAGTTACCAAAAATAAAACAATCAAAAATCCTTTTGATGTAAGCTATAACGAATAATGGATTAAAGTTGAAAAGGATACAAAATTTGGCATTAGATGATGATGCTTATTGTTTGGTTTATGTAGGCTTTCAGCGGTGTGTATGATTTACACATGCTTATCTTCTCTAACCTGGTTAAATTTGTATATGTATTTTATTTTTTTATGTTCTGCTTTAGGGGTTTCTATTTTTACCGTGTGCACAACATACCTTTACCATGAGGTAGAACCCGCCAGTGGAGGTACCGGTGAAATTTTATCAACAGTAGGGTTAAAGTTAATTGGGTATTTGTTAAAACATGCGAATAATCTAGGGATTTTGAAAATAAATGATCATAAAATCGGTCCAAAGAGGTGTGAGCAGGCATTGAAGTTCTATCGTGGCTCCAAGTCATGTTGGATTGAATTCGTTTGAACTGATGGTAATTCTCAAAGAATTCACATCTAAGATTGATTCATGATTTTGAACATTTGCAACTTTTTTGCTTTAGTAAACATGCTCATAAATTCAATCCTCGAGTTTTTTTTTCCACTTTTTTGTTTCTTAATACAATGTGTACAAAATGGTAAACAGACTAGACTTCTGATATAGCCATGACGGGTTGATTTAAAGTAACCCCCTTTTTGGACCACCATTTGACAGAGGCATGGTCCGTTGGGTGGTGCGTAGCACTCACTATGTGATAGATATCGGAGATGTGAAGATTGTGATAAATTGAAATTAGAGAAGATAATAGGAACAGAATAACAAACAAACAGTATTATTGAATACGTAAAGAAGGTAGAGGGACGAACCAGGGCTATGCCCTCTCTCGCTGCATATGCAGGAGCCTAACAGCTAAACAAACCCAATCCTACCTCTAACATGCCTTATTCTCTATTACTTATACTACCCCCATATTACACTTTAGCCCCTTAAGAATACCTACAACTCACTTCCCTCTCATAGCTCATTTCTATCACTATGTATGTGAATATGACGTAGACGTCTATCCAGAATGTTTGTTCAGTGTGGTGCATTGGTAGTTGGTTGTTACATGTTTGGTTTTTGTTTATACTTGGTTGATCTTATATTGGCCCGTGATCCAAATAAATAAACGAGTTTATATCAGTTTGAGAACATTTTTATTTCAAATGAAGACATTTCAAGAATTCAAGTTGGGAAATTTTAAAAACGAGTTTGGATCTGGTTAAACAGTACTGAACTGAGAAGTCCTCGCTGGTGTCGACGTGTGTCCTGATATTTTTACCATGCAACAAAATAATACATTAGGACGCATGTCATGTTTAAAAGAAACCTATACAAATAGAGTTAATAAACACGGAATGCAAGTACCAAATTTCTTGCTTAACAGATTGCATGTCGTTGGATATGTCTGGGATGTTTTGATATGGTATTATGATCATATTGGTTTTTGGAGCATGTTTTTGCAAAAGCTTTCAACATTATATTATCTATACATCTAATAAAGTTTATACTTAGGAGACACGTGTCCCCCATCTAGAGCTCTGTACTCTATTTTCCAGCCTAAAATCACAACAATTCCCTTGGGTGTATCCGCTATGGACTATCCATCTTCTAAAACGGGTCAGAATTCGTATCATATATAAGCACATAACCCAGCTATTTTCTTTCATATTCCTCATATTCTCACAAACAGCGATTAGGGTTTTCATCTCGCATCTAGGGTTTCCCCAAATTCTCTCTCGCTCTGCTCTTTTCGTCTATACTAGATCTTCATATCAACTCTTGGAATCAAGGTTAGATCATCAATAGTTTCGATTATACATACGGATTTTGTTACTGATTTTGCATTCCAGTCTGTCAATCTTTGATTTCATGGTTCATTCTTTTATACCTAGGGTTTCTTGCTATTCGATCTGTATACTTCTCTTACACATAAATGTCGTCTCCAACAAGGTATGATTCTGATATTTATATATTATTTTGATTTTTACCTCCGTGTATTCGATTTTGTTTTTATATCGTGAAAATATTTAGTCGATTGTATCGCATTTAGGGTTTTGAACATTTATGTCGTTTGAGATGATTTTGTCTTTAGAATTTTTTTCCAAATCTGATATTTTTAATAGTTAAAAAAAAATTTTACAGGATTTTTTGTGGCGTTTGAATGATATATTATTCTGATTTTTACCTCAATGTATTAGATTTTGTTTTTATATCAAGAAAATATTTGGTCGATTGTATCTTATTTAGGGTTTTGAACATTGATGTCATTTGAGATGATTTTGTCTTTAGAATTTTTTCCCCATATTTGATATTTTAATTGTTTAAACTTTTTTACAGGATTTTTTATGGCGTTTGAATGAATTTCCAGTGTGATTATCATGATTTGAATCTGCAATCTGAACCATAATTCCTCAACTTATGCAGAATTTATGTTTGTTAGCTGTTTTTCAATAACAAAACGCCAAAAACCGCATCTTTTTTTTCAGCAAAAACAGCTAAAAAATGCTGATTTTCGGCAACAAACAGCAAAAAAACATGTATTTTACATCACAAAACTATTGTTTTTGCAGCACTAAACTGCTGTTTTAACAGCACAAAACTGTTGTATTTTAAGGCCTTAAGCTGCTGTTTTTAACAGCAAAAACTGCTGTTTTTTGCAACATTAAGCTGTTGTTTTTAACCAGCATTATGCTGCTGTTTTTTCAGCCCCAAATGCAGTTTTTTTCTGCCAAATACAACCCCATAAAAATCTGCAGTTTTTTAAGAAAAAAACATCTTCTGTTTGATTTCTCCAAGAAAAAACAACATTCTGCAGACCAGTTTTTTATCCGATTATTTTGATCGGTTTGCTAACCCAGTTAAAAAACGGTTCTTAAAAACTAGTTTTAAAACCGGTTCTAATCGATTATGACCAGTTGCGGATATAGGTTTGAAATGCCGGTTAGTAACCGGAACCAGTTTAAAAAAAGGGTTTTTGCTTTTGATGAAAAAAACTTGTTCGGTTAAAAACTGGACCGGTTATTGAAGAAAAAAAAATGGTTTGTACACCTCTATACCCGAGCGACAATGGAAACTGCATTCTTTTAGCCATGTGCTCTCACACTTCGTGAAGATCTTTGATCATCAGGTTCTTTCTCATTTCTCGATGTTTGAACTTTTTTAATATGTTGATGTGAGATACTTTAAATGAATCTACAGTTTGAGTAACTTAACAGTTACATATTATATTCCAAATTTTAGGTGGTTGTGGTTGCTGTTATGACATGGTTGGGATGCTATTTGTTCTTCATTCCTCTAGAAATATCATATTCATCTTTCATCTGGCTGTGACGTGACGATATCATAATTGGTTGCAGAGATAAAGCCTCCGTAATACAAGTGCTCTTTTTTTTCTTATGATTGCTTATGATCTAACTTTTACTTTTATTTTGAAAGTTGAGTCATTTGATTGCGAGCCAGGAATTAATGAAACAGATAGAAATATGACAGGTATAGTGGTTTTACTACCTTCTTTGACATTTCATTAGACATATATCCATGTATTGTTATCTAATTCAATCTACCTTGTGAGTTCATGTTATTTTATAGAACAACTAACATGTCAAATATGATTACATAGTTTGTGTTGACATTAAACATACGACAAAGAAAACCAACATTAACTCTGAAGTGAAATTGGTGTTCGGGTCTATTGATCATGGGGTGAGCTTTCTTTCTCTTTACAGTACATCACACTTTATGAAGCCTATACGAATAACTTTTATTTTTGTGAATATTGCAGTGGAACTGGCAAACAATAGTTATTGGAGCAAACTTTTTGTTTTTTCTACTTTCCGCCAAGTACCTGGGAAGCATCATGACCTCTAGATACTTGATGTGGCAAAATGGGTGGGTTAATGGTTGATATTGTGGTAGAGGTAAATATGATACGGTATCGAATCGTAAAAAGGTGACGTAGTTTGTCCACTTTTATGTTTTGATAACAAAATCGTTTTCTCTTTCAATAAAAAATATTCAGTTTTTAATTTTATCTTATTTGATAGAAACAATCAGGCTTTTGAAATGTTTTTATATCCCAGAATATAAATTTTACCTCTTTATTCAATAGAAACGGTGTCATGTGTCATGTCGCTGGAGGGATCAAAATGGATTATGTCCAAACGAGTCATTTGTATATGAATCTAAACATGTTGTACTAACTTTTCGTTAAGTTTTGGACATGCAATTAGCATTATGTTTGTTGTAAAAACTAAATTATAATGACTAAATAGCTTGAAAGGAGACCAAAATCATTAGATTGTTGAGTTTAGAAAGCTGTCTTGGAAAAACGGGTTAGTTTTACCTATGTATGATTAGGGATGAGCTTGGTATCGGTTTTGAAATTCGCCAAATATGGTAGCAGTACCAGTACCAACAATGTTCGATACGGTACGGTTCCGTTATTTGAAGGCAAAATTCGGTAAATTACCGGCATCGTACCGGTACCAAAAACGCCAAAAAGTGGGTACTTCGGTACCGAAAATAATTTGGTACGGGAAATTCGGTACCGGTTCGGTACCAAATGCTCATCCCTATGTATGATAGAGACACGATTACATATGAATGGGTGGGTGGTTTGTGTGTTTTATTCAATAACATCTTAGTATTTTAGTTTCAATTATGTGCAGGAAAGTTGTTTTATCAGACGCTTACTACCATAGGATTGACTCTTTAACACCATACAAAGCGTTGGACTACAAATCAACTATGCAATTACCAAAGAAACTCCAGTGAGTCAATCCCAATCCCATGTGTTTATGTCAGTCTGTCACTTATGAAATCAACCATACATTATAATGTAGTCTGTTAAATATAGTCTAAATATATTAAGTTAACTTGAAAATAAATTTTATGCATTATAACAATATTTTAGGTGATCCATTTTGACCGGTTGACAATTTCACCCATTTAACATGTTTATAAATAAAATATGACATAGATCGGATATCCATAAGTAAACTCCAAATTGGTTGAATTGCCACTAAACAAGACACATACTTTGTTAATGGCATCCCACAGTTGGTCAAAGTTCGAACTGATAGTTATTAAGATTCAAGACTAGGTTTTTACTTATTGTCTTTGATTATTTGTAAAAGGGGAACATAATGCTCACCAACATTATTCCAGCCTCGACAATTGTTTTTTGGTTTTACGTTCTTAGAATTCTTTGTTTCCTTCTTTGAAAATAAGAAAAAATATCTAAAATTAAAATGTAGAAGTTTTGATCAAATTGAAGTTAAGGAGATGCATACATACATTTTTTTTAGAAATGTAACTCATCAAATGATTTTTGTGGCTATATAATCAAATGAATGTAAGTTGCGACTGGCAAAGTCGTGCTTTGGCACGTGCTAAATATTAAAGCCGGTAAAGGTAAAAAGAGACTGAACAAGAAGTTGTGAAGATCTCCCAGTTATCATGCTATCAATTTATGTCAAATACCCGTCTTTTTGTTCTTCTTTTATATGATACCGTTTTCTCTGTAGCAATAAACTGAGAGATGAATGACTATCCATGATCATCTTTCAGATACTTTAATAGTTGGCTTTTAAAATCTTTTGGATTTTTGGTCTCTCAACGACCTTATAACCAGCAGGGTACATATCAACCTCATTTGTCCAATTACATAATATCCTATGTTAATAGTATCTCAAAGCTTTTTTTTTTCTTTGCGTACAAAGATATCCCATGTATATCCCCATTGCAGATGCGCTACTACGTCAGATTGAAGCAAAAAAGAGGTTACAAGAACAGTTCAAGGTATATAGCATTTACTCCCTTTGTCCCATCAAAACAGCCTTCATTAGACGGTATTTTAGTCATTTGACATGTGTGTATAGGTACAAAAGAAACTCCAAATGAGAATAGAAGCTCAGGGATATACTTGCAAGAAAAGCCTTTCACTAGACATGAACTCATTTGGTAATCTTGAAGCAACACGAGCCGAGTTAAATAACTTCAACTTAGCGATCTTGGATCTCATGCAAAATCTTAATGCAGAATAATGAGATAAAACATCACCAAATTTAGCTTTGATAGTAAGAAGATAACGTTTCTTTCATTTTAAATTTTATGTCAACACTGTCAAATATTATATAATTTACTTTGAATAATCCACACAATTAGTGGACTTTTAAATATATATGATTTGCAGACAATATCAAATAATTAAATAACTAAAATATTGTTATAGTTCGTGGTCATTTAATGATCTATAAAAATGTGGTATTTTATCTCAAAGATAAGTTAGCTAATAGGTTAAAAATATTTTATCCAAAACATATGTGTTTTAGTCTATTTTTTTTATTCCAAATATCCCGATACCTGGGATGAAGATCATGTGAAGAACACCAAACAAACCAAATTTAACAGGTAAAGGAAATGGGTACAGCCTCCTAAATTATTTTATTCATAGATTTAGATTATCGTTATGATAATATTATTTATGCAATCATAATTAAAGCATAAAAATGGCATTGTGACGACTTTAGTTTACAGTTTTGGTTCCTTTTACAGGTGCGGATGCAAGAAATTTGTTTGACTAGGGCAATGTTCACTCTTCTAGGGATCGATATTGATGAATATCAGCTTAGAAAATTTATCTATACTACCTAATAACCGTTTGATTCAGATGCTTAGGTATAAATCCTCCTCTTTCTCTTTAAATAAACGTATACTCGATATTTGTATTTTATCTAGATGTTGTGTGTTAAGAAAAGCAAAGAAAGAGTGTGCATCTGGCGTTTGCAAGATTGTTGAAATAACAAAGTGGGTTTATTGTATTTTAGTAATGCGTTTTGAGGGATTGAAGATCAATGTACATCAAGTAAGTATGATTCTTATAAATCAGTTCACACTTGGTGTTTTTATTAGGTTATATTGTTGAGGGTTTCACTCGAATTTAGTCAGGTTATTGCAAGTTTTGATAATTTGATAATTTATGCTTGAATTATGAATTTTGGTTAAATATGTTTTTGATTTGAAGTGGTTTGTTCAATTTTGTATATATTTGTTAAATTTATGTTTAATTTCAAGTTTGCTTTTCCAACGTTACATCGCATCTCTTGAAAGTTGTAAGTGTAGCACATCCTTTATATGTTCATCTTTCCCTTATATTTTGCTTGAATTATGGTTTTTTAATTGTTGGAGGTGTAACCACACGCAAATGAAGCTTCAATGTTATAAAGACATATATATAATTCAACTATTCAGTTGAGTATGAGTAAGTTGAGTATGAGTATGTTGATGACACACCTTTAGTGAAATTGAAAATCATGCTTTATCAAGAACATAAACATGACTTAGGGATTGTCTACAAATGGTTCGTATACAATTCGGCCACCACCTGTAGTTGGATCCATTGGTCAATGTAGGTATGTTTCTTCTTTCTTGGTTTGGTGATTGTTATTTATGTATCATTTGTAAGTATACAACTGGATAATTATTTTCTTATATGTTGCAATTTTGGGCTGCAGTTACACGACAAGGACAACCATTTAAGAAGCCGGCTTCAACCAGTCGACAATATCGTCTGGTGAGTCTTACTTCGTTAATCATGTTGTACATAGATTCTAACAGAATTATGTATCAAAAGATCCACAATTTTGGTACCTAACCATTATGTAACCAATATATTTTTTATTTATTCTTACCAAACTTTCCTTATTTTAGTTATTTATAAACTTAAAATAGATTACTCATATTATTATTGATTACTTTAATTTTATTTTTTTCAGCATAGTTTAATATATTACTAATAATTTTTTTTGCTTACAATAACAATAGGTACAATGTTGTTGGATGGCATGATATAATTCAAGTCGAACATATTTCGTTAGGTGAGATGATTGTTTTTTCAATTGGTCAAAAACGAATTCAAGGTTATTGGTTACGAAGCTCAAGCAAGCAGAAGTATTAGAGTAATAGGCTTACAAATTATATTTCAAACCAGAAAAAACGTATTTCCTTCGTTTACTTATCTTTATCTTTTTCTTTATATCTATAGGACATTGGTTCGTTGTATTTTCACCTTGAACTTCAGATTTTCATAATAATTCCATGCGTACGGTTTTTTTATGATCAGTATAAACATAAAAAAAATTATCAAAGAATAAAAATACATATTATTTCTCAAAACCGCGAAGTTCGTGGGTATTAGCACTAGTATTATATATATATATATATAACAATTAACAAAGGGGAATAGTAACACTCCGAATTGCAATCTTTCATGTGACAATTTTTAATAACATTCCTTTTACCACTTATTTGATTTCTCTTAATAACTTGCGTTTATCTTGAAAGTTTGATCCATTTAAGATTTTAAAGTGTAACGGTTAATTGCATTAAAAAGTACATTGAGTTTCAATGATACATGAAACAGCCAAAGAAAACCTTGGGTGGCGAAGTGATAAGCGCTTGAGTACCTTTTGCATAGGTCAATGTTCGAATTTAACCTCCACAGGGTTTTTTTTCCTCCAACCCCCTTGAATGCCACCCATCCAACGCAAGTTTTTTTTACCTAGTCCCATTGGTTAACATTGTATTGGTGGGGTTGTGTAAGTTTCTCCCATAACAGCGTCTCATAGTTACCAAAAAGACGGTCAAAAGAACCTTTTAATGTAAGTTATAAGAGCATTCACAATGAATTCCATATCCTTATTCATATATTTCCACTAAAAACAACTACTTTTTCTCTCTCATTTTCAATTAAATAATATTTTTTATACCTCTATCATTACCTTTTTCTCTCCCCTTCACTCACAACCATTCTTAAAAATATTAAAAAATTTATACAGTTTTCTCTCAGATTTTTTTCTTCATATATTTACAGACGAACACTAACTTTCCCATATATTTTTTCTCTCCTCCACTCACAACACTCAAAAACACTAAGAGCATTCACAATGAATTCCATATCCTTATTCACATTTTCTCTCTCCTTCACTCACAACCATTTCTAAAAATATTAAAAAAATTATACAGTTTTCTCTCTTCAGATTTTTTTCCCATATATTTACAAATGAACAGTGACTTTCCCGTATATTTTCTCTCTCCTCCACTCACAACCATTAAAAAACACTAACAATCATTCCTTATAATATAACTAAACTACCTCACATATATTTAAGGATTTCTCTAAGCTTATAATGATTTTTGAAATAAAGTTGTAAAAGTTTATAAAATTCAGATTCAGATGATGATTCGTATTGTTTCGTTTATGCAGGCTTTCTGTGTTGTCCATGGTTTAGACATGCCTATGTTCCCTAGCCTTGTTAAATTTTTTATTAGGCTCCAAAGTTTTTGGGGAATGGAGTATGATGCCGACCATCTTTAACGAAATGCCTAATCTTGAGCATATCACCTATTCGGATGAAAGTTTAAGGGGGGGTACAAAACACCATCTGGGTCACAGAAACCTCCTACTATGATCTTTAATGTAGTTATCTCGATTGTTGTCAATTTTGAGGTTGAAGGTATATATGAAATGTTTTTGTGTGTTCGTGTTTAGGGTTTTCTACCTTTCTTGCAGGCAAAACATCCCTTTACCATGAGGCCGAACCCGCAAGTGAAGGTACCGTGAACTTTAAGATGAAGGAATTTATAAATAAGAATCGGGAATTATATCATCAGTAGAGTTAAATTTATTAAGGTATCTGTTGAAACATGCGAATATTCTTGAGATACAGAAAATAAATGCTCTATAATAAGGGCGTGAGCAGGTATTGAGGTTATATCGTGGCTCCAAATGATGTTGGATTGGATTCGTTTGAACTTATGGTAATTCTCAGAGAATCCGCATCTGGAACCAACTTTGTTTTTGAGTCTTTGTGAACTCGAGACTGTTTTTATTCCAACTTTGTTTTCTTAGTTTGTACAAAAAGGTAAATCTTGCATAACTAATGCTCTTATATATAAAGTCATATAAAGTACGTGGGTCACTATAATGTGTAAACATACTTGGGATATAGCCATGTTGGGTTGGTTTAATGAATCCCTTTTCTTGGATCGCCATATGACAATAATGGGTACATAGATGGCTTGCTTAGCAGATTCGAATATGCATGTAATTTGGTATGTCCGATGATGTTATGATACGGTTGTATGTTCACATAGGTTTAACATTAGTACTAAAATAAGAAGTGCATAATAGTTTTCTTCATGGTATATTTACCGCATCAATCCCTCCACTTCCGCAAAGAGATTTCTTAACATACGTAAAGATAAAAGGTAAGCATGGCCAAGTTGAATAAAATCTTGAATAACCCTCTGGGCGCTCGCAATATTTAGATAGTTTTCGCTTGTTTGTTTTACTCTCTTGTTCATTACCGCCACACTCCATCTTGGGTTCTTGTTAAACTTCTTCTTCAGCATCTAAGTGTTAGGTTAAACTCCGGTTTCATAGTTGATTGGACACATTTTCAATTGTATCGTCTTATCAGATGTTCATAGTTGAGGTGGAACCCGCTAGTGGAGGTACCAAGTTGTGACAACCGGCAAAATAATAATTTATGTACAACTTAATCACTATTTAAATATACAAATACGTGCATTAGACTTAAATTATGATGTGATTGAGTCTCGTAAGTCTAGAAATCCTAGGAAACACAATACCTTTGCATGTCACATGATCTTAATCGCCAAACTTAACTCCAAGACCGTTGGTATATTCTCCAGTTTGACTAGTCGTGTCAGGAGGGTTCCGGTACTCCCGTAAACACCAAGTATTGGACTTATAATCATGCCTAACATGATATATACATAAAACCTCAAGTGGGAAAACAAGTATACATGATAAAACTTTCCGAAAATGTACAAACCTTTAATTTGTCCGATCGGGAGCCATAAACTAGCAACTTTTCACTAAACCAGTAACAATTTCATAATTGCTTGGAATATATAAGACTATCTCCACTGCGCCTGAACTATGGCCGCCCGAGCTGATTTGGAGTCCATCCACATTTAGATGCGCACTAAAGTAAAGCCCATCCGAATTATAACAAAAGTCTGTCTGTAAGGGCCTAGTAAATATCGGTTCTTGTGCCTAAAATATATATTTTACTCTTTGCCAACTCAATTAAATTACTCCAACAGCCCTTTTTATATATTCACAACTCAAAATATTGGACTTCATATATTTGTTTTTTCAACCAATCCATTATATTCAAATTGATCCAAAACGAAAAGAAAAAATGGAGGTTGTTTATGCTTATTTTTAATATGTTTTTTTAAATCTAGTTATTTTTATATAATGCAATTTCTATGTTTTTAAAATGTACTTTACCTTTTATTTTAGGCATTACATAAATTTAATACATTTAGATAATTTAAGTAATTATACTAAAAGAAAATATGGGTGACGATGTAGAAAATGTAAGGATATGTAAGAATGTTTGTATGGTTGGAGGTGAAATTGAGGTTTTTAAGGATTTGTAAGGATATAATGTGGCAGCTGATTAGGCAGCTAAGGCGCCTAAGGGCATCTTTAGCATTGGAGATAGTCTAAGATCATTGTACATAACCTTTTTTGTGTTTTGTAATGTGCATGATCTTATACTGAACCGAACAAAACCATCACTATAGCAGTACCTTGTCGCAATAACACGACCAAATTCCAATATTGTTACCTGACGAACCCATACCGGCCAAATTCCGCATAATAAGTTCACTACTTTATCTATTGTGTTTTGACAATAAAAAGCGTAAAAGAAAATAAGAGACTTTAGTGGGCAACATTAATTCGAACTACATTTGTATATACCTTTCCTACACCTAGAAAAAGAGTTACACAATTGTGTTTGACTTTTTGGCTTATGAAAAAACTACCACGGGAACAAATTTTCTGGAAATATGACTCCGAAGCTATATAGGTCGCATTTTGGCATCAAATGACCTGAAATGAACAAATGCAAACAATTATAAAATTACACATATGAGATCAAATAAACTGATTCGAAAACACCACTTATTTAAAGATCTGGTAGAGTTTTGTCCAGTTGAAATCTGGGATTTTTAGGCCGAATCTCGGTCTATAACTTGGTTAACGTATTTGGTTTCACTGAAATTAGGATTTGAGTTAAATGTCATTTCCGTCCCTGTGGTTTGTTCACTTTTGTCATTTCAGACCAATTTTCAAAAATGGACCAGTTTTCTCATAAACATTTAAACCCAGTTAAGTCAGTCAGGTTTAATGAAGGGTATCACTACAAGAACCACCGGTTTTAGCGGCGACACCATTAGCGGCGACAGGCCAAGTGTCGCCGCTATTGGTCGATCCGTGTCCCCGGCCCTCAGACCAAACCCCAGCCGTTGATCATTTTCTAGATCTGACGGTTGAGGATTCAACAGGCAATAGCGGCGACAAATATTAGACCATTAGCGGCGACGCCGTCTCCGGTAAAGGTCCCTAAACCACAATAAACCCTAGCCACACAAATGTTATCCAGGTTCAACCAGTAGCGGCGACGGTAGTACCAATAGCGGCGACAGGGTGTCGCCGGTAATGGTCTTAACGTACAGACCCAATATCAACGCATTTCTTCCCTCCTTCTTCATTTTTCCTCCACAAAACGCCTGAACTCCGTCAGAGACACCCATCTTTTGCCCAAATCAGTTAGTTTAACTCTATTTATGTTAAATTTCTTCACTACATTTATTATATACATGTTATAGGCTTTAATTTTTGCTCGTTTTTGTGTATTTTTGTGTTTGTGGAATATAACTCAGATCACCACCACTCTTCTCCGGTCACCACCATCATTTCTCCGGCACCACCTCTTCTCCACGGTCTTCGTATCCTTGAAACTTTAAAAAAAGGTTAGTTTTATATGTATTTTTTTAAGTTTAGAAATTGTATAATTTTTTGTTTAGGTACGTAAATGTATATGTAAGGATGAATGTTTGTATGTAAAATGTATAATGTAGGTGTGTTTGGTAAAAAATGTGTATATGAAAATCTATGTATTTGTTGATGTAGGTGTATGTAAGGATGAATGTTTGTATGTAAAATGTATAATGTAAGTGTGTTTGGTGAAAATGTGTATATGGAAATCTATATATTTGTTGATGTAGGTGTATGTAAGCATGTATGTATGTATGTAAGTCTATGAATGAATGTATCAAGTTGTATGTTAGTATGTAGGTGTATGTAAATGATGAACAATTGTGCATCTAAATGTTTGCAATTGGTGAAAAATGTTTATGCTAGTATGTATGTTTATATAAAGTATGCAAATGTGTATGTAAGTATGTATAAATCTTGTGTTTTTGTTCAAAATGTTTAGGTTTGAGAAAAAAAAATATTTAACTTGATAATTTGAATGTTTATGTGTAGGTTTGAAAAAAAAAGTTTAACTTTGATAAACACTTTTTGAAATATTTATCTGAATACGAGTTACACTTGTTGTACTTATCATTAATTTCTATTAGATACACATGCCGTAACATTTGCAACTTTTAGGAATCATGATTTCGGTACTGTTGATATTTGCTTATTTGATGGCCGATTTGGCCCCATGGGGACATGGGGGAGACGGCGCCGGTGATCCACCGCCTCCAAATCATTTTTTAGAGGCACGCACGAGCTTGATGGTAAGTCTTTTAATTATTTATGTTTTAATTATTTTTTTAGTTGTTATGTTTCATATATTATAAATGTTGTTACTAATTATTTATGTTTTAATTTTAGCTGATCCCCCGAAGAGGGTTAGGGGGAAAGCCAAAAACCAAAAACTCCGTCGTATGGTTAAGGCGGGGTGGCCCGTATCCCTAACATTTGAAAGGGATGTCACGTTTACCCCCGTTGGCGAAGGAAGAGATATGTTTTCAAGAGAGGCCGGTTCATTTATGTGGCGGTCCATCCCGTTCGATAAAGCTGGATGGGATAATGTGGCACAACCGTACAAGGAAGCGCTCATGAACCACTTGAGGGTAAATAAGTTATATGTATATAATTTGCCGTCGTTTAAAGGCCGTTTGCATCCGTTTCACGGGTCGTTAGACTTAATTATAATAATATTTTACCTTTTTTATTGAATTTGTAGGAAATGTTTAACTTTGACGAAGTTGAACAGGATCTACAAGCAAAAAACTTAAAGGGTGGAATTAAGAGTTTGCTTATGAAGAGATACTCTGACCGCAAACACGATGCAAAAAAATTATTTGAGCAACACGGAGGGTACAGGATGTTGAACAAGCAAGGGCATACCATCCCGTTGATATGCCCTATGATAACTGGTTGAAAGCCGTTGACTGATTTTTAAACGAAAAATATATCAAACAATGCAAGGCCAACAAGGGTGTCCGCGCGAAACAACAATTCCCATTCCGCGGGGGGACGCGTCATACGGTAGCACAGCCTATAAAAATGTAATTTTTTATATATGTGTTTGTGTAAGCTTTTATTTATTTAATATCTAATCTAAGTTTAATGTTCAACAGGATATAGATTGGGTACCTACGTACGCAAAAACCCACCAGGATAAGGATGGCATTGGGTTGACCCGGTTGCCGAACAGAACTTCGTAAGTATTTCTTTTAAGTATATTTTCTATAACAACATATATATATATATATATATATATATATATTATTAATCATCTTCGTAATATACAGTGGAACTTACAACAGGCCACAAATGAGTGGCACGGTGACGGTCCTCCACTTGCCCCATTTCAGGAAGCCTTGGGAGAGCGGAGAGGATGGTACCGGGGGATGGGGCATAAACCTTCAAATACGCCCCCGAACTTGTCGGCTTCCCAACCTGAGACTCAAGAACCCTTTTCTGAGGTAAACTACACAATTTATAAAATGATAAACGAACGCGTGTTTCCTTGTTAAATATATGTTGGTAGTGTCCGCTAATATGCTAAGATACGTTTTAATATTTATTATTGTAGGGATTTGTTGACAACCTTGTTCCGAAGCCCGGCTTTCCAGAATCGACTTGACAGCTACTTAAGTTTAAAAGGAAAAGAACCGGCAGACGACGACGATTGTTATAACCCTTATTTCGATAACGAAGAAGAGGATGATGAAGATTAGGATGATTTCGAAGTATGGGTAGTTATTTTTAACGTTTTATGCATGTAGGATGATAATGTAGGACGTAACTATTGTTTGAAACTGTATTATGTTTTGCATATGGTTTTGGTGTTTAATATATTTGAATGTAGCTGTATTCAGGTTGCATTTTGAAACAGGTTGCGTTTTTTCCACCCGAAACAGGTTCGGTAGCTGTATATAGCTGTTGTATTAAAAAAAATTGACTTTTAGCGGCAACACATGTCGCCGCTATTGATTGTCCGCCAAAACCACTAAAGACAAAATAGGGCAATAGCGGCGATGGTAACCTTTAGCGGCGACACAAAGAGCAATAGCGTCCCAGCAATAGTGGCGACGCTTTAGCGGCCACGTGTCGCCGCTAAAGGTCAATAGCGCGACAAAAGGTACTAATAGCGGCGACAAATGTCGCCACTAAAAATAGCGATTTCTTGTAGTGTATTATTGAGAATAATACCCTTGAGAATTAAGTGAAAATAAAAGAAATATGAAAGGACAATAATACCCTTCATTAAACCTGTTTGACTTAACTGGGTTTTAATTTTTGGACTGAAGTGACACGTTTCCAGTATGTCAGGAAGGAACAAACCACAGGGACAAAATGGTAGTTAACTCTTAGGATTTCTATAACGTGATCCCCATATTGTGATGAAATAAGATTGCTAAATTATCGGATTAACAAAAGGTTTAGGTAAAGACGATCATACCGGGGCCTGTGGAGTCTTGGACGTCATCTACCGAAAGACAATACTTCTGAATTTAAAGCTTAGAAAAACGTCACAACTACACTTGACATCAATGAAGTATATATAAATTAACGTTGTGACTAATTTGAACAGGATCATTTCACTCACAAGTCAAAATCTTGCAAATTGGTCAACTCTTTTGATGGTTAGATATAATAGTTAGAAAGAAAGACATAGAGAGAGGGAGATCGGATACTACACATATGAAACGTCTTCATTTTCTCATCATTTATAGAAAAAGAATTATGAGTGATCCAATAATGCCCATTCCCTTTTACTTTATGTCATGTAAGCCCCTCAGAATAAAACCCACAAACGGTTTAGTGTTTGAAAGTTTTGGTGATTTAAGAAGTTCATTTTCCTAATCGTACTTGAAAAAATGAGTTTGGAACGAGATCGAATAACCGAATTTGAATAACGAATTTGAATTTAGATGTCAAATGTTTTGAATCAATCCTTATCTGAACCGAATCTCCAAATCGATTTTCAAATCAAATTTGAATTTATCAGTTTCGAATCAAACCATCGTGCAAAACTCAAATTCCATGTGTGTGTGCACCCGCACATGGGTTGGATCAAATATAAAGGGCAAAAAGTGTATGAAGGATAGGAAGAATTTTGAACCACTAATTTAAAATTCGATGGTTTAGATTAAGTGTTGTTGTGATCTTACAAAATAAGTAGCGTAAAGGGGGTGAATGTGCAATAAAGGATCACCAACCATCGTTTGTTTATTTTTTTATAGTTAAACCACTTCCAATACTTTTTTTTAAAGTGTAAAACCCAAAATTGTCAATATTAGCATGAATCCAACGGCGGAAACAATGAATTCCTGTTCAAGAATTAATAGGTAACCGGGAATTGATGAGCACACGGCTAAATAACGCTTTTTGGATTTCAACAGTATTCGGTGTTATAAGATCATATGAAATGTCAAGTGTGCGCTTAACATTTAGAGCACCCTTATATATACTATGTGGAAGTTTGCACTCCACATAGTATACGTTTGGCAAAGTTAACGCTTATCACTTCCTAAGCGTTAACTTTCCAAGTTTGCGCTTCTCACTAAACTCAAGTTTGTGCTTCGTCAATCCCAAGTATGTGCTTGAAGAGCATTACAAAGTCAAACTACAAAAGTCAAAACAAACTCAAAATACAATGAATTGACATGTTAATTTTATTGCCTAACACAAATCGTTAATAACTTTTCATACATAACATTCTTTTAAAATATACCTTAAAAGCGAGCATATTATTATTTTAAATTTGAGCATAACTTGCTATAGTTTTCTTAAATAAAATTTTTTTTAACATGGTATTACGGGATTACGTAATTACGTATTATTACGTGATTATGTAATATGTCTTGTTTTTCAAAACATATATATCGTTATGTAACTATGTATGCGCTTTATATAATGGTGTACCGTTACGTGATTACGTACCATTACGTGATTAAGTAATCGACCCTTAGGTTTTTAACTAGGTTTTGTTTCTAAAGTTCGGCATTACATAAATAAAAGTAGTTTGTTTCGTTTAGTTTTATAAGTAGTGTAAGGATCAAATACAAATGGGTCTTAAAATACAAATGGGTCTTAACATACAAATTGGGCGTCACGTGAGAAATGAATGAGGGATTTTTTTTAAAAAATATTTTACCATCTACTTAAGTATGATATTTAATGACAAAATGTAGGAAAAAAAATTATGATTTTACACTAGTAGAGTAATTATGTAATTTTGTATAGAGTGTTTATAATTACTCTAGATGTAAATTCACGAATTTTTTTTAGATTCTAAGATTAAAATACGTTCCAAATAAGATGAGAAAAAATTGAAAATAAAAAAAATATCTCCTTATTTCTCACGATAAACCAATTTATATATTAAGACCCATATGTACCGCAACCTAACTCTTTATAAGTATTACGAATGATTTGGAAATTATATTTTGAATTAAATGTTATTACTTGTGATTAAATAAATTTCACATGGAGTAAAGGATGTGATCTATAATATACTCTCACGTCTATATTCAAATATGGGCATGTCCTTCTTTATCAATATAGTAAAGGATGTGATCTATAATATACTCTCACGTCTATAATTAAATATGGGCATGTCCTTCTATATTCAAATATGGCCATGTCCTATCTTGCATTAATTATCTAGATTTAGCATACCATTTTATCGAGTCATTAACCATAGTAAACTAGTGAGATTTCACGCACGTTGTGGCGTGTATTAGATCAATATTACTGTTAGCATACCGGCATTGGGTACAACAATCAAAAGAGATATTCCCAATAAGATATCAACACATGTTTTACAATCAACAAAAAACGAATACCGGTACCGGTATTACCAATACCAAAGCTATTAGGGCATAATCAATTTAGTTCATCACAACACTGGTATGATAATACTCGTATACCCTACGATACAGAAATGAATACCGGTGTTGGTCTCGATAATAATGACACCGATACCGAATTTTCTAGTCGGAACCGGTTCAATTCTTCACTACACCGACTTGTATACCCTACGATACAGAAAATTCTAGTTTGAAAACTAAACTGCTTGTTCAACTTTTAAAAAAAATGTTTACAAATGCAAGAAAAATCATAATAAATAGATATAAACTTAAAGTAAAAACCTTTATTATTAATGGGAGTTATATTTTAATGTAAAATTGTTTAGATAATGTAAAGTTGATTTACTATTCATCACAACTTCTGATTGATATGTATAATCAATAAATTGGTTTAATTTATAACTGCCGTGTGATAGGGGTAATAATTGGTATGGTTTTTAGTTTTTTTTTTTTTTTTTAATTCGGTTCAAATTTCGGTCGTGACGAGATAGTTTATAAAATTTTATACTATAAAGGGTATTAATTGGGTTGAGCCAAAATAAGTTTGAGCTAAAGTTGTAATTAGATTGTACTAAATGACTAAAGTTAAATAACCATTATCTGTTATTCAATATGTTGAACCGAAAACTAAATATGTAGCTCGCATCAATTTGAAAAGGGGTCTATTCGGTTTGGTTTTTGATTGTTCGAAAAGGGGTCCATTCGGTTCGGTTTTTGATTGATTCCTCTTAAAATCAAATAAGATGTATATAGGTTACTATTTTCTCCAACGGGAATCAATTTTTTATAAGAATTTTTTTAATCAAAAGTTATAGTTACTATACGATCAAATATAAAACAGAAACGATTACAAGTTAATGACAGGTAGACGGGCTTACTTGTTTTATGCGATTACTATAAAATTGCGCCGCAACCCTCTTCTGAATAGCAAACCCTACCCTGCTAAACACAAAAGAAAGTTAATATGCACTGGATTATAAAATTTAGAATTTTAGCTTACTTGTTTTATGCGATTATTATAAAATTAAAATTTAGCTTACTTGTTTCATGCGATTATCAATAAAAAAAATAGTGTTATTGAAGTGGGGATGGTTATCACTATTTTGAATAACATATCGTTGTCATATTGATGGGGCATCGACACCATACTGGGGAATTAATGTGTCTGCAATGCAGCAATGCTACCTAATATTTGTTTTTCATAACATGTTTATGGTAAAATGTCAGTCTTGTACAAGAAAGATTCATCTTATTTCTGTGTTCCAATACTAGAGCACACAATGTGGTGCTTTTTACGTGTATGTTCTAGCATGGCATATGTATGACCCTTAGCGAAAATGCAAATTACAAATCTACAAGACCTCCCTCCCGTGCAACCCATGCTCTGACTCGATCTTTACCACTTTGTATTCCATAAGGATGATCCGTGATCCATGTAACATGCAGTCACCGTATACATCCACATCATTAGTAAGCGGTGACATACCATTTACATAAGACGATGTGTCGCATTCTTCCAACTTGTGTTAGTTCATTCGCTTATTCTTCCGAATTCAATCATTGCATCCCAACGTCGAACCTTCGAAGAGCCAACAATATCTTACTTGCACGTTCATTGCATTCTCAAGCAAACCGGTTAAAATCGTTAATACTCATATGTATTAAAGTCACATATACATGCATACAAGTCTCATTCATTTGTGTGTGTGTGTGTATATATATATATATATATATATATAGTTTCAATACGAGCATACATATCTTTCTATCCTAACTCTTACATACATCTTCATGCTCACGTATTCCTAGATACAAATCCTAGCCACAAACATTCATTCATACAAAATCCGTACATACAACACTATGTACGACCTTGTTCCTATTCATGCTTACCTATGGGTTCCATCTACTAACATACAACGAGATTCATACATACATGCTTACATCCTTATTCCATTCCCACACATACTTGCATACACGCTCCATTCTTACCCGCACCTCATAACACTCTTTGGTAAGTTTGGGGTACGTTTCTGGAGCTTTAATACGAGTCTCATACTCACTTGTGCCATTTGATAAGGTTAGGGTGCATATCAGGGGTCTAACAGGGTTTAAGAATAGGTTTACGGGACCCGGGATAGAAGAAAATGCAAAAACAGGCTTACTAGCATCGACTGGGTTCGTAGACAGCAAGTCAAGGCGTTGGCCACCCCAGTGGCGTCGACAACTTCACCTCTGGGCGTCAGCGACTTCGCTTTCAGCAGTACGCCTGACTTATCGTTCTTTTACGCGTTTTGACGCATGTTCGCGCGTCCCGGAAGTTTCAAATCGTAAAATAATATCATTCCAAGCCCCCAAGTCATCCTAACACTAACCCCCATACCCAGACATCTAAATACGCATACCGACACAAAACTTTCTAACTTTTGACATGTTTGATTCTACCAAGCGCTTTTAACTATGACTAAGCTACATATGGTTCAATACAACCTCTCATACCTTGGTCCTACCACATTTTACCATCCTTTCATGACTCCCCGTCTCCTTACATCCAAACCTACCATACATAATAAGAATTTAGTAGGGAATAACTTACCTCGAGCGTCCTTGTTCGTGCTTGGTTCATTGCCTCCTCTTGACCGTTAGCCTTCCATGCTTGAGTCCATGTTAATGTGGTTTCTATCCTTTCATGCAATCATGTCCATATCATGGTTAGTATGCATGTTCATTCACATCACATTCATTTTCGACTCTTAGTAACATTGACTTTCATTAGACAATCTTTTACATGCATAAGACATGAATTGATAATCACATTGTTCAACATCTACGCAATTCAATTCCTTATCATACATAACACATCAGTGGTCTAACGCATAGCATGCGATTATTCCTAAATCTTACAATCTCATTCTAAGTCAAACCATACTATTCACATATTCGTCGACTTTTCTAAAAGTCATTTGTCAAGTATACAAACTTCCAACTTAAGAACATATGTCCATATTGATGTAATAATGACACCACACACATTTCATATTCATGTTTTAAGACACATTGTCACACCCCGACCCGCAGCGGAATAAAAGTCGGGGCATAATTAGGTTATCACCAAAGCTCATGATATTTACTAAGATGTTTCATATTTATTAAATTCAAATTACAAACTTAAATATCCAAAAAAAAAAACAAAATTCATACAATTACAAAGGAAAATGAAACTATATATTTATTCCAACGCATAAACTTGTTTATTCTTCTAGGCCGTCCTAAGTGTTTCCTGTCTCGGCTGGATCACCTGTATCATGTGTAAAACGGGGGGATTTTGGGTCAACAAAAGTTGGCGAGTGAACCTTGATAAAACATTTTAACTAATTTCTTATTTTATTTATTAAAGAAAATTCGTGCATTAATCACATGTGAGCAAACATATATATGTAAACAATCACAAACCACTTTGGATGAGTATATGACATGAATGATGATGTATTTGAGATCAAGGCTCAATCAAACGGAGCCAATCTAATGAGGCTCCTGATGCTCAACCCGTATCCCACGGGGAACTGATGGGCCTAATGAAATGCGTGCACTGAAATGATAAATTTAATCTACATATAATTCACACAACAATCAATACACATTTGATCGCGGATATGATGTATGCACACGTGTTTAAATAAAATAAAAGAATAGTACGACACATGATACACCCCAAAACATGATTGAAACGGGGAATTGGTAGAGATTCACTCACAGTGAGTGCGTTTCTTGATAATGATGAATGCGCACGAATTTATGATTCATCCGACGAGGGAAAACTAACCTAAATAATAACGAAATAATTCGATAAATAAATAAATTTTATTTGAGATTTATATTTTTAATTAGTGCTTTTAGTGAGATTTTTAGATTTATTTTTATGAGTTTATTGCAAATTTTTAACCTTAGGAATCTCATTTTTTAGTATTTTTAAATAATTTTTAAACTTAAATAAATAAAAATAAGAAAACATATTTTTAAAAAAATGTTGACCTTGACAGGTCTGACCGGTCAGATTGCATGACATTCAGGCGACGAGTGAGGTTCGAACTCGGGACCTCTCGTATACGTGCACGCAGCTCTACCAACTGAGCTACGTGTCTAACCCGTAATATTCTCTGTTTTAAATATTATATATATATATATATATATATATATATACTAACTAGCTTTAACCTTTTTTAGTTTTTATTAAAAATGATTTAATATGGCCGAAACCGGTTACAGAACCCGGAATCGAACTCGGGACCTTCGGTTCGAGTGCACACAGCCCAACCAGTTGGGCTATGTGTCTAATCTGTATAAACACTGGATTATATTAATTTTATATATATATGTTGTGAATTGATCTGAATAAGTTTAAAAATGTTGGTTTTATTTCAGAAAGTCGGAAACATGTGTGATTCGAACCCGGGACGTGTGTTTTGTAATTGCACACAGTCCACCGCTGGACTGTGTGTCTAACCCGGTTAAATACCCGTTTTTATTTATATTTAAACACTAACTCAACTTCATCGTTTTCACCATTCAAAATCCCGACAATGATTCCGACTGAATAAACTGATTAAACAGTTTTGATTACTGTGTTGAGCTATTAATTTACTAAACAAGAGACAGCAAGGAGGTTTAGATGATTATACCGGTTTGGAGAACTACGGTTTTCTGGTTTAGAAATTCCGGCGATATTCCGGCGAGTACGAAAATCTCCGGCGACGTGCTTTGAAAGGAATGAAGCTTCAGGAAGAGAGTGCGGTTCTAAGCGAAATGTTTACAAGGAGTTTGAGTGGGTATTTATAAGGGGGACAAGCCGATTGGTTTCGAATTAGGGGCCAAGATTCGCGGTCAATGATTTCAAACGGTTTTGACTAAAATTGAGTGTTAAGCAACGGTTATAACTAATGTCGAAATCAGTTTACGCGTTTCAGTCAAGGGAAAGTAGCAACGGTTGCGGAATCTTCGTTCTTGCCGGCGATTTCGGGTTCTGAGGTCTCTGATTTACAGGTTTTGGTTTTTTTGTTTTACCTTAAGTGATATTTGTTTAAGTATTAAACACAAAAGATGTGTGTGGCGGAGTGGTGTGATGTGTGTGTGTGTTTACGCGGTAGACCCGGGTTCGAGACCCGGTTACCCTGTTTTGTTCTTTTATTTAATTTTATTATTATTATTTATTAATTATGGTTTTTAAACTCCAAAATATTTATTAATTTGGTATCATTTAATATAACCGGCACAATAATACGCAACGAACATTTAACCGAATATTTGATTATTAAACGAAGCGGGTTTTGAAACCCGTTTTTCGACGAATGTTACACACATACTACCACATGATCGCCTAGATTACACGCACGCACATAAACATCTTCCATTCATAATAGTATTTTCATCACCCTACATGTAGCACCATAACCCATGATTAGCTAACCCAGTACATCATTCTAACATTTCCCTACCTAATACATCACATTCTCCACAATTACTTCATAATCACATTTAAAAAATAATCAGATATATGGTGTACATTGCATCATTCAAGCATAAGTACCACTCCTAAAGCATACTTTTACCACATCATACTAGCAAATCAAATCGTCTACATGAACTACATCTAAAACATACTTCTCATGTTAGTATACTATCAAATACATCATTATTACTTTCTATACATATTTGCCCATTACTTGTATACAATTTCACATATTATACACACTTTCCCATTACTTGTATACAATTTCACATATTATTTTCATTTAGATATTTCATCAAACACTTGGCGTGCGTACCACAAATAAGACACAATGTACAAGAATTTTCATGCTCATCTTCCTAACTCTTGCTTTCACTCGTCAACTTTCTTACTAAACAACAAGTATCAATCATACATAAACATCAAACATAACAAAATCTCTAGTTGTAATATAAAACTTGCACATTTTCTTTGTAATGTTGTTTGTTGTAAAGTTGAATAGCTTAATATTAGGTTCCCTAATGATAGATTTAGGTTTAGGTTTTGTTGGGATTTGTTTAAGACTTGTGGGTCTCTAGTTCGGTTAACTTTGCGAGGCGGGTTCGTGTTAAATGTGCCTGATGTTGATGTTTTTTGTTTCCGTGTTTGAAATCGCTTAGTCTTGTGCCGATTGTTCATCTGGGTGATGTGTGTTTTGAGAATCTAGTTTCCGGGTGTCCGATTTTGGAAGAATTGTTTGTGGAGAAACAACTTATAGGTGAGTTATATGGTATGGAGAGTTGTATGGTTATTTCACCGTCTTTGAAGAGGTTACGGTTGTCATTTGTGCTTAGTGGTGACGAGGATTTTAGGGTTGTGATCGATGCGCCTAGACTTGAATACCTTAATGTTGTGGATGTAATGTCGATAAGGTACTCGTTGTTGACGGAACCTTTGTCACTTACGGAAGCTCACTTGAAGGTGCTAAACGATGGTGGAGATGAACATGTTGCTCAGCTCGTGATGTCACACCCAAACCGATGGCGGAATCATCAGGGCGCGGCACTAAGCGGTTCAGATTGCTCGAGAGAATCCATAACAACTATTATAAACGAAAATATTTAAAACGTCAATTTCCCATACAATCAACATACAATCATTCCATAATCATTACAAATCCATCATTCTCAAACAATTCGATATTCATCAACTAGATTATTACAAGTTTCTAAAGCATATCCTAAGTCCGTTTGCAACAGTAGAATCATCAACCTGCAACATACGTTAAAATAACTGTCAATACAAAAATGTATTGGCGAGCATACAGGTTTTGATATAATAGCATAGTAGATAAAAGCATCGCGAAATACCACATATACAATAACGAGATACAACATAACATATGAATCGGGAGACAAATACTCCAATTAAATTCCGAGATGAATGCGATGCGCGATTGAGATGTGCGTAACTAGACCCCGTCGGGTGTGAGTCGAACTATGATATCATACTAGTTAAGTTGGAATCAACGAGTAAAGGTCGAGGGTGCTTATATGTATCTAGCATCACGTATAAACATGTATAACAGATATACGCGTGTGATAATCAGTTTAGTTTTATGTTGTGTATTTTGATATGAACGTATCTTACACCCAAAAGTGCGTTTAAAGCGAAAAAGGGTTCAAGTATGCTCACAGTGGGTGCGTAACAGCGAACACCGAGAGTTGATGAGAGGAGAGAAGAATATCGGTATAGTCTGCGCGTAAAGACGGAAGGGCATCGGTCTTCCAGATTGAAATAGTTAAAACGGAGAGTCATGCGGGAACAGACTATTTCGTACGAAAATGGAATTTTCATGCGAAAATTTCGAGCGAAAATTTTCGTGCGGAAATTTTCGTGCGGAAATGCCTGTTTTGTGTCTAAAATCGAGTGTTTTCGCATCTTCGGGAAATCAAGTGTTCATCCCTCCAACCTTAGGTTACTGATTAACCTAGCATCGGAGAGGTCTTTTGAGCGAGTGAGTCTATTGTATGAACTCGGACTGGACCGTGTGAACCAAGTATGGTTCACGCGAGCCAGTCCAGATCCCACAAGTGACTGTTCTTGCGTCTTGGTGCGTTCGGGACTAAGACTTCGTCTGAAACAGATGTATTTTGGAGTCTATTTCGTGACGGTTTCGACAGCGCCTCGTTCCACTACTTAGTGAACGAAACATTAGTCGGTCTGATCCGTTTTCGTGTGAAAATCGATTTGATAAAACAGTTTTGTTAGGATAAACAAAGGGTGAGTTTGAAACAACAAGGTTTCGGGTCTGAGAAGCCAAGGCTAACTCAAACATGCTCGGTTAAGTGCTAAATCCTTAAGAAAATCATAAAGTTTTATGAAAAAAATGAAGGTTTTCATAAAACAGAGAAGTTTAGATGAAATCAGAGATAATCTCGTGCAAAATCGTTGTAAAAAACCGTTGTGATTCGTGTAAAAAACGTAGTTTTCTTACTTGGAACAGAAAGAATCGGGCTGGAGAGCGTTTTGGTGCGGAATGGCAGCAAGTTGGAGTGAATGGTGAAGGGTTATATTTATAGGCAGAGAGGAGTGGAGGTGGTTTGGTGATATTTTCGTGCGGAAATCCATATTTTTGTGCGAAAAATGCTATTTTTGCACGAAAAATGCCATTTTCGCACGAAATATGTCATTTTCGCATGAAAACTGCCATTCGGAGCAAAAAAAAATGCAACATTTTCGCACGAAAATACAATTTTCGTGCGAAAATTGGAATTTTCGTGCGAAAATTGGAATTTTCGTGCGAAAATTGGAATTTTCGTACGAAAATAAATTTTTTTTTGGATTCTAATGTTTAAAACACGCACAGTTTACAAAATGAACCTATGCTAGAAAAGTTCCTAAAAATCCTTTTGTAATGCTTTCGTTCGTATCAGTTACTTCTATTAAACGTTGCGTATAAAATGCGATAAAGCGAATTAAGCGAGAGCGAGTATTAAGCGTTTAATAGGCGTCTCAGTTCCCAAGTCCTGAGAGAGTCGCGTTGTCTAAGCGAGCAGATAGACTTGGAAACATCACGCAAAGTTTATAGTATTTAGCGAGTGCGTTATAAGCGTTGTGAGGTGCGATATAGTGCGAAAATAAGCGATGTAGTGCGAAAATATGCGATGTAGCGTAGTAAGCGATATAGTATACATTATGATCCGAATCTCTGGTGCTAGGCGTAACGAGAGTAACGAGCTGCGAAAATGTGGGTTATTACACGTGACATGCCTCTCGAATGTCAAAGTATTGGCGTTAAATGATTTGACTTTGAGGGTATGCTTATTTATTTATTTTGAAGGATATAAACTTTGGAATCGAATCATGATGTTTTTTGGTTTATGCAGGCTTTCATCAATGTCCATAGTTTAGATATGCCAGTGTTCCCTAACCTGGTTGAAATTGTGATTGGGCTCGATGATTTTAATAGATGGAATATGCTTCCGACCTTTTTTAACAAAATGCCTAATCTTGAGCATATTACCTTTTTGAAGATAAGTTTAACAAAATGCCTAATCTGTAATGCAGGCATCACAATTGCTATCAGTGTTGAGGTTGAATGTAAATATGTAACGTTTTTTTTCTCTTTTTGTGTTCATGTTTAGGGGTTTCTACCTTTCCCGCGTGCACAACATATCTTTACCATGAGGTGGAATCCGCCAGTGGAGGTTCCGACTTGTTTGCGCTTCAAGATGAAGGAAATTACAATTAAGAATCAGGAAACTATAACACCAGAAGAGCTTAAGTTAATAAGGTATATGTTGAAACACGCAAATCATCTGGAGATTTTGACAATAAATGCTTATAACATCGATCCAACGACGCGTGGTCAAGTATTGACGTTCTATCGTGGCTCCAAATCATGTCGGATTGAATTCGCCTGAATTGAATTACGGTTTTTAAAAAAGTAGGTAAATGTTGCATAGCTGATGCTCTTATATAGCGTATAAAGTAGGTGGTCAGTAATGTGTAAACAGACTTGTAATATGGCCACGTTGGGCTGGTTTAATGCGTTTGACGACAATGGGTACATAGATGGCTTGCTTAACAGATCCGCATCACCGTATGTACGTGTAAATTTGGTATGTCCTAAGATGTTATGATATGGTTATATGACTAATAGGTTTTAATGGCATGTTTTTGCGATAGTTTTAACATTATCACCAAAAGAAGAAGTGCATAACCGTTTCCTTAGTCGTATCCGTATATCGTTGCTGCATCAAGCCCTCTGCAACCTGTTCCGGTAGAGATCTGTTGGTAATTTAGGTGGTGTTTGTTTTTTCAGATGTAAAAGGTCTGCAGTCTGCGGACCACATATGCAAAAGTCTGTACGAGAAGAGGTGGACCAAATGTCTGCAAGTGTAAAAAAAAGTGTTTGGTTATCTTAAAACCCCACATCTGCAAACCTTATCTTCTCCCTTTCTATTTCAGATCTGCAAACCGTATCTTCTCCCCTTAATCTTCATCATCATCATCATCCCAACCTCCATAACTATTCATGTCCTCGACCACAGAAACCTTATCTTCTTCCCCGTTAAACCCGACATCTCTTCCGTCATCACACAAACCATCGGTCGTCAACTCCACAACATCGCCTCCTTTCTTGCTCCACCACCACAACAACCTTATTCTTCCCCTACGCCGCCACTGCCACTGCGCTCAGATGTGTCTTCGTCTTCTTATGAGGTTTTAAAGAACGATCTTGCTGAAATGGGCGGTGGCAGGTTTGGGTTAGATCAAATTTGGGTCTCGGGTCAGTGGATGTGGCGGCAGGTTGCGATAAGAAGCTCATTTCCGGCTGCAGCATCGTCATCTCCGGCAAGAAGTCATTCGCAAGGAGTGGTGACCTGCGGCGTGGAGGAGGAGGAGGTGGTGACTGGTGGCTGTGGAAGAGGTTGGAAGAGGTGAGAAGAGGTTGGACCATGTCTGCGTGGGGAAGAGGACGCGCAGAGCTTTGAAGACATTTTAATGAAATGACTTCTAAAAAACAAACAGTCTGCAGAGCTAAAAGTCTGCGCGTGGTCTGCGCTAGAGTGTACAAAAAAACTGATTAAGCAACTGAAACCGAAAAAAAAACCGAAACCGGTTATTTTTAAAACCGGTTGTTTTGTAACCGGTTCGGTTACTAACCGGTTTGACCGGTTATTAATCGGTTATATAATTTGGTTGCCGGTTCGGTTTGGAAACCGGTTATAAAAAAAAACCGGTTAACTAAACGATAAAAATTGGTTATTCAAAAACCGTTAGATAAAAAACTGGTTAAAAACCGGTTATTAACAAAAAACCGGTTAACCGGTAACGGATATGAAAAAACCGGTTATTTGCGCCCAGATCAGAAAAATGGTCATATGACCGTTAGGACCTTAAAAGTAGCCGTTTTTTTTTGGCCTAAAATGACAGCTCCAAAGTAGTATAAAAGGGTGGTGGGTGTTTTGGTTCAATTACACCATTCTCTAATCTCCCAAATCTCTTAAAAACGCTCACTTACGTTCACTTTCTTGTTCGGTAACTCTTACAAAAAGCATGGCAAGCTCTAGTGCTCATGATTCAGTCAATGTTGGCGAGTCTACAACCGATATGGTTGTTCGTGTACTTCCAACGAAGCGCAACCCCGAAGTTTGGTCACATTTCGATTTGTGCGAGATGGCGAACGGGACGAAAAAAGCACGGTGTCATCATTGTAATGGTTTTTACGCCGTAGGGGCAAACACCACCTTGAGACAACACGTTGAAAAACCATTTTGCAAGTCGTTGAAACAACAACACACTAGTGGTCAAGCTTCAATGGGGAGTGAAGGCGCTAGCTTGTTCACGTACAATTTGGATGTGACTAGAGTGGAAATGGCGAAGTTTGTAATCCAAGAAAGTTTGCGTTCAACCATTTCGACAACCAACGCTACACAAAGATGGTTCAAAGAACTCTCCAACCATGATATACCCATGTAAGTCGTGCTACTCTTAGGAGAGATTGTTTAAGATTGTGGAAAAATGCTAAACATGAATTAATCTCTTATTTTGAAAAATTAGAAACCGGTGTTAACTTGACTAGTGACGTTTGGTCCGCACCGCACGGTTCACCGACTCGTATATTTGTGTCACCGCCCATTGGATTGAACCGGCAACGTAGCAAATGATGAAACACACGATTTTGTTTAAACTATTTGATTACCCCCACACCGGTGAATCTATATATAAAGCAATCGACAAATGCATTAAAACGTACAAATTGGAAAACAAGATTTTTTCAATAGCTTTTGATAACGCCTCAAACAATACGCTTTCGGTAACGCATTTAAGATTAAAGTACAATCCAATTTGTGAGGGTATTTTTTTCATAGTCGATGTGTCGCACACATCATAAATTTAGCCGTTCAAGACGGCTTGAAGGTTATTGAAACTCAAAAAGAAGCTTTCAAAAAAATGTTACGTCATATATATGGTGACACGCATAGACATTCAAAATATATTAAAATGTGTAAGGAAACGGGTCGATTATGCTTAGGACCCAATTGGGACGTTGCTCATCGTGGAACTCGACTTGCACCATGTTTGAAAATGCAATTTTGCAAAAGGAAAGTTTAATATCATTTCATAACCTTTTGTCGAGTCGTGTAAAGGTTTCGTCTTACCACCAATCGAATTGGGGTCTTGTTGAAACGGTTACACAATTGCTTCAAGTTTTCAAAACGTCAACAAAGACTTTATCGGGAGTTTACTATCCAACTAGTTCATTGGTACTTCACAATTTGTTAAAATGTGTAGGAAATTAAACGAGTTGTCGGGGAGGGTAGACCATATTATGATATGGTAGCTACGATGAAGGAAAAACTAAGAAAATAATTTAAAACCGCGGTTTTCACTTGTGCCGCCGCTTTAAACCCTTGCTTTAATATTTTTGGAACCGGGTCTTTGATTTTAAAAATTACAAACGAGTTGGATTTAAACACCGATGACGAACCAAACTTTGGCGAAGCCGCAAAAATTCGTTTTAACGAACAACTTTAAAAAATGTTTGATGTTTATGTAACAAAATATGGTCAAACCTCGTCACACATTCACGATTCAATGAGAAATGCCGCTTTCGGCGAAGGTTCATCAAGTATGGAGGATGAAGATTTGTATGTTTATAACAATTTATTAGATGAGTCGAGTCAAATTCAACGTGGTAACACTAGTGGTAGCGAACTCGGTCGGTATGGTGGGTCGAACTTTCTACAAACAATGACTTCACAAGAATTTAAAAATTTTGATTTGTTGGGTTTTTGGAAAGGAAAGGAAGATCAATTTCCGATCCTAGCCACAATGGCCCGAGATTTACTAACGGTCCAAGCTTCAACCGTAGCTTCGGAAAGTGCTTTTTCTATAAGTGGTAGGGTGATTTCTATACGGAGGACAAAGCTAACACCAAAGGCGGTTGAGATGTCGATTTGCTTGAAAGACTACTTAGATGCGGCGGAAAGATGTCAACACATACGCTCACTCGAGGGAGAATTAGATTACGAAGGCGAAGTGTACAAGGACGAGGTTGTAGCTGAACTAACAACCCCAATGACCGAGGAAGAAGCCGAACTAGATGAATCCTACGCAATAGTTCGAGTTCGGGTTCGAGCGAAGAAGATTAAACGAGGCTCATCAAGCTTGATATATTAATTAGTCCAACTAAAAAAAAATATTAGTGGACGTTCTTGCGGATTAATATTTTAACTTTATGTACTTCGTTTGTAACGAACAACTTCGTATTTTCATTGTTATGTAACCGTTTGTTCCAAAACTTAATCGTATTATTATATTTTAACCTTTATATATTTTAATTCTTATGATTTTAAACAAAAAAAACAACATTTAGGCCTTAAAAAGGAGGGTAAACAGCAAAAACAACATGTTTTAAACATTCTGCACAAGTTTCTGCAGAACCGGTTATTTTACCGGTTTTTTTTCCGACCGGTTAATAAACCGGTTTTTAACCGGTTACAAATTCAATTAAAAACCGGTTTTACAGAAACCGATTACTAACCGGTTGTAACCGTTATAATCAGTTACAGTTTTCAAGTACAAAAACCAGTTTTTAACCGAAACCGGTTATTGAACAACCGGTTTTCAGAATAAAAAAAAACTGGTTTCGGTTTTTAACCGAAACCGGTTTTTCAAAAAAACCGAGCCGCGGCGCAGATATAAGAGGCCAGAAGAGGTTTTCCAAGGCTTGATGCAAAACTACTACCGAGCCGCGGCGCAGATATAAAAGGCCAGAAGAGGTTTTGGGGAAAAAACAAACACCACCTTAGTGTTATCAACAGATTTTAGTGGTATTATTAAGTTGTTGACCAAAATTAATCTTGTTAATTTTCAACGAGTTAGAAGATGCGGGAGTGCTGCTTGTATAATTTTAATAAGGTTTGCGTATTATCGGTTTTGATTTTATAAATATATATAAATCATCATCATCATACTCAGTATATCCCACCAATGGCAAAGCTAAGGTAGGGTCTGAGGAGGGTAAGATGTAGACAGTCTTACCTCTACCTCGTAGAAATAGAGAGGCTGCTTTCAGTGAGACCCCCGGCTCGATAGTAGTTTTGCATCAAGCCTTGGACATAAGGCACAAAACACTTAGCAATCGGGACAAAGACCGATTAGTGCATGTACCCTTTTGTCTTTCAGCTATCAACACTACCACATGATGCATGATTATCCGTCCCCCGCTTTTAACGTTATTTTCACGAAATTAGTAAAAATAACGTTAAAATTAGTGCACTTTCACTTTTGCCCCCCGATCGCTCACATATATATACATTATATGCGCATACCGCAAGTGAGGCGTTATCGATATATATAAATAATATGTATAATTGACTGTAACTAATTAAATGGTATTGGGCCTGTTGTTATTTATCAATCAAATGGGGCTTTGATTATTCACAAAGCTACCTAAAGTCAATTGGGCCTTGATATTAGATCAGATATTAGAATAATGGTATAGATCCGATGGTTTTCCAAAAGACCTATAAAAACGATGAAGACAAATATATGAATATATGCAAAGACATTAGTCGACAAAAAAAAAAGAATAGAAGTTGTGTACGGTTATCTTATCGAATCAGAAAACGTAAATTCGTTCTTGATAAAAACCTCTTGGTTTATTCGGAGTGAACATAAGTCAAGGCATAAATAAAAAAGGGCCTTTTCTGTTGTTTTCGTCGAGAAAAAAAAACTCAGAACCACAACATAGTTGTTTTGACTTTCGTAAAACATTTAGTCACAAGAAATTGTGAGCTATTGTTGCTTCTAGTGAAATCAGATAAGTGAAATTCCGTTGGTTGTTTTTGGTTCTAAGCAACAATTCAGTGGAGTCCTTGTCCAGTTCAATGAAGACGCGATCATAATAACAATCACGAAGGATTCGAATATCTTGTTTTCTTGGTGTAAACAAAGAGTGATCTTCAATTGTTAGGATATAAGTATTTGTTTATTTTCTTTGTCAAGAATCTTCATTTTTTACTTCTTTTTGGTTTAAGATAGCATCGATAACATCTTTCGTGTCTAGCTTTGTGCTCAAAATTGCGAGTTCATCTACTAGCGTTTTTACCGATTACAACTCGATGGAAAACTCATTAAACAAAATCAACGTTGCAAAAATACACCAAGGTTTTAACGGATCACAAGGACAAAATGAACGAGACTCATGACAGAATCCATGAACAATGGAGAAACACCAAAGGACACACTCAGTCTTATGCATGGGAGTCACCAAAGAGATAAGGTTGTATTATTAAACAATATTTTTTTTTCTTTTGAGTGTACTAGTTTTCTAGTGTTGCAAGATACCCCATTAAACAATTGAGGGAAATGTGGTGTATTGCCTTTAAACAATTTTTATTTTATTTTTAGTTTACTAGTTTTCTAGTGTTGCAAGATACCCCCATTACACAATTAAGGGAAATTTGGAATTACACACATGATGTCTTGGGCCTTACAATTTGGTTTGGGAAAGATGCAAATAAGGAATTGAAGTTTGACTAAAAAGTTTGGTAAGGAAGATTTAGATGGGAGTGTAAGTACTCATGAACCAAGATTAAAATAGCTTCGAAACATTAATTTTAAGCATCAAATATATATACCGGGATAGAAGGATCGGGATTGGAGTCGAGAACAAAAGAGTATATGGAATTTCGTAGAGTCTTGGGCTTAAAACATATCTACAAATAAGAGTTATGCGAAAACGCGTATAATTTGATTGAATCATTAAAATATATATACAAATATGACTGTATGAAAGTGCAACGTGTGTGTATATATAGGGCGGGTTTCGGCTCTAAATCTCCTAAAAAGTGTATAAATTCATAAAACATCATAATTCCAGCCGTAAAACACATCTAAACCCCACAAATAACAGTGTGATGATTACTTAAATATTATATTCAAACCCTAGTTGTTCATAAAAAACTCCAAACACATCATCGAAGAACTATAAATATAAAACAAAACATGATAATCAACATAAAACACATAATGTTAGTCATTGGATAATCAGAGTCTTATCCAAAAACAGAACCCATATATATGGTGTTTAAGTAATCGTTATTATGGTATTTGTGGGGTTTTTGGTGTGTTTTATGGTTAATATTATGATGTTTTACGAATTTTTACACTTTTTAGGAATATGTAGCCAACTCCTAGCATGTATACACACACACACATATATATACACATATGTACATATATAAGGGTACACGTTTAAAATCCAAAATCCAAATCTTTAAAATGCGGCGTCACGCATAAGTATTATATATCTATTAATAAAATCATATAAATAAACAAAATAGAATATTCAAATTTAGAATTTTCCCTTTTGTACACTCTCTAACGTGGCTAATCGCATACCGACGATTCCTAGATGTATGGACTTTGCTAGACATGAGACAACCTAATTACTAAAATTAAGTCTAATGCACGTTGATGATGCAAAATATGATTAGTTAGATGTACGGATAAAGTCACGTATTACCAGTTGTCACAAATCAGTAATGGATTGAGTAGGGGATTTGGTTAAAAGTTTTTAAATAGTGCCTAATTTGGTTGATGTGGTCACCAGAAGGATTGGCATAAGTAATTGAAAGCATGTTCCAAGTTTCAAGGATTAATGCAACGATTAGGGTGAAAGACTGCCAACAATAGCACCAAATATTTATAAGGTGATATCCTAAACTACAGGAACAGACTACAACAAAATTTGACTGCATAAAATTTACAACAATTCAAATATGAATTTGAATATTTCATTATGATTGGCAGGAGTTATTTAGAATAGTCTTAATACATGCATACTAATAAAATGTGAACATATGACGAGCAACAACATAAGTATTAATATTAACCAAGCACAATATAAGGGAAGCAATAATCTTTTAGTGAATCATTATGCATACCTGTTTGGTTTGAATATGTAGAGATTTGAGATGATCGATATTTCAATAAGAACATAAAAGAGCATAGAACAATCTTTTGGGTCAATTTTGTTATATATATTCTTCTTAAGTCAAACAACTTTTTAAAGGCTCACATACAACATACAAGGGAAGTAAAATTACGAACAAAGCAAACTAAATCAAAACCCACAACTTCAAATTTACCATAACTTTGACGATGGAAAAACAATGCCAAGGCAGTAACGAACAATTGAAGTAGTAATACTTAAGAACCCAGCTACATTTTCCATAGGGATTTTTACATATTCCCCCCTAAGAAGCCTTATTACATGTTTCCTCAATTCCTAATTTACATATTTCCCCCTAAGAAGCCTTATTACATATTTCCTCAAATCCTAAATTTAATTACATCGAGTGAAGTGGGTAAAATCATAACTAACCCCTTGCTTATAGTTATAGGGTTTTATATCTTTATCTGGATGTATCCATGATAATAGGAGAGTGGCTCGTTTGTGATCTTCTGTTGGGCGTACTTTGTAACATTTGCACTCATATTTACAAAATACTCGAAATCCACTAATGTTGTTTTCATGTGGGTCGAAGCCACCTTCTTCCTCACCTGTAAACAAATATGAATCAAAACTAACGGCCCCTTACTATTGTTGGTTTAATCCTAAGTTTGGTTAAAAGTGATAGGCGACAAAAATCGAAGGATCCTTTATGACAATTCTAGGTGAATCAAATTAGAGATAATTGTTAGTTTAAATTAAATTGTTTTATTTAATTGGTTTGAGTTTGATTTAGAATAGCTTATTTTCCAACTTATTAGTTTAGTATAAATAGATTCGTAGGGTTAATATAAAATGTAAGACTTTGTCTCTATAATCTTTCTTATTCTGGTTTTTCTTTTCTTGTGTGTGAAATTTGGGAGATGATCGATCAAAGAGGCTCCAACAACAATGGTATTAAATTGAAAAACAAAATACGCCATGTTTAAGTAGAATAGTTAGTCCCTAACCTTTTCCTATTTTTGTTGGAAGCTTAAATTATTTATATTAGAGTAAATTGCAGAAAACATCCTTTATGTTTCCTCAAACTTGCAGGTTCCAGCCTTAATGTTTAAAAGTTGCTAAAAACAGCCTTTAACTTTATTTTTGTTGCGGGTTCAATCCTTTACAGCTAACCACGTTATTTTCTTCAGTTAAGTTCCCTCACATGCATAACATGTGAGGGTATATTCGTCATTTTGGTTGATCATGTGAGGGAACTTAACTGAAGAAAATAACGTGGTTAGCTGTAAAGGATTGAACCCGCAACAAAAATAAACTTAAAGGTTGTTTTTAGCAACTTTTAAACATTAAGGCTCGAACCTGCAAGTTTGAGGAAACATAAAGGATGTTTTGTGCAATTTACTCTTTATATTATGCATCCAACTGTTGAAAAGTCAAACTAGATATTTTTGGAACAAAAGTGTAGATAGTTAACTCAATTATATTAAAGTTACCTAGTTTTTTTGTTCAGTCAGTTACATCTAGTCACCATGTGCTTGTGTTTGTAATTTTCAGCATAGTGAGTCAAGTGAAATTTATGTTATAGTGTAAGACTGATAACAAGTAACCCTTAGAAGTTTAAGATTAAATAATTTTATTGATGAAAAAGAAATACTATCTCGTATCCAATCCAAACTATAGTAACAACCAATGAGGACATAAACACTTATTTCATTAGGTGTTTTAGTAGAAAGCTCGGTATGATTAGCCGAAGTCATCACATAGATATTCATGCTTTTATATAAAAGCATGTTACCAACGTAACAAGCCTCAAAATAGCAACCACTTATTTGTTAGATATCGAAAAAAGTTCATAAATGGACTTAGATTATGGTTTACCATCAATTTGTATCTATGACGTTTATGAATCCCTTGGAAAATATCAGATAATTCATCCACATCTAGAGCTTCATCGTCGGAATCTAAAACAAAAAATTATAGAATATTAGTAAATATAATGGAATTCTTAGTTGTATCATTACTAAAGTTTTTCAACACTTACAAGTTTCCCATAAAGTCCATGACTAACAAAGTAAAGGAACATTGTATCTTGTGGATTGCTATTCAAAATCTTGCCACTTCCTCGAGTTCTATCAACATAAAGAACTCCCCTGAGATTAGCACTTGTCCAGTACTTGGTCGGTGTAGTCCATCAGAAACTTTAATTAATTGTTAAAATATGACTACTTTACTTCGAAAATAATCTAAAAGAAAGCAAGATACTATGGGGACTCCTTATAATCATTGTAGGATATCCCTCATGTTTAATAACCTTAGGGCTTAGAAGTCATAGGATTTTTGGCTATGTCATCTTTCATAAAGACTATGATTTTTCCATCCTCTATCACGCAAGCTTTCAATAGTTGATAAGCAAAACATACAGATTGTGATGCAATCATTAGAGTTCTTCAACATATTGCCAAATGATTTTGAGAGATTTTACTTCGTTTTCCTCCATGGATTTTGATGTTGCAGTTGGAGAGGGTATTGACAGTTCAAGTCGAGTTTCTCCATTCAATGTAGAAGACACCAGAGTAGGGGTTATTGGACATATATTTATGGTTTATGGCACAAGGAAAGAAAACTTTGAAATCCAGTGCATAAGGTGTCAAATAGCAGCTTGGTTAAATAGTGTTATGGGATTGGAAATGTAATACCCGCAATCACCAAAAAGGAGGAAAATTAACGGGAAGCTTGAACATGCTCAAGGGTGGCCAAATGAAGGATTAGGACGATGAACGGGGTTGGAAAGGGGATAGTGGGTTGTACATCCTAGTTAAGGCGGTTGGTGAAGATCTGAGTAAGGCTGGTAATTAGAACGAATGTATTGGTGCAACTGGGCATTCCTGAAGGTAAACGCTTTCATGTAGAGGGTGGTGACCGGGAAAATTCCAACAACAAACGATTTGATGAAACGTGTGGTCAACGTTGGGAGCCCAAACTGCTAGCATTACTGTTATATGGTCGAGTCTGCTAATCATGTTCCTGTCTCATGCCTAGCTGCTAAAGTTGTGTGGTGACTTATTAACGTGTGGATTGAAGTGCAGCTATCATGCATTGCTCAATGGTCAATGAATTTGCAATAGCAGTGGGTGATCTACAACTTCAAAAGAAAAAGGAAAAAGGCAATTTTATGCGTGGTTATGGCAGTTTTGTGGTTATGTGGGTAGATGATTTGAAGGAGTGAATGTAATTGGTAATGTGTCTCATCTAGTTGCTTGCTAGATGGGGTTGGTTATAGATGTTTAATGAGATGGCTCCCTTAAAAAAGCAGAATGGTGAAGATGTAGAGGGTATACTTGGGTGAAGGGGAATTGCACATTTGGTTCCCTATATATAGAAGATAAACATGGAGGAAGGGAAAAATCTATAATTTTCATGTCAAATGATATCTACATTATACAATAACCACTTTGATCAAAGAAGTTTGTTATACCCATGTAATAAATAATTCTTTCTCTTACATTTTTTTTTGAAACGGGACTCTCCCGGGTAAACATTTATTAATATGTGAAAAAAAGAGATTACAAAACAAGCGCATTTGAAGCTCAAAGGCGACTCGCCTATGAGAACAAACCGCAAAAGAAACAACATACAAGACAAAACCAAAAATATAAGGCTAAAACTTAGAATCTAATTTCATGAAGCGTGCCATTTCATCCGTTTCTGATTCCACTTCAACCTCATTATCACCCTTCGAGTCATTCAAATCACCCATTTCTTTTCTCAACTCTTCATAAAACCTTTTCATATTTTCATTCCAAGCTTCGTAGACTTCATTCTCCGGGCGAGTACTTGAATCAACATATTTTTTAACCATACCCATTTCATGTTCCCATAATCCACTTTCCGTGTCAAAGCAATCATCCTCATCACATAAAGAACCAAGACTATTTTTGGTGCTCACAATTGGGCTTTAACTAGGCCCACTACCAAAGGTAGATGAGCATTTCGGTATCGATATCTAATTGTAATGTACCGATCAATTTCGATACCAATTCAACATCCATTTTTGGCGTTTTCGAAATCGAGACTTTCAATTCGGTACGGTACTGGTATTTTATTGATTTTTACCTTTAAATGCCATACCGGTATCGTATCGTACCATACCATACATTTTCGATACCGGTAGCAAGTCATCCCTATCTCACATACATTTATCTTACATGCAAAATCATTTTGGTTCAAACATACCATACGATGAGAAAGAACTAATTAAAGATGTATATTATCCGGTATATTTATTCATCTAAATTAAATTGTAGATCACTAACAAGTTTTTATCTTCTAATTAATAAAATTATGAAAATAAAAACATGAAACCATATAAATTTCATGTATAGTCGAAATTTATTTCTATGCTAAAAAATCTGCCAGAAATTAAGAAAATGTATACGCATATAAACATTATTTTGCTGATCTTATATTTAGATATTATTCATGAACATAAAATAAGTACGTGAAATTTTTCGTGATTTGTGGATCAAATTCTATACATTAGAAGGTAGTTAACAAGATTCCAGAAATTTTCTATTATAATGTAGTAGAGTAACTAATTAATTTTGGTAGCTTATTCCATATTAAATGTAACTGGTGGGCAGAACTCACGTAGAGTGACGGGATATTAAAATTTATAAGGCTAGTTTTATTATCTGTATATTAGTATTTACCTTTTGGAAAAAATAAATGTCAAAACATTAATAAAAATAAGCATGCAGAATCAACTGAATTTTATAAAATATTATGTATGAATTTTATAAAACATTATGTTTTAAAGGTTGTGTGTATATATATAGGTGAATTATAGGGATAAATCTCATGTAAGTTGCAAAAACTCTGAAAACCTAATGGATGAACATATTTGCCACGTGTTACACTTTTTCGCTGCAACACTTTTACTAACACCTGCAATATTTTCTGGCACTAACACACTTTTCGTAACAGTGGAGAGATGAGAGAGAATATGTTACATTTTTTCAGCTGTTCATATTTTTTGTAATTCATCTGTAACAAATTTTTATTGTGTTTTGACAACAGTTTTTTAGATTATGGATTTTAGAACTTATTATTTATGAAGTTTTTATTTTGTAATGTGCGTAAAAGACATGTTACATTTTTTACAGCGAGATTTTTATGTAACAATGCAGAAGTACATTTTTTTGTGTCAGATGAGAGAAAAGAGAGAAAACTGTAACACTTTACACTTTTTGTCAGACTATACCATTTGTCTAGAAAAAAGTAATTTTTTGTATCTTTTTAATATCCACCATTGATCAAATAGGATGGATGGTGGAGATGAAGTTTCTGGTTTCATTAACTAAGGTGGGTTTTTGATGTTTCGTTTCCCTGTATATATATATATATATTTTACGATTTGATGATGTGAATCAATGGTCAGGATTTGTTCACTCAGTTCACAAATACACTAGTGTTTACTCTGAAACCCCGCCCTTATATATATATATAGTATGTATATATATATATATATATATATATAATATATATATATATAAGGTAGGGTTCATGAGTGAACAAAGTTGTATTAGTGAACAAAATAAACTAATCCTAACCATTGATTTTGTAGATCTAGATTTTTTCTTTAGTGGCAAGATTGTAATTATCTTTTGTAACTTCCATTTAGTTAATTATTTTTTTTTCTCTCCTGATTTTCTTTTCAATTAAAAGAATATTTAATTTTATTCTCTGTACTTTTTTCTTTCACCATTACCTAACTTATTATCTGAATTTTTTTTAAATACAAACATTATCAAATATTGTTTCATGTAAAACATAATTAAAAATAAAGAGAAAAAATATAATTAAATACATGAAAGTTACAAAATATAATTACAATCTTGCCATTAAAGCCAAATTCTACATCTACAAAATCAATGGTCATGAGTTCATTTTGTTCATAAACAAGGATGTGTTTTCACTTATGAACTAATCCTATATATTATATATATATATATATATATATATATATGGGAATGATAAAATGAAAACCTATTTGAGTTGATAAAAATCAAAACACCCTTGTAAAAACCTTATGTAATATTTTTATTTTTTTCTAAAAAAACAGGTAATGTAACCTACATATGTTTGAACATTTTTTATAAAAAAACAAAAAAGCGCTGAGTAAATGTAAAAATTTCATGTTACATAATATATATGTCCAAGAAAAATGTAATATACATATTTTGAAACATTTAAAAAAAACTAGTCGGCGCTTTTTTACATTTTTTATAAAAATGTTCAAATATATGTATGTTACATTCCTTGTTTTTTTAGAAAAATAAAAATATTATATAGTGTTTTCTTGAGTTTTTTTCAACTCAAGTAATTTTCCTTCCTATACTTCACACATATATATGTACATACACACATACTCTGCATTTTCATGAAAGCTCAATCTTAAACAAAATTTACATCGAAACGTACTTAAATACAAATAAATTACAATGATATGTATATGGCTAGGTTCATGAAAAAATCACTGAATACTTAAAAATCGAATACTTCACTTTGTTTCATTTTGGGTTTTTTTTACCGTAAATAATATGAAAATATTTCCGGTTCCACTGTTTCATTTTGGGTTTTTTTTTACCGTAAATAATATGAAAATATTTTCGGTTCCACAAGAGCATTCGCTAGTGTTGCATTCCAGGATGTTTTTGTTTAATCACTATTATTAGACATTTTGCCACATCTACTGCTTACAAATGTTTTTTTTTTTTGCGCATTTACATCCTAAAAAATTATTAACCCAACATATGAGTACAGAAATAACAAAAATGACTTTGTTTCCTAACAGAAGTGATTGGCAATCCTTCATTCCTAGTAAAATTAAGTGTCTGGTTAGTGGTTTGAGTTTTCAAACGTCAAAAATGTCGCACGCACAAATTTAGCGGTCGTCTATACACTGTGTCCATTTCTTCGTATTAAACCAACACCCATAGTGATTCCAGTTAAAAAAAAAAAACAAACCCGTATGTAGTTATGAACGATGTACTTTTTACATTGTCAATATTTTATAAGTTTTTGGTGCGATCGTGAACTGATCCATACATCATCTTACCCATTATTAGTCTTTTTTAATCATTCTATTGTGCTTGACCACCTCTCTTTCATGGATCGATATGTTTGATGTTATGGCTTTTGTATATCGTTATATACATACCTAGGTTAGGTTAATCTTTAAAAAAGCTAGAAAAGAAACAATATAAAGATGGTCAATGAGGGGAAAAACTACTTGCAATTGGTAATGGTGACAATGGTATGAAGATATAAGACATCAATAATGTTGGTTTGCATAATAATAATTGAAAGTAAAAAAGGGTTGAAAGGGAAATTGGAAATCCTTTATGTTTAATGCATCGTGACTCCTAATTGGATATATGGCGACCCTTGTTCTTTGCCCTTTTATAGAGGATAACCAATCATATTACATCAATAAACAATATCTTTTTTAATTATCTAATTATTTAAAGGTTAAATAACTTTTACTAAAAAATAGTTTTATACTATAATTGTTTATCATATTTTAATTGCGTATTCATTAGAACACTTGATTATCTAATTCATACATTATAAATATAAAAAAATACTTGATTTTCATTTTTTAATATCAATTATTAAATACTCTATTACTACTTTTGATACTCACATAGAAACGGGCTTGGAGCTCTCCAAATTCAAACGCTCAAATCAAACTCTGAAGTCAGCGTGAGTCTGGTTAAGACAACTAGTCTGGTCAGAGTGAGGTAACGGGACTATCTACTTTAGGGAGTGTGGTAGCCTAAGACTATGGGGTATGGTGGGACGGGGTCTGGGGCATGGGTTGACACGTGGACTGGATGGGCTCCATTGATAAGACCCAAAAAATTGAGGGTATGGTGGGGCTTGGGCTTAGGGCGTAGCTTGGCCAAATTCCTTTTATTTTTTTATCTATTTTTTAATTAAGGGATAACCATAGGGTATGGTGCACCAATATCCACCCGCAGCGTAGATGAGTAGGGTGCCCAACGCCCCGGGCTGAAACCCCCGCCCAAAAGGCCACGCCCAAACCCAAGCCCACCCGGGGTGGTCACATGAGCGTTTCCTCACCAACCCACCCCCAAACCCACGCTCCATACCCCACAGCCTAATACAAGAGAGTCGCCGTTCCCAAAAAAAAAAGAAACATACAAATTGAAACATGGTAAGGATTGAGAGGAATATGTGCATTTGCTTTAGAGGGAATAAACATGTGATTTTTTCATTATATTTTTGTTGAATTCTCATTGTTTATTAGTAACACAAAACGAATTCATGAAATTTTATTTCATATGTGTAATAAGTTTATAAATTATAATATATATAATTTAGTACCCTTTTTAAAAGAAAAACAAAATTCAAATTAAAGTTTGGGGGCCAAATCTCGTCTATGAGCTATAGTATGTCCTCGAGAATTCTGGCTCGCCCTTTGGCCACGAAGACCAACCCAATATGGCATCCGTTGCATTTTTGTATGTCATATGTTACATGACCCTATGTGAACCCGCATCGAGGGTGCTTTCACCCAAAGTTATATAATTGTTGTCTGATAACCAACCTTAATAAATAAGGTAAGAAAGATAATACTTGGATAAAATTATAATAATCATTGTTAACAATCTTAAGTGATTAATAATTTGTGTCCATTTAAATAGATTAATAAGTAAAAGTAAGATGTACACATTTCAAAACGACACAGTGGTGGTAAGTTGCCTCTTCTTTATCATATGGATGCACAGTTTAAATCCTATCATATGCGTTTAAATTATAATATGAATGTATATCTGGTTATTAGAAGTAGATTAGGATCATTCGTAAAAATAATAGTAATAATAATAATAAATAAATAAATAAATAAGATGTGAGTTGATTATTTTCCCCTAAAGTTTTGATGTGATTGGAAGCAAATACTGGAGTCTACTTGAAGTGTATTCACAGCATAAGATGCGGATTCTCGGAGCCCCATTTTGGGGCTGGAACAAATGCCGATTCTCGCATAAAATTGTCATTTAGCTAATCGGATCCTAACAATGTCTGATTTGACAACACTCAAGACTTTGACAAAATTCAGGAGACCATAAGTGATAATGTGAAAAAACTTTAAACCGTAAATTATTTGTTAGGGATATGAACGGTACTGTTATCGGATTGAACTGGTACCATACCATATGGTATCGATACCAAAGTTAGAAGTCCTGAATATGTATTGTAGTGTACTATTAGTACAAGACACCGTACTATATTTTATTTGTTTGCATCTGGTATGGTATGGTACGGTGCTGTTAAAAGTCTTGAACATGTATTGTACTGTATAGTACTGTTATCAAAACTAAGCTAAATTCAAAACCGAATATTGTATCGTATATATTCGGTCGATATCGATATAGTACGGTACCTGTTGTACCAACATTCATTCAGTCATTTCTCATCCTTATTATTTGTGTACTACTTTATTTCTTTTTAAACGAGTGTTAGTGAAAAACATATATATTGAAATGGTGTCATTAGATAAATATTTACTAAATGCATGCTAGTTTTTTTCCTATAAAGAAGTTATTATAGTTTACTTATTTTTGTTTTTAACCAACTCATTATAATTGTCTTCCTTTTAATTTTCAATCAAGCTATTATAACTATTAACTTTAGGTAGTGTTTGATATTTACAAATGATAGGTGGAATGAAATGGACTATTATGACCCAAAAAAAAGTTAAAACGATAGTAAGACTGTAATTTTAAGCTGGGGCAAAAGTGAATTTATCTGGATCAATGAACGAGTGCTAGACAGCTGCCTGACACGAATAATATTTACACTAAGTTAACCAATTAAGAAAAACACTTCCATAGTTTGCAAAATAAAATAAAAAACTAATACGATGGTAAGACTGTAATTTTGAACGGGGCAAAAGTATACTTTTGAATTGGGGTAAAACCGTAATTTATCAAAAGCTAAAACGAAGGCAATATTGTAATTTTTGACTGGGGCAAAATCGTAATTTTAACAGGGGGTATATTCGTAATTTTAAAGTAGAAGTAAAATCGTATTTTGTTCGAGTTAATAAGGGAGTGGCAGACAGCAGTTTGACACTATTCCCTAGTATGAAAATTGTTAGTGTATATGAAAAAAAAATTGTTTTTAGTCAGGTTAATAGAATTACCCGTTATATTCTAAAAACCTCAAATTCATTTCGATTAAACCTTTTGTTTTTTATCATTTCATTCTCTCTCACATCTTTCATCATCGTCGCCACCACCACCACCCACGCCGCCGCCACCGCCTGTCATCGCCACCGCCACCACAATCGGCAACCACCTGCCATCACCGCTAACCACCACCCGACCACCCCCTACAACCATCACCTCCACCAACCACTATAGCCGCCGCCACCACCGACCACATGGCACCACCGCCGCCACCCGTTGCCACCGAAATCCCCACCACCAACACAACCCACCGCCACGGCCGCCGCAATCATTGCCGAGCATCAACTTCTTTTTCAAATATCAAATTTCTCTTTTCAAAGATGGATATTTGAGTGTTAACCTTTAAAACATTTTTTACGATATGCTCACATCCAATGTTTTAAATACCGGTATGAACCGGCTGGTTATACCGGATATCGGACACGAGTCCGATACCATAGTGGCCAGTAAAACCTGAATACGGTATGTCTTATGTACCGGCGGTAAATCCGGTTCTACCGGTTCAAACGGTTGAACCGGTTTGCGTTATCTTAATATTTGATTTCTTATTTCTAATAAAATACGATATTAAGGTAATATTGACCTTCCATATTTCCGGTAATTAACCTAGTGCCTTCAATTCCAATATTTCATCGTTGTGGAAACTGTTACCCGTCTCGTACAATGCAATATTTTTTTATAACTAATAACATATTCTTAAATTGCTTAATAGTTTACAATAAAAAATAGTTGTTTTTAGATAAAACTATGAGCAGTTACATAAATCTTAGTTGAGAATGGATTGCTTTTTTAGATGAATTTGTGTTTTATGGAATTTAAAGGGTTAATTAGTAATCCGGTTCAACCGCCCGAAACAATCCAGTTCAACCGGTTGAACTATTTTAGAGCCCAACCCGGTATAACTTAAAAACCGGTTTTTAAAACATTGCTCACATCTAGTAGTCGCCTAAAATTTGTTTATATATTTCATAACTAGGTAAAATCCCATCTCGGATAAACATTATTGTATAAATACACACAGATAATGGTTATGGGGTTGATATTTTAAATTTAGATTTTACAAATGGTTACGAGTTCAAGTCGGATCTCTTTATATCATTTGTCGGATGACTACTAATTTGGTGAAAGACAACGGGGGAGTTGTAGCCCTTGGGCATTGGTTTTGGTCGTATGTGGGTTGTTTATGCGAGAAGGGCATGTGGTCCGTGAGATTTGAGAGAGAGAGAGAGAGAGATGTGAAATGTGGGGCCAATGGTCACACAACAAAGAAGTGACGCGTTTATGAGTAGCTTGATAGTAATAACATTTATTTAAAACTAAAACTAAATAAGAACATGTAATCAATAGACCATGCTCTAAAAAAAATCAAAGTAGCATTTGATTCTACTACAGTGTTTATAGGTTAATATATTACAATAAACAAAGTTTTCGGTAAATATTTTATACGAAAAAAAAAAGTAAAAACAAAACGTTTATAGAATTTTAGAAGTCAAACTTAAAATAATAATAAGGGTTATTACCTGGGATAGTAACAATCTAAGGTTTTAATAGTTTAAAGTAACATTCTAAAGTATTAACATTTCATTCTGTAACAAGCTGAGGTATTAACATTAAACCATGTTTAATTTTAATGAGCTTGAGGGTAATTCCATCCTTTTGCATTCTCTTCATTTTTCATGGTATGATTTTATAATGAACATAAATTCTAATTGGTATGAGTTTACAGTGAACAGAAATTCAAACTACAATCTGTCAGTGTAGAAAATTGAAATAAGCAAACCAAACAATCAATGTTTAAGATGAAGACTCGACATAAGGCTGTTCAGTGATCAAAATAAAGACAAGAGAAAGAGATGAAGAACTGCCCTGCGATGGATCACCAACAATTCAACCTCAAATATATAGGGGCGGATCTACAGCCAAAAGAGGGGTTCCTAGGAACCGTTCGTTCGTAACTTATAATGCTAAGTTAAATCGAAAAGAATGAAGGAACCCTTTAATATTATTTAGGGGAACCCGTAACCAAAACTGAATAGTGATGCACTGGTAAAATGCTTGGCCTGTGTAGTTAATGTCGGTATACAATTTTAAGGTTATCAATCTAATTCAAAGTCCATTACCTAATGATTTTAATCCAGTGAATGTTTACTGTTTTTTTATTCTGTAATTATATAACAAGAATTCGACGTTGGTGTAACTAACGTTTTTCATTTAACAATTTATAAAACCTATATAAAGGATTGGTATACGTTACGAAAATGGTATTGATGTTTTCATGATTTTGATAGAAAGGACGAATTACCCTCAAACTCAGTTAAAATTAAACAAGGTTTAGTGTTAATACCCTAGCTTGTTACAAAATGAAACGTTAATACCCTAGGATGTTACTTTAAAGTATTAGTACCCTAGGTTGTTACTATCCACAAACCACATAGACTAAGAGCGTAATTAACTCTAATAATAATACTTAATAAATAAATAAATAAATAATACATACAAGGGAAAGTATGACGTTCAGTTCCATCTAAAGGTACTCCACCAAAAAAAATTGAAAATTCGTAGTAAAGATGCATTATCCATCATCCACTTACTTTAAATAATTTATTAAAGAATAAAAAATTAGCTTCAAAATTCAATTAAAATTAAAATAAAAAATGTCAACATAATATACTTGCATGTGACCAATAAAAGAGAATACATGAAGTATCGTTTTACGCTTTATATGCTTGTGACGCACCTAAGATTTTTTCAATTAGAGTCGATTTTTTATTGGTTCTTAGGTATCTTTTAACCCAACGTTCGAATTTTTGGTTTGGACGAGTCACATAAATTATAAAAATTTATCTTTGTTATCGGTAAACTTAAGAGCTACAACGAGGTTTTTAGACAATAATAACTAGCTGACAACCGAAAAAGTAATTCAAGTTTATCAACTATTTATTAAGAATATCTTAAGTACTAGATCAAATTCCTTACTCGTCCCTTTTTTATTCCGATGTTATTCAAATGCAACATGAATAAGTAATTATTTTTTCTTAGAAATGCTATGTTTTTTTAACGGCGTACAGTTGGGATCGCTAATAGGTTAGTAGTTAGTATTTTAGTATCACCAAGTTAGTATAAAATTCCTCTTGTCTGAAATTTGAACCCAACAAAGCTTCCTTCCTCTCAATCGGTTAACAAGCAAGCACCCTATATAATAGGCCCATTTTATTATACAATATACAAACGATCCTTTATATAAAATAAGTGTTATATTGAACAATCATCCACACCACTAACTTTGGATTATAAACTTATACATTTAACGTACATTCCTCAATGATTTTAAATAAATATTATTTTATCCTGAAATATTCTAAGCACTGATCTTTTTTGATTATAATACTCCCTCTCGTTTGGTGGAAGTTATGAATCTTTTATAAGAAATAGAGTTGATTGTATTTTCGTCCCTGAGGTTTGGGTACATTTGCCATTTTCGTCTAAAATGACACTTTGGTACCATTTTGTCCCTCACGTTTGGCCAGTTTTGCATTTTCATCCAAATCTCTAACCTCGTTAAAAAGTTCTGTTAATGAGAATTTTTTTAATTTAATTTATAATATTTACTCTATAAAATATAATAAACAATTATGTTCTTTTTAAATAAATAAATATATATATACATATAAAAATACACACAGATCAACCATCTCCACCTCTCTCTTCCTCTCTCATCTCTTTCTGTCTTCTCTCTCATCTCCTATCACGGCCACCACCATTCCCCACCACCTCCACCACCATTCCCCACCACGCACCCCACCGTTACCCACTTCATCTTCAACATTACCCCCACCACCAATAGTCATTGCTCACTTGATAACTTGCAACAGATCTGAATCTCAGGTAACGTGATTCTTCAACAAACAACAATCTTTAAACAAAAAACAACCAAATATCAATGGCGGTCTCTAGATCTGTATCTCTCTCTCTTAATCTGGGTAGCGGTGTTGGTTGGGTGATAGTGGAGGTGGGGTGATGGTGGTGCCAATGGTTGTTGTGGCAGCAGTGGTGGTTGTTTGGGTAATGGTGGAGACGATGGTGGAGGCGGGTGATGGTGGTGCCGATAGTTGTTGTGGCAGCGGTGGTGGCTGTTGGAGTGATGGTAGAGATGGTGGTTGTTGGGGTGATGGTGGAGTGAGGTGGCGGAGCTGATGTAAGGGGATTTGGGTTTTATTGGATTTTGATTGAATTTGATTAGTTGGAGATGATGTTGAAAAGTTATCGACGGAATCGTCGCCGGAGAGGGGTGATTTAGGTGGGAATCGAGGGTTTTGGGAGCTTCAAGGGATGCAGTGGCAGATGGATTTGGGGGTGTTGCCCTGTTCTTTTAGTGGCAGTGGTTGATTCTGAGCGAAACCCTTTGAGAGAGAGAGTTGTGGTGGTAGCAGGTGGTGGTGACGGCGGCGGATGATGGTGGTGGGCGTCATCGGATGTTGATGGTTGAGGGTGAGAGATGAGAGAGTGCAGTATGTATGTATGTTGTAATGTAGTGTTGTGATATATCTATAACACATAATTACAAGTTAACCCCTTATTATTAACAAATTTCAAAAATACCCCAATTTGACGTTATAAAGTAACTAGGTTAGCGATTTGGATGAAAATGGCCAAAGGTGGGGGACAAAATAGTACCAAAGTGTCATTTTGGACGAAAATGGCAAATGTGCCCAAACCTCAGGGACGAAAAATGACTTGTATACATGTAACGTCACACAAGCACATATTTATTAACACTTCAATATTGTGTATTTATAAAACTGATTTTACACTTTTCTTATGGATGTCCAAGATTATATGATATTAGGTGTAAAAAATTATCGTTAAAAAGTACGAATATAAACAAACCAACGTTTCAATTAATTAAAAAAAATCCGTTTAATAAATATTCATTACATATAATTGGGCGTGAAAAGCAACTACGCCACGAGGCAAGGGTTACTCTAGTTATGCAGCTTTATGCACCAAAAACACGTAAACCGAACGTACTGGTTAATGGCTTCCTCACGCACCATTGTACACAAGGTGTAAATGATTTCTAACGCACCTTGTAATGTGTTATGGACAACTTACATACACGTATGAACAAGCACAACACAACCTTTAAAAATGTCGTTTTAGTACACACGCGTCAGGAATCAAACACAAAGAAAGACTGACTTGGTCCATTTACATCCCTAATTCTACCCATATAATTTATAAGTGAATAGACGCTACCAAACCCATCCGCCTTGCCCATTTCGCAACCTATATGCTAAGTACACTTGGCACATACTACTAACAACCGATACTAAGTGAAACAAACATATCGATAGAAAAAACATAAAGCACAAATGACAAGTGGATTGTTCTTGAAACAAAGGTCTCCAAACAAGCCAACAACATAACCTACGACATTGTCCACCACAAAAAAACAAAGTAGTAAATGGCGATGGCGAACATATAAAACAACCCAATTGAAAACACTCATTGCCCCTGCACCATCATTCTCCATAAAACCCTTTTAAAAGAAATTAGTGCTTTCATACGCAACCTTCACTTTGCATTATTATTGTCCAATGCCCATCAGCAAATTAACAAAAACACAATCTTTAACGCACACGCGCTACAAAGTATATACGTTTTTAAAGTTTTTCAAGGAAAAAAAAGAAACAATCCTATGATGAGATCACAAAGATGTAAAGTTTTGGTAAAAATGAAAACAACACAAACAGTTATGTAAAACAAAAACCATGGAATAACAATGATGAAAGAAGAATACATACAACATTAAAGTAGATAAAGACTCTTGATTCTGAGTTAAAGCTTTCATATTGCATTGCTTATGAGGATACCACAAATGGTAAACTATGGAATTATAATATGCATTATGCTGCCTACTGTTTTGATTAGAGAATACAGAATAAACAATAACTGTGCAAGTGTTTTAAGGGCGGTGGGGGCCGCATAAAAAAGTGAACAACTGATCCCTGAACCCTTTTTATTAAACGAATCGGATATGACAACTCAAAACCTAATATAGAAAAAGTTAACCATCTTAAGGTAATCTGTAACTTTGTAAGTAATCTTGTGAGCGGGTGAGACGTAATCATTTTGAGTTCGTTACATATGTAACGTGTATAAATTACCTCAAATTAAAAAAAAATCAAGATTTTATGGCTTTTTAACAAAAAATTTAAACGTCTTAACTTTTTATACATGAAAATAAGGATGGATACTCAAATCATGCCAAAGTTTATTACGTTTTTTATGCAGTAACACCCCCCCCCCCCCCCCCCCTTTTTATGCTCATCAACCTCATCATTGTTGAACACGTCTTTCATAACGAAATAATACCACGAAAACACGCCTTTCATCAAACTAGCCCTTTTACAACACATTTTACCAAAACCAATTCTAATCGGCTCAACAAAAACTTACCAAAATCGTATAGCAGAATCTTGATTTGTTTCTCGTTTCCGATTTTCTAAGGTAGAGTGCCTCAGCTGCTAAGTTTTGCCATCTCATTCCTGCAAAAGAGCCATAATACGTAAAATGTTATGGCTTTCCACCAAAACTAGGGTCAAATAGTCAATATAAAAAGCAAGTGTATTTTTTATACATATTTATATATAATTCCATGCATAATAAAGTGTCAACAATTTTCCCCCTTTAAGTGTTGTTTTCAGGATAAAAGTGGGGATGGAAAAACATGCAAAGTATCTGAAAGGATTATTATCACTCCTTAAGCCTTGTATATATACACATAAGAGGGTAGCATATTTCCATTCATCTTAAACAAGTGGTTTCAACTTTCAAGCTAGCATATATATATATCACGATGAATAAGCATGTCGAGGGTAAAAGATTAAGTAAGTTTTTTAGAAAGGGAAAACCCTTTTTCGCAGTTATCTTTTTGCAATTTGGGTTTGCGGGAATGGATGTTATTTCTAAAGTCGCACTGAATGAAGGAATGAGTAATTACGTATTCGTTGTTTATCGCCATGCTGTTGCCACCGTTACAATGGCCCCTTTCGCCATGGTTCTAGACAAGTATCTCTCTCTCCCTCTCTGTCTCTCTCTCTCTCTCTCACACACACACACACGTAGATTCGCACCAGTTTAAACTTTATGCACGTTTTACTTTCACTAATTATTACTTTTGTAACAGGAAAGTAAGGCCAAAGATGACCAAATCGATTTTTGTGAAGCTTATGCTGCTTGCACTGTTGGAGTAAGTGTTCAATTTTTTTCTAAATAAAGTTCAATTTTTTTCTAAATAATAAGAAAAACTTGTGTCAGTGGTATAATGTTATCATTTATAAACTAACCTATGTTTTTTGTTTGGCAGGCCAGTTATTGATCAGAATCTTTATTTTTTAGGGATGAAAGCCACAACGGCAACATTTGCAGTTTCAATGACCAATGTTCTTCCTGCTATAACTTTTATCATGGCCTACATTTTAAGGTAAAAAGAAAAAACAAAGTTCACATGCATAACATGCATAAAGAATGCATGAATGAAACATGTGCATGGCATGTGTCACAGTATATGTATGTTCTAACTTCCAATTGATTCATGCACATAAAACCAATATTTACCAACAGGATCCGAAAAAATGAAAGTTCAATTCACCATATCCCTCATTTACAGAAGTGGTCTTTTTAACCCATTTACATATAAAAGGGTCAATTTGTGTTATGCTTATCTAAAAGAGGTCAAAATGTAATAATATCTAAAACTAAAAGGAGGACGACTATTGTTAATGCATACAACCTCCTAAGTCGTTTTTTTTAAATTAAAATTATTATGTAATAATATTGTTGTTTTATGATCATAAGGAAATTGTTAACTATGTATAAAAAATCAAAAAACATGTTTGCGTGCCAACTCGACCGTTTCAACCAGTTACGATGATTAAAACACAAGTTCAAATTGCCTCGAGAAGAGTTAGAATTGAGATCAATTGTTGATGTTTGTGAAGAATAATTTCTAATAGGCTGGTGAATTTTGGTTGACTCAGGCTTGAGGCAGTAAACCTAAAAAATATCCACAGCCAAGCAAAGGTAGTTGGAACAATAACAACCGTTGCAGGAGCCATGCTTATGACACTGGTTAAAGGCCCGTTGTTGGAGCTATTTTGGACAAAGGGACGAAATAACATAAATGTAATACACAACAGTGTAGATCTACATCATTCTCTCAAGGGTGCTATTATGATCATGGTTGGATGTTTTAGTTGGTCTGGCTTCATGGTTTTGCAAGTAAGAGTTTATATTTTTTTAAAGATACGATAACTAAATATTATTAACAGTTCCTAATTTTTATATGTTTCTTTTTTTCTTATAAATTGTAGGCAATTACACTAAAGTCTTATCCGGCTGAGCTGTCTTTAACTGCTTGGATTTGCTTCTTGGGCACAATTGAGGGAGCCATAGTGGCATTAGTGATGGAGAGAGGGAAGGCAGCAGTTTGGGCTATTAAGTGGGATGCCACTCTTCTAGCAACACTCTACAGTGTAAGGATCTCAAAATAATTAAAAAAATCATACACTTATAAATAGAGTAAAGTACACGGATGGTTGGTCCATGTGGTTTACCAAAATTTTGGATTTGGTTCCAAGCTTTTCAAAAGTACACAGATGGTCCCTATGGTTTGCACTTTTTTAACGCATTTAGTCCCCAGCCAACATATCTAAAGGTTTTAGCATATCCAAGTTAGGGACTAAATGTGTTATAAAGTGCAAACCACAGGGACCATCCACGTATTTAGACCCCAGATTTTTCCAAAAAGTACGTGGATGGTCCCTAGGTTTGCACTTTATAACGCATTTAGTCCCTAACTTGGATATGCTAAAACCTTTAAATATGTTGGCTGGAAACTAAATGTGTTACAAAGTGCAAATCACAATGACCAGCCGTGTACTTTTGAAAAGGTAGGGACCAAATCCAAAATTTTGTTAAACCACTGGACAATACGTGTACTTTACTCTTCATAAATATCCAATAGCAAAATACAAATAATTAAAAAGTACAAAAATCATTGTCAAGTGGCACAGTTAACGGGTCAAAACAAATAAATATTTGGTTAGGGTCGAGACACTTAGTCCATTTTTTTTCATTTTTATAAATATCTATTGTGATTACAAAAAACACATCAACTCAATTATAATCAAATTTTCGGAATAAATAATTTAGAAGGTTTCATGCAATGAAAAATACAAAGTCCGTGTGACATCCCCGATTAATCAGGTACCTTCCTAATGCGACTTTCGTTATAGTTTATAGCATCGAAAACATAGTTCTCGTGTGTGTCTGCATTTGTGTTATTAACTTAGTTTATGTGGTTATAAAATATAATAATAAAAATTTCGTGTGTCGCGAATAACTAGTGGCATGTTATTTAATTTCAAGTTATAATAATCCCCGATCCTCGAAACTGAGACGACAGTTTGCAAAGTCCCGGCGACACTTTTATTAATTTAACTAATAAGGAAAATAGAAAATTTTATCAGGAGTTACCCGACTTAGAAAATTCTGTCACTCGATTGTATATTTGCTGCGCACCCTAAGGTGAGTTCACGGCCATTCTTGCTCTCATCACCGAATCAGTCGGCGGACGATAGGAAAGTCGAGGACATTCCAATCGTACGCGGCTTCCCCGATGTCTTTCCTGAAGACTTACCCGGTCTTCCAACCCATAGACAAATCGAATTCGAAATCCAATTGGCGAACCATGCGGCACCAATCGCGAGAGCTCCTTATCATCTAGCACCATCCGAACTACAAGAACTATCTACTCAGCTACAGGAGTTATTGGATAAAGGCTTTATCTGTCCCAGCTCATCACCATGGGGAGCTCCAGTACTATTTGTCAAGAAGAAGGATGGAACCTTTCGCATGTGTATCGACTATCGAGAGCTTAACAAGGTTACAATCAAGAATCGATACCCCTTACCTCGAATTGACGATCTGTTCGATCAGCTACAAAGGTCAAGTTACTACTCCAAGATCGACTTAAGGTCAGGAAATTACTAGCTTTGGGTCAGAGAAGAAGACATTTCAAAGACAGCTTTCCGCACCCGGTATGGCCACTACGAGTTTTTGGTCATGCCATTCGGCTTAACCAATGCACCCGCGGTATTCATGGATCTCATGAACCGTGTGTGTAAACCTTACCTCGACAAGTTTGTCATCGTTTTCATTGATGACATACTTGTGTACTCCAAAACCAAGGAAGATCATGAAGAGCATCTACGGTTAGTTTTGGAACTACTTCAACGAGAGAAGTTGTATGCCAAGTTTTCTAAGTGCGACTTCTGGATTCGCGAAGTCCAATTCCTCGGGCATATAGTAAACGAAAAGGGTATTCACGTTGATCAGCCAAGGACCAAGGTAGAGGCTATCAAGAACTGGGAAGCACCGAGGACACCGACAGAGATACGACAGTTTTTGGGTTTGGCTGGCTACTATCATCGTTTCATCGAGGGATTTTCTAAGATCGCTGAACCGCTTACCACCCTAACTCAGAAGAGCACCAAGTATATTTGGGGTGATAAGCAAGAAGCAACATTTCAGTTGCTGAAGCAGATAACTTTGCAGCGCACCCATTTTGTCCTTGCCAGAAGGAACAGATGACTTTGTGGTATACTGTGACGCTTCCATCCAAGGATTGGGATGTGTGCTGATACAGCTTGATAAGGTCATCGCGTATGCATCTCGGCAGTTGAAGGTTCACGAGAAGAATTACAGGACACATGATTTGGAACTGGGAACGGTAGTCTTTGCACTAAAGATTTGGAGACACTACCTGTATGGAACCAAGTGCACAATCTACACAGATCACAAGAGCCTCCAACATATTTTTGACCAGAAGGAGTTGAACATGCGGCAGCGTCACTGGGTCGAGCTCCTGAACGATTATGAATGTGCTATCTAGTACCACCCGGGTAAGGCTAACAGGGTTGCCGATGCCCTCAGTCGCAAGGAACACCTGAAACCTCGTCGGGTTCGAGCTCTACAACTCACTATTCATTTGGGATTGCCTGAACAGATTCGCGACACTCAACTAGAAGCAGTTAAGGAGGAGAATATCAAGGCGGAGTCCCTACGCAAAATGGAGCGTGGTTGGGAAACGAAACCCGACGGTACCCGGTACTTTATAAATCGCATATGGGTACAATTTGAGGGAACTGATAATGGATGAAGCCCACAAATCCAGATACTCTATCCATCCGGGTTCGGATAAGATGTATCAGGATCTCAAAACAACCTATTGGTGGCCGAACATGAAGGCAGAAATTGCCACCTATGTGAGTAAGTGTCTGACTTGCTCGAAAGTTAAAGTTGAGTACCAGAAGCCGTCAGGACTATTGCAGCAACCGAGATCCCAGTGTGGAAATGGGAACAAATTGCTAATGGATTTTATCACGGGATTACCAAGGACACCTAAAGGGAACGATACCATCTGGGTAATCGTAGATCGACTAACTAAATCGCGCACTTCTCAGCCATCAAGGAAACAGACAAGTTTAACACACTTGTCGCGATCTACATGAAGCTAATAGTTGCCAGGCACGGAGTGCGGGTGTCAATAAACTCCGACCGCGACCCACGATTCGCATCCCAATTGTGGCAATCAGCGCAGAAAGCTCTAGGCTCACGCTTAGATATGAGTACCGCGTACCATCCCAAGACAAATGGTCAAATTGAAAGAACCATTCAGACCCTTGAAGACGTGCTTAGGGCATGTGTTATCGATTTTGGCAACAATTGGGAGAGACACCTGCCATTAGTGGAATTTTCTTATTATAACAGCTACCACACGAGTAAACAGGCAGCACCATTTGAGGCGTTGTATGGACGGAAATGCAGGTCGCACGTGTGTTGGGCGGAAGTTGGTGATAGTCAGCTCACTGGTCCCGAACTGATACTCGAAACAACCGAAAAGATTGTGCAAATCAGAAACCGCATGGCGGCAGCTCACGATCGTCAAAAGAGTTATGCCGATCAACGCCGTAAACCACTGGTATTTCAGGTAGGTGATAGAGTCCTACTAAAGGTCTCGCCTTGGAAAGGGGTAATTCGCTTTGGAAAGTGAGGCAAACTAAACCGCGCTACGTAGGCCCGTTTGAAATCACGAAGAAGATTGGGCCAGTAGCGTATGAACTAAACATTCCCGATGAACTCAGCGGAGTTCACAACGTTTTTCATGTTTCAAATCTGAAGAAGTGTTTGGCAGATGAAACACTAGTCGTTCCATTGGAAGAGATCCATGTGGACGAACAACTGCGGTTTATTGAGACACCAATCGAGATCATGGACCGAGAGATCAAGACTCGAAGACACAGCAAGATACCTATCCTTAAAGTTCGTTGGAACTCTAGGCGTGGACCGGAGTTCACGTGGGAAAGAGAAGATAAGATGAAAAGCAAGTACCCTCACATGTTTGCGGCTGAGCAACAAAACGATAACGCTACAAACTGAATTTCGGGACGAAATTCTTTCAACGGGGGGATGATGTGATAGCCTGGGAAAAACCTCACACTAACTTAGCGACTCAACTTGTACTCACACAAGTTTCGGGACGAAAATTCTTTCAACTTAGGGAGAATGTGACATCCCGGTTAATCAGGTACCTTCCAAATGCGACTTTCGTTATAGTTTATAGCGTCGAAAATATAGTTCTCGTTGTGTGTAAGCATTTGTGTTATTAACTTAGTTTATGTGGTTATAAAATATAATAATAAAAATTTCGTGTGTCGCGAATAACTAGTGGCGTGTTATTTAATTTCAAGTTATAATAATCCCCGATCCTCGAAACTGAGACGACAGTTTGCAAAGTCCCGAAGACACTTTTATTTATTTAACTAATAAGGAAAATGGAAAATTTTATCAGGAGTTACCCGACTAGAAAATTCTGTCACTCGATTGTATATTTGCTGCGCACCCTAAGGTGAGTTCACGGCCCCTATATTTTAAGGTTTTTAAATACACAGGAGGAGAAAACATGTACGCTTTACGGTAAACTTATTCTTTAACGTTATTGTTGAATAACGTCGCATAATTTGATAAAGTAGTTTATGTTATACGGTTATGGTCACTAAGTAGCATCTTATCACGGAAAGTCCTCACAAACTCTCGAACCATTAGTATTGGTATAATAGCAGGGGAATTTTGAGTAGTACTACTGGGCCCGACAAGCCCCACCCGAGCTAGTCGCGCTAGCTGACCTGTAATGGTCAACGGGTGTAGAATTGGCCTAACACACGCCATGGTCATGATAGACCTGGCACACAGAGGCAACAACAGTCAGCTTCGGTCTCGAACTCTTATGTGACATAGCTTAGGTTAACTACCTACATTATAACATGAAACTCTTTATCAACTGAACAACTTGTTATTCCGGGTTAGGAATAATGGAAACTTTGTAAATGGATAAATTTACTAAACATCAATCAAACTTGTGAACTCACTCTTTTTTATGTTGACACTTGTTTCTTACATGTTTTCTCAGGACGCTAGCTTCAGGAAATAGGTGCACGCCATGGAAAACTATTTTATCGAGTCTTGCATTTTAAACATTATTATGGTTATGGGTGTTTGTTTTGGCGCTCCTTTACATTCACTACCTTTACGTTTCCGCATTTATTTTCCGCACTCTGATTTATTTGGTCGGTTTTATTTTTAAAACGTATTATTTTTATCATATAGAGTTCATTCTATATGACTAGTGTCTATGATCCTGGTTTGTCACGCGCCTCTCGGTAAAACCCCGCATGTTGAAATTGAGGGTGTGACGGTCCATTTCCTAGTTATATTACCCGTTTAATATGTTAAGAGGTTGAAGTATAGAATAAGGGTCGGCTCTGTCACCTTTACATATATCAGGTATAAAACAATCATGCTACGAAAAAAAATGTAAACTGCTAGTATGGGCTAACCAATTATAGTTAGGTGTGTGCAACTGTGCATACGTAACCCAATTTTCATTTATGTCTATGCAGGGGGTAATGTGCTCGGGTCTCGCTTACTACATCCAAGGAATTATAATGAAAGATAGGGGTCCTGTTTTTGTGACGGCATTCAGTCCGTTAAGTATGGTAATTGTAGCTATCATGGGCTCCATTATTCTAGCCGAGCAAACATATCTAGGAAGGTAAAATGAACCGTTATTTAAAAATTAAAAAAAATCCCAGTTGTTGATCATCTACCTAAACACATACTCTCTCACAGGGTTCTTGGAGCTATTGTGATAGTTGCAGGGCTTTACATGGTTGTTTGGGGTAAAAGCCAGGATAACGAGCTTTCTATTGGCGAGCAAATGTCACCGGAAAAACAAATATCAGAAAAAGAATCTGAAGAGAACTCGTGTCACAAGGCTATTGCTATCAGATCATCAGATGGAGATAATCAGACAGCTGAAGTATAGTAAAATATTGAGTCACCTGAGCACTTCATCCATCTATTATTTAAAAAAAAGAATCATAGAAAAACAATGTGGTATAGGTTGGGGGTAGAAAGCAACAAAATAAGGCATTAACCTTAATGAACAAGAAAATGAACTTTCCTTAGAAATGGTAGTGTTTTTTTCTTATTTTTTAATCAACGTTATTAACCTGCTTATGTAACTATGATCTATGTAGTTAATATCGGTGATATATCTGTTATCGGCTATATTGACCGATATTTGACCGACATCTCATCAATTTTCCCGATATCAGTATCTTTCTTCTAAGTTCTACCATTGGTCTTTCTTCTTATTGATGCTATTAGTGTTTTAAGTCTTAATTGTTAATTGTTAGTGTTTTAAGTCTTACTCAGTTCCTATTTGCTACAATCGTTAGTGTTTTGCAAGTTGCAAAAGGTTAATTTGTTAATGGTAGGAGAGTATACTAAATTGTTAGTGTTAAATTGCTATATGCATAAATTCTGCATGATACTAAAATTACCAATATCCCACTGCGATAACCTATATCTCAATTCTCAAATATCAGTCCTTGACCGATATCCGATTTTTTTACCGCATTAACTGCATAGACTATGATATTGAAGTCCATATCTAATATTACCACTACTACATTGTGGGGTGACAAAATGAGCGGGTTGTGTAATATGTTAAAATGATGGGTTAAAAGGCTTTCTAAGGCGCGCCTTGAGGCTTACGCCTCAGGTGAGGCGCTGTAAAAAAGCACAAGAGGCTTACGCATGAGAGTCAACTGGAACCTAAGCCTCAGCCTGAATGAGGCGGTCCGAGGCTTACGCCTCGGCTGAGGCGCTGAGGCTTGAGACTCACCATACCTTGTAAAACGTGCCTAATTTTTTATTTCCTAGATTTTTTTACCCGATTTAGTGCTTAGTGGACTTAATTGGCGGGCCAGCCCAACAATGGTTTAGAGGCCCAGTGTGGCAAATAGGTAAAAAACAACATTGAAACCTTATCCTCATCAACAACACAGATGCAGGTCTTCTCTCAATCTCCGACTAGGTCTTCTCCCAATTCAGGAACGCTGTTTATGTGTCATCCCTAAACAACGTTAGATGACGATGACGAATAAAATTTGGTTGATGAAAACCTTGAGGATGATGCGGTCCATGCAAAGGAAACAAGTTTTATAATATTTAAATGTCATAACATTACTAAATTAGGGTGTTGAACTCTTTTTGTGCTTAAATCGTGATATTTTTGTTTTATATTAAATTGTGATGTGATTTTTATGAAATAATATATACATTTTTAATTATTTTTTAATCATGTCTCGAGGAGGCTTATGCCTCGTGACACTAACGGAAAAAGGCCTTGAGGCTCGTTTCTGTTCTTTTAAACCTACTTAAAACTGGTTAGTATTGAAACAGGTCATTTTTACAAAAGGGTTGAAGAAGGTCAAGTAGGACCTTGGATTGGATTAACTGGTTGCCACACACAGCTTTTTGGCCATTCTATGAATAATTAATGTGCTAATCACGATTACAAAAATATCCCATTGCCATTTCTAAATAAGTAAGATTGCTGCCTCTACTACTTTGTTGTATGGTAAGTTTTAAACCTTGTCATGTTTAAGGTTTTTTTTTTTTAAGGGTGACTTTCGATGTACAGGACCTATTGGTCACCGGGTTGTCAAAGACAATCCCCCGTCAGCCCCGCCTTGAGAACGCGATGTTCGATTGGGCCCCGGCCTCCGCGCAGACTGACCTTCGCCCGGAAACCATACTGACCTCACACGAGAGACTCGCTGAGGTAACAACTGGGTAAAACCGGGTTGCCCTCCGGATCGAACCATGCCTCAGTAGGAAGCGATCCATCATTGAAATAAAACTACTAAACCTAACAGTCATATCGAAAATAATGCCGTACCTTGACCAAGTCAACTCTCTACGACACAATTCCTTCTTTCCCATATATCCGTTGAAGCTCACGAGTAGCAGCAAGAAATGATTCTAAAGAGCGAGGAAAGTAATGTGGTCATGAATAAATTAAAAATTAAAAAAGGCATAATATAACATATACCAGAAACAGGGTTTCTGAAACATCTTTAGTGACATAATTTAGAAAACACACACCTTTCCAAATTCGAAAAGACTTCTGGTTGATTTGAGATCCAGTTATCGTCTGAATTACTTCAAACAACACATCTTGAGGTGTGTTTCTCAGTTCTTGAACAACGCCATAGATTGTTTTCCCGTTCTCGAAGTAAATATGATTATTTGGGTGTTTTGTTTTGCAGCCAGCATGACGCTCAAACTCGTAAGCATTAATCGCCTTAAAATATTAAATACCTGGTTGTTAGGTAAGCAGAAATGGATTAAAAATTACTTACATATGTAACACCTTATGCAACAAGCTCACCTTTGAGAAGGTACATGATTTACAGCCACAAAGATAGGTTGCACCCTTAATGACACCATGGAGCTCCTTCTACCATGCATATCAATTATTAGAAATAAGCAAAAAACATAGACCAAATGTCAAAAAAATAATAATAAGAGTAAAATGCCATTTTCATCCCTCAGGTTTGACCAGTTTTGCGACTTTCGTCCAAAAGTTTGTTTTTCCGCATCTGGATCCAAAAGGTTTGAAATCTTGCCATTTTTATCCGGCTCATTAACTCCATCCATTTTCCTCCGTTAAGTCACGGGTATTTCCGTCTTTTTATACATTTTTATTAAAATAAAAAACACTATTAAGAAATAAAGATCCACCCCTGTTGACTTTCTAGTTATGACTTTTCTTATAAACATTAACAAATAGGTAAAAAGACGAAAATACCCCTGACTTAACGTTAAAAATGGATGGAGTTAATGAGACGGATGAAAATGGCAAGATTTTAAACCTTTTGGATCCAGATGCGGAAAGGCAAACCTTTGGACGAAAGTCACGAAAGTGGTCAAACCTCATAGACAAAAATGGCATTTTAATCTAATGATAAAGATAATAACGATAACAAGCGCTAAGTCCGCAAATAAGTCCCTGGACTTTATATCTATTAAATCCCTTACCCAATCCTTCAACTTTTCAAAAATATATAAAAAAGGAACTTTTTTGCTTGATTAAATCCTAAAAACTTTATAAAAAAGAACTTTTCGCTATGTTTTAAAATCCAAGGAGTTAATCACGCAAAAATAAAGTCCAATGAATTATGTGCAAATTCAGAAACACCATCTAGCAAAAAATTAATCGAGTGACTTAAGTTTTTTTGACAACTGCCTAAAAAATAAAATTTAACGCTTAGCATCTAGCCATCTACCTCTCTTGACCATGCAACATACTTCACTGGAACGCCATCTAACATACCGGTTGACAATAAACTTCTAACATTTGAAGGAAAATTGTTTGGGGGAACTTTTTTAGTTACTTTTTGCTCCTTTTTCTTTAAAACAGAATCCCCAGGGGAAATTACTTGTACACCGCTATTGATTGCATCACTTGTAGATTCAGACAAACACTTTTCTTCTGGTCTCTGAACCGAAGATTGACCCATCAAAAAGTCATAGTTGCATACAAGCCTTCCTGAAGAATTAATGTTATCTGCATCTTCATTTATTCCACCAAAAGATATAATATTGTCTTCACCGAATGAATGTCCCATTGGTATTCTCTGATCGCCTGTTGGCTTACCGTAAACAAGATACATCGATAAAGAGTTATTTTGTTCAGTAAAAGCATCCATAGATATATTGTTATCATCCTCTTTAACAAATGATTGAGTTATTGTTGTAATACTGATGTTATTGTTCTCATCCTTGCTGGCAGATGGACCCACAGACATATAACCGTTATTCTCCCTGTAAGGTACATTGACTGACATAAAATTGTTATCCACCCTATTGAAAGTGTCGGATAGAAAATCATCAGCATCTTTGACTTGGCTGACTTTGACTTTTCTAATCCCGCCATAACTAAAACCTCCAAATGCGGAATCAACCCCAAATAAGTTGGTAGTCCTTGGTGGTTCATTGTCGAAAAACCGTTCACTGAATTGCCCCGTTACAGAGGGGAAATTAGACGGATTTTCACAATAAACATTCGAGTTTAAAAGTGCGGTGTATGAATTCGGGTGGGAATTTCAACTGCCTGTTTCTTGTCGGGAAAAAATTCTGCATCGTTGCCATCCATGAACCACTGATGTGAATGTTTGGGCTCAACTCGTGAGGAATTACTGTGTGCTAATTCACCATTTTCACCTATGTTCCCTTGAGCTTTTGACATCCAGACGTCTTTGTTCTGGGAAGACTGGAACGGTGAGTAGTGTCAAAATGATATCGTTCATATTTCCCAAAAAGTGGATAAGAACAGTCAATCTGTATATCTTGTCAATGAATTTGCCAAAGGTCAATAAAACTACTTGCATAAATGCAAAGCACCGTTAAATTTTTAAACAGAAGTTTTATGTACATTCGGTTATTTGTTTTCTTAGTTAACGCAATACTTGACGAACAAATGAACACTTCTTGGCAATTTGGCATGTATTTTAAAAAATATCTCATTACTAGATATTCAAATATCTACAAACAGGCACTCCCTTCGCTCAAAAATTGCATTTTATGACTCAATATGCATACCAAAAAATAAATTTTAATAAATGATGTTGTACATATGATGAATTATAATCTTCTTAAAGAAATTAAGAAAAAAATTAATATTATAATCATCTTAAAGAAATTAAAGAAGAAAAAATTAATATAACTCAGCAACGCTAGAAGTGAAGTAAAATAAATAGATAAATAAATTTACTAGCGAAAGATAAGCAATTAAGCATACCATGTTTTTGCATTGATTAGAGCTCCCCTGTCAACAAAAATATAACCATTCAGATTAGTTACCAAAGCTTCTGACAATTCTCAAAACAGAAATCATATACATTCAATGCTGCAAATATTACTATGGTAACAAAGACATGTCCTTTCTAATATGTTTACAAAATACAGTGGCAAGATATAAACCAGGTTATGCTGATTGATTAACATAAGTCTGTAAAATTAGAATTAATGAATCCATTTTCTACCTTTAACCCCCACAAAGGCCACTTGCCCAGCGCAAGCTGCATTTTACCTGATCCCATTGCTTAACATATTCTCACGGTTACCAAAAAAAGGACACGTGTATTGTTGAAACTTGTAACACTTGTTGAAGTTTTTATAAATTTAATGTGTGGTCTACCAATATCATGTATTATCTATCACTTATTCTGTAAAGTGTTACGTCATCAAATCAACTACTAAGCATATTGTTATCATAACAATCAGAGATTATATTAATTCTGACCATTTTAAGTTGCATCAAATCAACTACTGAGCACATTATTGTCATAACAATCAGAGATGATATTAATTTCCTACTTATTACCAACTGATCAGTCAACACAAAACACTTTAAAGTCAACTTCACCACTTTTGATACTCTCACCTAAAAAATCAGAGAATTATATCAATTTTGACCATCTTAAGTTGCATCAAATCAACTACTAAGCATAGTATTATCATAACAATCAAAGATTACAATAACTCGATCAAATCAACTACTGAGCATCTAATCAACAGATATTTCCTACAAACTACTAACTGATCAGGTCAACAGAAAACACTTAAAAGTCAACTTCACCACTTGTGATACTCTTAACATCAAAATACATCCAGCATTATACTTTATATATACTTCCTAAGCCTAAAATGAAGCAAAAATGCCTGAAAACATAAAATAATCAGAGAATATATCAATGTTGACTATCTTAATTTGCATCAAATCAACTACTGAGCATCATAGATATTTTCTACTTATTACTAACTGAATAACTGATCAGTCAACTTCACCACTTTTGATTCTCACACATCAAAACACATCCAGCATTATACTTATAAACACTTCCTAAACCTAAAACAAAGCAAAAACACTAAAAAACATAAAACAAATCAACAAAAAAAGGTTCAAACCCTAGGTAAAATCAAGCGATTTCATAATTTAGATCGCGCATTGAATATAATGATCTACTGATGAACACATTGAACTCGAAAACAAACAATATACCTCCGGTGAAGTTTTCCAGCGGCCGTAATGATCTCCGTTCGGTTACTTTTCCGGCGATAGTTGTACGGAAGTTGATCACGGCGAGATCTACGCAGAAGTGAGGGTTTGTGTGGATTTGTTGCTTTAGTTTGAAGGTTATGATGTGGGTTCTGCACGATTAGGATATGTGGATCCGTACACGTGGAGAGATCTTGGCCGTTGGGTTGATAGATGGGTTGAAGGATGTCTGTGGACTGAAATTTGGGATTTTTTTAAGGTGGAGTTGGCTACAGGGGATTGTTACCTTGCTGGGCCTACATATTGTTATAGGATGACACGTAGCCTAGCGTGTAATGTATAGGCTATTTGATATTATATAAACGGGAAATCTCAGAAATAGCCTTGACCTGGTTAAAAAATCAAAATTAGCCAATGCTAGCGTCTTGTTGAGACGCCACTTTTTTTTCATAGCGTCTCAAGATTTGACCAATGGCATGGCGCCACGTGTCCGACCAAGGAAGAGGCGTCTCAGGAACATTGAAGAGTCTCAGCTGAGACGCTTCCACTCAGCTTGAGACACACATGGATTTTCATTTGCAAGATTTTTTCTCTCTCTAACTTTCTCTCTCTAAAATTCTCTAATGTCGGCTGACTCCTCTTCCCTCATGTCCGATTATCCATCAATTGGTGGATTAATTCCACCAAAAAAAACTCCCCCTATCCACCAAATCTATCAAATATGGCATCAAATCCAGCTCTCTCATCTCTGTATCCGTGTTTTGAGAACAAAATCTCATCCCCATTTGAGGAGTCCTTGTACGCCGTCCCTTCTGATGGTGGTAGATATCCTTCTCAAGAGCATAATGCAAGCAATCGGTTCTCTCCTGAAGTTTCTAAAGAGCAAACTAACTGTCTTATAGCATCACACAATCCAGGTAACACAGTTTCACCCCTAGTAGATGCGGTTCATGCGACTAGTGTTGATAATCTGAACACCCACCAAGTTCCCTTATTTGTAGAGGACGAATTAGCCTTAAGTCGTGCCAAAAAGATAGCGAATGATGCTCAATTGATGCAAGAAGCAGGGCTGGCCCCTGGTGGGTACAAGTCTGCTCGGCTAGCTTGGCTGAAGCTTCTCACGTTCTTGGAAGTGAATTGATGGGGGAAGCCGTCGGAAGCGTCTCAAGCTGAGTGGAAGTGTCTCAGCTGAGACTCTTCCTTGGTCGGACACGTGGCTCCATGCCATTGGTCAAATCTTGAGACGCTATGGAAAAAAGGTGGCGTCTCAACAAGACGCTAACATTGGCTAATTTTGATTTTTTTCGACCAGGTCAAAGCTATTTCTGAGATTTCCCCTTATATAAAAGGGGGTATAAACTATGATTCACGTGTTGAATAAATATAACTTTATATATTAAGTAATACAAAATATATTTTTAAAATTCGTGTATTGTATGAGTTAAAGAAATACATATATTACACGGATTGAATAAATATAATATAATCAGTTAATACATACGATCGACAAGATAAGCTTTTGAAAAAAATTAACCATGATGTATTATAACATTTTACTATGTTTTTTATTTATTATTATTATATTAGAAACCTGTGTATTACGCAAGTTATAACATTTTGCTTTTGTATTTATTAATGGTAGGGAGCAGAAATGTGTCAGGGCAGAAACAAAATACCACATACCAAAAGATACACCTTACATATACACATAAAACTCTTTAAGCAGATAGTACAACCACCAAATTCCCATTTGTGTTATAAAATTATAATATATAATATGTTAAAAATTTCTTTGTTACATGTGGTTAGATAAACGAAATATCAATTTAAATATTTATTAATAAGCAGGAAAGGTAAAAAAAAAAGTTAACAAAAGAAATATTAAAATTTCCAATTTCATGTATGATGTTATAATTGTATTGTCATATTTGTTTATGTTAGTTTAACTGTCATATTTAGGTTAGTAGCAGACAAATTAACATGTTTTTTTTTTATTTTTTTAATTTTAGCAGAGAATTAACAACAAAGTATTTTTTTATTTGTTTGCATTTCTTAAACTGATTACGTGTTTCTTTTATTATAATTTGAAAATAATTATTAATTATTAATTGAGTTCGGTTCATCATCAGTTTCATAATGATCCGTTGTTATCATATAGTAAATAAAGATAAAGATTAAAGAAAGATAAAAGATTATGTCTTAATAATATAATTTAGATATATTCTAATATATATTAATTTAATGTATTAATATTAATTAATAATATTTAGTTATTATATTATTAATAAAATAAATTAAATGAGAATTTGACATGTAACATTAATTGGAGTCTTTTATTATAAGTTATATATATTTATGTTTTCAGAAATTTTAAAATATATAGTAAAGTAAACGGGTGATCCTTATGATTTGAACAAATTTTGGATTTTGTCTTTAGGTTTTTTAAAGTATACAGATGGTCCCTATGGTTTGCACTTTGTAACACATTTAGTCTCTAATTTATTTTCCAATAGTACATGAATGGTCGCTATGGTTTGCACTTTGTAACGCATTTAGTCCCTAACTTAGACATACAACCTTTGATTTGTTGGTTTAGGACTAAACATGTTACAAAGTGCAAACCACATGAACCATCGGTGTACTTTTGGAAAGCTAGCGACCAAATCCAAATTTTTAGTAAACCACAGGGACTGTCTGTATAGTTTACTCTAAAATATAACAAGGGAAAACCTGAAACACTAGTGGATCTGGTGGTTTCGAGTTAAGGTTTATAAATGTGAATTAATTTCCCGTCCATGATGATTAATCCAACAATCATTAGGTCACGCGAAAAGTACATAACCCACTTAAGGTTGATTAAACTAAGTAATATTCATGCATTTCTTCAACAAATGTGTAGGATCGGTTTTGACGTGTATATCACTTGATTAGACTTGAAATAAACACGTACGAATATCTACGTCTTCGATAAAAGTGCACTAACAAAATGATTTCATGTCAAGATTACATAAACTAGCAACTCGTGTCAACAAATCCTAGATGAACACAAAACCTAACATGATCGGATCATTACAAACACTTTTATCTTTCCAAACATAAGCATGAGGATGCACATTCAAAAGTTTATGTAAATAATAAAGACTTCATTCATCATTCATGCTTAAGAGACATTAACCAACATAACATACGCAAATCCATGAATGAAAGTTTAAATTATGAGTTTTCCAACATTACACAATCAAACAATCATAAATCTTGAATGTTAGTTAAAAGTTTAAAACCTTCAAACACACAATATTGAAAAATAATCAAGAAATTACTGTAACATTAACATAATCATTCCCAATAATTCATAATATCATCAAAGGTTAACTAAACTTTATCCAAATAAAATTGATACAAAGAGTTTAGCTCATCATGAGCTCAAAAACAACATACAAGCTTGAACTAGTTACAAAGTTCATGTCTAAATCAAGAAGAATCAAATAAAGAATCCAAGCTAGATGATGTAGATGATGGATAATGCTTCTTTTGATGTTAGAATCCCTCAAAGTTGTTGTTCATCCGAGTTACAACTGATCCGTGTGCCAAGGTGTCTTCATTAGAGTTCCAAAATAATAATAAAACAAGATATAAAATAACACCTCTTTAGTTAAAATATTATAAGACTAAATAATAACAAAAATACGAACTTGTCTTTTTATGACGACATGCATGCAATTTCATCTTATCGAATAGGACTAGCTATCCAAGTGAATCAACATTTTTTGTTGCTTTACAGTAGAATAAGCATTTTTACTCGCACAAAAAAGTATGTGAGCCAATTTTTAAATCATGTAGCCAACTCTAAAAGCTATCAACAGAAACATAAGAATGAATTTATGTAACACCTCGACCCGTAGCGGAATAAGAGTCGGGGCATAATTGGGTTATCACCAAAGCTCATGATGTTTACTAAAATGTTTCATATTTATTAAATTCGAATTACAACTTCAATATTCAAAACAAGTTCATACAATTACAAGGAAAAAGAAACTAAGTAAAACAATCCAAAGCCTAAACTGATTTATTCTTCTAGGCCGTCCTATATGTTTCTTGCTTCCACTTGATCACCTGTATCATGTGTAAAAATGGGGGATTTTGGGTCAACAAAAGTTGGCGAGTGAATCTTGTTAAAAACATTTGTTATTGATTTCTTGTTGTATTTAATATGGAAAAATTGTGCAATAATCATATGTGAGCAAACGTATATAAACAAACAAACACAAACCACCTTGAATGAGTATATGAGTTGAATGATAATGTATATGTTGGCAACGTCACGTTCCGCTCATAGGTAATGGAGAACGGACGAGCCTATGATGATGTATGTGAGATCAAGGCTCAATCAAACGGAGCCGATCGAAATGAGGCACCTGTACTCAACCCGTCTCCCACGGGGAGCTGTTGGGCCTGATGAAATGTATGTACTGAAAATGATAACTTTAAACTAAACATAATCCACACAACAACTGATACATATTGGATACACATTTGATCATGGATATGATGGATGCACAAGTGTTTAAATATAATAAATAAGTAAGCGACACAAGATACACCCCAAAATGTGATTAAAACAGGGAATTTGTAGAGATTCACTCACATTGGGTGCGTTCTTTTGATGATGTTGAATGTGCACGAGTTTTGGGATTTGATCAACGAGGAATAACTAACCTAAAATAATAACGAAATGGTTCGGTAAATAAGTGGATTTTATTAATAATTTTAATAGGATTTTTAGATCTATTTTTGTGAGTTTAAGGTCATTTTCTAACTTTAAAAATATTATTTTTAAGTATTTTTAATTGATTTTTAAATTAAATAAATAAATAAAAAAAAAAAAAAAATTGACTTTTTGTTGACCGTTGACCGGCCGTTGACCGGACCGTTGACCGGTCGGACTATGTTTATTCTTGCGCTGAGTGAGGTTCGAACTCGGGACCTCTCGTATACGTGCACGCAGCTCTACCAACTGAGCTACGTGTCTAACCCGAAATATTCTATGTTTTAATTATATATATATACTAATTAAATGTTAATTTATTTGGTTTATATTAAAAGGATTTAAACTGGTTTAACCGGTTGCAGGGAAACCGGATCGAACTCGGGTCCTTTGGTTTGTAAGCGCACAGCCCAACCAGTTGGGCTGTGTGTCTTATCTGTTTAACTTACGGTTTATATTAATCTTATAAACATACTGGGACCTGTTCCGATTCGGTTTTAAAAAAAATTGGTTTTAATTCGGAAAGTCGGTGCGTTTGTAAGGTTCGAACTCGTGACGTGCGCTATGTAACATCCGTCAAAAACGGATTTACCAAACCCGCTCCGTTTATCAACCGAACAGTCAGTCAAAAATTTCTTTGCGAATTAAATGCCCAAAATATTTTTAAACGATCCGTAATCAATTATTATACAAGAATATATATTTAGTTTTTGAAAAACTGTCAAAAATCGCAAAATAAAAATGATTTGCTTCTGCCGGGTTTCGAACCCGGGTCTGTACCGAATCAGTTCAGCAACTTATCTCACACACATAAACCACTGCGCCGCGGATTTTGTTTGTTATATATTGAAATCATTTAATTGATAAAGTGTCGTTACGAATTCAAAACCGGCGCCGAAACGGTTCAGTCGTCGGAATCCCGGAAATCTCGCGAGTTTTAACACCACTTTCAGTTATAACGTAAACCATTAACAATACATCGGTTATAACCGATGTTTAAAGTCCGCGACCAAAATCATAACCGCCGGAAAATTTAAATAAACGAACACAGTCGGAAATCAGACCAGATTCTTCAACGTTTTGCCTTATAAATTGACCCACAACCGACGACAAACCTTTTCGCTCAAAACCACACTCTTCCTCGGCGTAATTCCACTCGCCGGAACTTTTCTGTTCGTCGCCGGAAAACCGACTTCCCCATTGCCGAGCCTTGCTGAGCCTCTGAAGCTTATACCGGAGATACCTATACTCTTTCCAAGCTTTCCGGAGACTTGCTGCTGCAAGACACCTGACGCCGGAGTTGAATTCTGTCGCCGGAGTTTCTGCCGGAAAACAGAGGGTCCAGTCGGTATACCTCTTTCGCTTATTTTCCTTATCTTTTCACCTTTATCTTACCTTAATGGACTTAAAACACTAATAAACTGATAAAAATCTTGAACCAGTCGATTTCCGATTTCTGGTTCAAACTTGACGAGGAAGACGATGTTTTTATGTATCATATAAGTATAATATAAATCATGAAATTAATCGGGTTAGACACACAGTCCAGCGGTGGACTGTGTGCACATATAAAACGCAAAACGTCTCAAGTTCGATTCCCGTCTCACACACGCTGCCATAATAAAAGTCATTTTTTTTGTTAAACCGAACCGGGTCGCCACAGTTATATGTTAAGTATATTAATAATCGGAATAATAACCAAGTTAGACACACAGTCCAGCGGTGGACTGTGTGTTTGTTTATATCACAGGTCACGAGTTCGAGTCCGGTCTTCAGCACCGACTCGGACAATTATCTTTTCTTTAAAATAAGGCAGAAAAGGAAATAACTAATTAGTATTTAAGTATAATAAAAATCGAATGATATAACATGTTGAACACACAGTCCAGCGGTGGACTGTGTGTTGGATTAAACCACAGGTCCCGGGTTCGAGACCTGTGGAGTGCATGACCGTTTCGCTTAAAATGTTTTTAAAATAAAATGAATTTCGGTTTAATCTAATTAATATATATATATAATTAAAATCAGATATATAACGGGTTAGACACGTAGCTCAGTTGGTAGAGCTGCGTGCACGCGTACGAGAGGTCTCGGGTTCGAGCCTCACTCAGCGCACAATAATATGCCATCGAACCGGTCAACGGTCAGGTCAACGGGCCGGTCAACTGTCAGAAAAAAATAATTTTTTTTATTATTTTTATTTAATTATTTTGATTAAAAATCAATTATAAATATTTAAAAATAACATTTTTAAGGTTAGAAAATAGCCTCAAACTCACAAAAATACACCCAACAATCCTACTAAAATAGTTTAATAAAATCCGTTTACTTACCAAACCATAATGCGATTTATCTAGGTTAAATCTCACTCGTGGTTAAAACCACTTCGCGTGCATTCAACGTCATCAACCGAACGCACCCACTGTGAGTGAATCTTACAACTTCCCCTTTTTAAATTACACGTTTTGGGGTGTGTCATGTGTTATGAAAATAATCAATTTATTTATTTAAACTCGTGCCATACCACATCATGACTTAAACTTAGATTGTTTTTATTGTTGTGATTTACTTATTTCCATTTGTCATATTATATGAAACTCATACATTAAGCCCATCAGTTCCTCGTGGAAGACGAGTTGAACAACGCGTGCTACAAATCAAATTCATTATTGTTTATGTGTATATCATTGAGTTTGTATTGTTTGTAGTTGTGTCATTCATATTATCATGGTTATGCAATTCATTCGTTAGGCCCCTCAGTTCCTCGTGAGAGACGAGTTGAGCATCGCGTGCCTTTAATTGTTCCATTATTGTTCATGAGTGTTTCATTTAACATCTTATGATTGTTGATTAAGTTACATCCATTTTTACTCATGTTTGGTTGTGCACATATTTCATAATCAAGTTAAATAAATTGTTCAAATGATACAGGTGAACAGGTTGAAGCAAGGAAAACATAGGATATGCCTTAGAAGAGAATCAAGAAGTTTAGATTGTTAGTTAGAACAGTTGTAACCTTTATTGTAAATTTCCATTTAATTTGTATTAATGAATATGAAACGCTTAATAAATGTCATGAGCTTTGATGATAACCCAATCATGCCCCGATCACCTTATCCGCTGCGGGTCGGGGTGTGACACGCTATGTGTTTGCACACAGTCCACCGCTGGACTGTGTGTCTAACCCGGTTTGATATCTTGTTTTAATTACACTTATACACAACGTTTGACTTCGTCTTCTTCGTTCAAGACACAGATAAATGATGTCCAACTATTCTGGTTTAAATCGTTCGTCAATCATATAAGTGATTGAAATGTAATGAATAAATAGAGTTACGGAATCGAATGTACCGAACAGAAAGTTTTCCTCAGAATTCCGGCAATGGTCGTCGGCTCTGATTTGTGAATTCCGTCTGATTGAATCAATTAACAGTTTTGATCGATGAGTTATGAAATTGAGTTACTAAACAAGGATTATCAGAGGGTTTAGATGTTTGTACCGATTCACAGCGTGATTTCGGAAATTTCCAGAGATTTTCCGGCGAATGCAGATTATCCGGCAACGTCGTCTGGGACCGATTCTAGTTAAAGGATTGAAGTTAGTATAAGTCTAACAATGGATTGAAAACGAAAGAGTTGAGAAATTTACCGATTTGATGTAAGTCTCGGTTTTCCGGCGAATGTCCGGCAATACAGAATATTTCCGGCGAGTGTAATTGCTTCGAGAAATTGTGCGATTTTGAGCGAAAAGATTACCAGAGACTTGGGTGTGTATTTATAGGGAAGAATCAGGATGAATTGAGTCCGAATTTGGTCTTGATTCATGGTCAAGGTTTTTCTCCGGCGGTTATGACTGAGATCGCGGGATTAGACATCGGTTATATCAGATGTCGAGGTTAATACACGCGTTTAGTCAAAGGAAACCGTCGATAATTGGCGAAATCGTCGGTAATTCCGGCGACCGCGGATTGGGCGCGCTGATGACTGAATTCGATTTCGAGTTTTATTATAAATGTTATTTGTTTTAATAGATATCACAAATGAGTCATGTGGCGGAGTGGTTGGGTGTGTTGCTTGTTTCTTCCGGCTGACCCGGGTTCGAAACCCGACAGCCTCTTTTCTTTTTTATTTAATTTATTTTCACTTTTTAATAATTATAGTTTTTAAATTCTAAATTGTTTATTAATTATGTATTGTTTGAAATTAATATTGATCATAAATACGCAACGAAATTTTATAACTGATTATTCGATTAATAAATGAAGCGGGTTTGGAAACCCGTTTTTCGACGGATGTTACAGTATCCCCTACTTTTAGAAATTTCGTCCCGAAATTTAAGTAGTAGTGGTAACAGGAAAAAGATGTGGGTATTTCTCGCGCATTGAGTCTTCACGTTCCCAAGTAAACTCAGGTCCTCGTTTCGACTCCCAGCGTACCCTGACAATTGGAATACGACTTCGTCTTAAACGTTTCTCTCGGAAGTCCATAATTTCTATTGGTCTTTCAATGAAATGCATAGATTCATCGACTTGGATGTCTTCTAGAGGAATATGGAGGTTTTCATCGGCGAGGCACTTCTTCAAGTTTGATACGTGGAATGTGGGATGAATTCTGTTGAGCTCTTCTGGTAGGTCAAGCTTGTATGCTACAGGTCCTACTCTTTCGAGTATCTTGAAAGGTCCTACGTAGCGTGGTGCTAGCTTGCCCTTCTGGCCAAAACGAACCACTCCCTTCCACGGTGATACTTTTAAAAGTACTTGGTCACCAATGTTAAACTCCAAGGGCTTTCGTCGTTTGTCTGCATAACTCTTTTGACGACTTTGTGCCGCTAGAAGATTGTTTCGAATTTGATGGATCTTGTATGTTGTTTCTTGAATTAATTCTGGACCGGTGATTTGTGCTTCTCCAATTTCGTGCCAACATATTGGTGATCGGCACTTACGACCATATAAAGCTTCGAAAGGTGCCATGCCGATACTTGAATGATAGCTGTTGTTGTACGAAAAATCAACTAATGGTAGGTGAGGTCCCAATTCCCTTTGAAGTCTATGACACATGCTCGAAGCATGTCTTCAAGAGTTTGGATGGTGCGTTCAGACTGTCCATCAGTTTGAGGATGAAAAGCGGTACTGAGATCTAATCGTGTACCCAAAGCGGCTTGTACGGCTTGCCATGTTCGTGAAGTGAAACGACCATCACGGTCTGAAATGATGCTTAAAGGTACACCATGACGGCTTACGAACTCGCTGATGTAGATACGAGCTAACTTCTCGTTTTTGAAGTCCTCGCGAATCGGAATGAAGTGAGCTGATTTGGTAAGACGATCAATGATTACCCATATGGTGTCATACCCACTGGAGGTGCGAGGTAACCCGGTAATGAAATCCATGGTTATGTTTTCCCACTTTCACACAGGTATTTCGGGTTGGACTAGAAGTCCTGAAGGTCTTTGATGTTCAGCTTTTACTTTGGAACAGGTAAGGCACTTGGAAACAAAAACAGCAATATCCTTTTTCATGCCAGGCCACTAGTAGGTGTATCGAAGGTCTTGATACATCTTGTCGGCTCCTGGGTGTATAGAGTACCGTGTTTTGTGTGCCTCATTCATAAGGAAATCACGAAGGTTATTGTGATCGGGAATCCATATGCGATCTAGATAGTACAGAATACCGTCGGATTTGGTTTCGATTTTAAGTTCTGCTCCACAAGACAGCTCATTGCGTACGTCGTTTTCTGTTACAGAAACATGTTGAGCTTCTCGGATTTGATCTTTGATGTCGGTTGTGATTTGCGAACATAGAAGATGAATGGAGTTCGCATAACCCTTTCGACTGAGCGCATCGGCCACCACGTTTGCCTTGCCAGGATGATACCGAATGTCACAGTCGTAGTCATTAAGAAGTTCGACCCATCTTCGTTGCCTCATATTCAACTCCTTTTGGTTAAAGATATGTTGGAGGCTCTTGTGGTCAGTGTATATTTCACACTTGGTACCGTAGAGGTAATGTCTCCATATCTTGAGAGCGAACACAACGGCTCCAAGTTCCAGGTCGTGGGTGGTGTAGTTCTTCTCATGAACTTTGAGTTGTCTAGAAGCATAAGCTATCACTTTTCCCCTTTGCATTAATACACAGCCTAGTCCTTGCCCTGATGCGTCGCAATATACTACAAAGTCATCGCAACCTTCGGGGAGTGTGAGGATAGGTGCGTCACAAAGCTTTTGCTTAAGGGTTTGGAAGCCTTCTTCTTGTTTAGGTCCCCATATGAAAGGTTTTCCTTTATGAGTCAAAGCCGTGAGTGGTACAGCAATACGGGAGAAATTTGCAATGAAACGGCGATAGTAACCAGCCAAACCAAGAAATGATCTTACTTCGGTAGGGGTACGTGGCGCTTGCCATTCCTGTACTGCTTTGATCTTTGAGGGGTCGACATGTATTCCCTTGTCATTGACGACATGTCCAAGGAATTGTACTTCTCTTAACCAGAATTCGCATTTGGAGAATTTAGCGTAGAGCTTTTCGGTTCTTAAGAGCGTAAGGATGAGTTGAAGGTGTCGTTCATGATCAGATTTAGACTTTGAATAGATGAGGATGTCGTCGATGAAGACTATGACAAAACGGTCGAGATAGGGTTTGCATACCCTATTCATTAGATCCATGAATACAGCTGGGGCGTTGGTTAATCCAAATGGCATGACCATGAATTCGTAATGACCATAACGAGTTCGGAAGGCGGTCTTTGGGACGTCTTCTTCATGTACTCTGAGTTGATGATAACCAGAACGAAGGTCGATTTTTGAAAAACAGGTGGCGCCCTGAAGTTGGTCTAGTAGGTCATCAATGCGAGGTAATGGATAGCGGTTCTTGACCATTAATTTGTTGAGTTCTCTGTAGTCGATACACATGCGAAACGTTCCATCTTTCTTCTTCACAAACAGAACAGGTGCACCCCAAGGCGATGAGCTAGGACGTATGAATCCTTTGACAGTCAGCTCTTGCAGTTGACTGGCCAGCTCTTGCATTTCGGATGGGGCTAACCTATAAGGAGATTTTGCGACTGGGGTAGCGCCAGGTATAAGATCAATGCGAAATTCGACTTCTCTCATGGGAGGAAGTCCTGAGATGTCGTCGGGAAAGACTTGTGGGAATTCTTTCACTACAGGTATATCTTCTAGTTTCTTCTCCTTGTTTCCCTTCTTGACGACGTGAGTTAAGAATGTGACATAGTTCTTGCGGAGATACTTTCGGGCTTGAAGGCAGGACATCAATTTGAGTCCTTTCGAAGGGGTTTCTCCAAAGATTCGTAGGGTTTGACCGTCTGCGAGAGGAATGCGAATGAACTTTTCACGGCATACCACTTCAGCATGATGTTGGCTGAGCCAGTCCATACCGATTATAATGTCGAAACTTCCCAACTTCATAGGAATGAGGTCAACTGGAAAATCGTGATCGTTTAGAGTGAGGGTACAATTTCGTATAATACAGTTTAACGAGACTGGTTTCCCGTCAGCAACTTCCACCGTTATGGATTCCATGAGATTATCACGAGTTTGGTTGAGGATGGGTTCAAATTCTAAGGATACAAAACTCTTATCCGCGCCAGTATCAAATAACATGGATGCATAACTACCATTGATGAGAAACGTACCGTTAACCACGTTATTGTCAGCCCTAGCTTGATTGGCGTTGATGTTAAAAGCTCTTCCTCTAGCAGGTGGAGGAGCTTGGTTAGCTTGGTTCACCAGATTTGCTTGAGCTTGGGCATGAATGATGTTCACCAAGCATGGATAAGTATTTCTAAAGTGGTTTGGGTCTCCACAGTTGTAACAAGCCCCCATGGGTTGCATCATGGGGTAGTGGGGTTGGTAGTAGGATTGGGCCGTATGTTGTGTAGGTGGTAGAAGTAAGGGTTGTTGGGCTTGACCCACTATCTGATGGTGGGTTTGGGTGAGGGTTGGTTGCGGTTCATTCGCTGAAGTGTGCGACAGGTTTGGATGGTGTGACCTGCACGGCCACAGCTGGTGCAATGTTGGCAGGGGTGTTCAGGAAAGTGATGGTATTGGCAACGGTTGCATTTTGGGTATGGGCCGGAGTATGACTTTTTATATGGTGCAGCTGAGGGGGCAATTTGGGTGATGGGTGCAGCAGTGATTGGGGGGTTTGTTTGAGTGACAACAAAGTTTCTGTTGTTTCGCTTCCTTTTACCAGTAAACTTCGAAGAGGAGCCAGAATGGTTTGAAGTTTGAGCCTCAATGGGGGCTTTCTTTTTCTCCTCCTTGAATTTACCGTTTCGGATGCGATTCTCGGTAAGTTCGGTAGCTAGTTCCATTGCGGCTTCAAGTGTCGCAGGCGAAGTGCTTAGAACTGAGTCTTGAATTTTCGAGGGGAGGCCTCGAATATAGTGTTCAACTAAGCGGTACACTGGGGTGAACAAGTTGGGGATCATTTGGTTCAACTCTAGAAACCTTTTGTTGTAGGAGGTATGAACTCCTTCCTTTTGCTTTAACGAATGGAATTCATCTTCTAACTTTTTGATTTCGCTTCTTGGACAGAAGCGTCTTGTCATGATCTCCCTTAACTCTTCCCATGTTAAGGCCATTGCATCTTCGATTCCTCTCTTGCCCTTCTCTGTGTTCCACCAGGTCAGAGCTACCCCAAATAGTCTCCCGGTTGCGTAACGTACCTTGCGATCCTCGGGACAATTGCAATTGAGGAAGGTGTTCTCCATTTCCTCAAACCAGTGGAGGAGAGCAGTGACACCTTCGGTCCCTTCATACTTTGGGGGATCGCAAGACTTGAAGTGTTTGTAGGAGCACTTTTTGGAGGGAGGGTTGTCGACGTTCTGGTCTTCTTGGTTGGGAGGGTTGATGGGATTCGCGGTGAGAGCTTGTTGGACTTGAATTACGATGTCAGGAAGCACCGCGGCCATTTGTTTTGCAATTTAGGTGACCAAGCGTTCGTTTGACCTTCCTGACTTTCTACCTCCATGTCGTTGCCTAGCCGACATCTACAGGAACATACATAGGAAGATTGCGAGTTTAAGAAGTTTTTAGGTGTCATGTGTCGTTAAAAGTAATAAAATAACATAATCATAAATAATGCAACTACATCCATAGGATGTCTTGGGTTTGGTCATGTTTGGGCCTCCAATGTCCCCCATACCCTCGCCTGTATAGTCATGTGGGACCCATGACTATTGGCTTAGTAGGATTCACATTGGTGTTGGCGGTTTAACACTCACATCACCCGAATGAAAACCATGAAATATGTTTGCGAGATGTATGTAGGAGGGTGTCCAGGTATAGACACAATGACAACTCAAAGTGGGGTTAGCTCACACGACGTTTGGTATAGCATGCTTTGGCCTAACAGGTCCTTCGTACTCTCATCGTTAGTCCCCAGGTAGGCAAACTGGTCCTTTATTTTGGATTTATACGAATGCCAAGCCTAGACAGGACGTTCCGACTACCGGTACTCGTACCCTTCCAGTTACTACATGCCCGTCATGAGAACTCACTTTGATGTGATTTGAAAATACAAAAATCGTTGCAAAAATCATAAGAATTGTGAGGTGTGTGCTCTCATGGATATGGTATGTTATGAGGATATGATTCATGATAAGCATTGTATAATAATATGTACTTATGAACATGCTTGCATAACATTGAATGTAACAATAAACATAAAGCATATAAACATCATGAATTTTGCATGTAACACATAAACAATTTAAAAATTTTAATCAACTATAGTGTAGGCTCTAAGGGTCTAATAACCTATCCTATATCCCTATAGTCATGGCTCTGATACCAATCTGTCAAACCCCGACCCGCAGCGGAATAAGAGTCGGGGCATAATTGGGTTATCACCAAAGCTCATGATGTTTACTAAAATGTTTCATATTTATTAAATTCGAATTACAACTTCAATATTCAAAACAAGTTCATACAATTACAAGGAAAAAGAAACTAAGTAAAACAATCCAAAGCCTAAACTGATTTATTCTTCTAGGCCGTCCTACATGTTTCTTGCTTCCACTGGATCACCTGTATCATGTGTAAAAATGGGGGATTTTGGGTCAACAAAAGTTGGCGAGTGAACCTTGTTAAAAACATTTGTTATTAATTTTTTGTTGTATTTAATATGGAAAAATTGTGCAATAATCATATGTGAGCAAACGTATATAAACAAACAAACACAAACCACCTTTAATGAGTATATGAGTTGAATGATAATGTATATGTTGGCAACGTCACGTTCCGCTCATAGGTAATGGGGAACGGACGAGCCTATGATGATGTATGTGAGATCAAGGCTCAATCAAACGGAGCCGATCGAAATGAGGCACCTGTACTCAACCCGTCTCCCACGGGGAGCTGTTGGGCCTGATGAAATGTATGTACTGAAAATGATAACTTTAAACTAAACATAATCCACACAACAACTGATACATATTGGATACACATTTGATCATGGATATGATGGATGCACAAGTGTTTAAATATAATAAATAATTAAGCGACACAAGATACACCCCAAAATGTGATTAAAACAGGGAATTGGTAGAGATTCACTCACATTGGGTGCGTTCTTTTGATGATGTTGAATGTGCACGAGTTTTGGGATTTGATCAACGAGGAATAACTAACCTAAAATAATAACGAAATGGTTCGGTAAATAAGTGGATTTTATTAATAATTTTAATAGGATTTTTAGATATATTTTTGTGAGTTTAAGGTCATTTTCTAACTTTAAAAATATTATTTTTAAGTATTTTTAATTGATTTTTAAATTAAATAAATAAATAAAAAAATAAAAAAAATTGACTTTTTGTTGACCGTTGACCGGCCGTTGACCGGACCGTTGACCGGTCGGACTATGTTTATTCATGCACTGAGTGAGGTTCGAACTCGGGACCTCTCGTATACGTGCACGCAGCTCTACCAACTGAGCTACGTGTCTAACCCGAAATATTCTATGTTTTAATTATATATATATACTAAGTAAATGTTAATTTATTTGGTTTATATTAAAAGGATTTAAACTGGTTGAACCGGTTGCAGGGAAACCGGATCGAACTCGGGTTCTTTGGTTTGTAAGCGCACAGCCCAACCAGTTGGGCTGTGTGTCTTATCTGTTTAACTTACGGTTTATATTAATCTTATAAACATACTGGGCCCTGTTCTGATTCGGTTTTAAAAAAAATTGTTTTTAATTCGGAAAGTCGGTGCATTTGTAAGGTTCGAACTCGTGACGTGCGCTATGTGTTTGCACACAGTCCACCGCTGGACTGTGTGTCTAACCCAGTTTAATATCTTGTTTTAATTACACTTATACACAACGTTTGACTTCGTCTTCTTCGTTCAAGACACAGACAAATGATGTCCAACTGTTCTGGTTTAAATCGTTCGTCAATCATATAAGTGATTGAAATGTAATGAATAAATAGAGTTACGGAATCGAATGTACCGAACAGAAAGTTTTCCTCAGAATTCCGGCAATGGTCGTCGGCTCTGATTTGTGAATTCCGTCTGATTGAATCAATTAACAGTTTTGATCGATGAGTTATGAAATTGAGTTACTAAACAAGGATTATCAGAGGGTTTAGATGTTTGTACCGATTCACAGCGTGATTTCGGAAATTTCCAGAGATTTTCCGGCGAATGCAGATTATCCGGCAACGTCGTCTGGGACCGATTCTGGTTGAAGGATTGAAGTTAGTATAAGTCTAACAATGGATTGAAAACGAAAGAGCTGAGAAATTTACCGATTTGATGTAAGTCACGGTTTTCCGGCGAATGTCCGGCAATACAGAATATTTCCGGCGAGTGTAATTGCTTCGAGAAATTGTGCGATTTTGAGCGAAAAGATTACTAGAGACTTGGGTGTGTATTTATAGGGAAGAATCAGGATGAATTGAGTCCGAATTTGGTCTTGATTCATGGTCAAGGTTTTCTCCGGCGGTTATGACTGAGATCGCGGGATTAGACATCGGTTATAATCGATGTCGAGGTTAATACACGCGTTCAGTCAAAGGAAACCGTCGATAATTGGCGAAATCGTCGGTAATTCCGGCGACCGCGGATTGGGCGTGCTGATGACTGAATTCGATTTCGAGTTTTATTATAAATGTTATTTGTTTTAATAGATATCACAAATGAGTTATGTGGCGGAGTGGTTGGGTGTTGCTTGTTTCTTCTGGCTGACCCGGGTTCGAAACCCGGCAGCCTCTTTTCTTTTTTATTTAATTTATTTTCACTTTTTAATAATTATAGTTTTTAAATTCTAAATTGTTTATTAATTATGTATTGTTTAAAATTAATATTGATCATAAATACGGAACGAAATTTTATAACTGATTATTCGATTAATAAACGAAGCGGGTTTGGAAACCGTTTTTCGACGGATGTTACACTTTACATAACTTTGTAGTTTACAATGAACTGCTCAGAAACTACTTGATATAGGGATATGACAATGCATAACTTTGTACTTTCATTCTTGAAATGCCGTTTACAGAGGCATGCGCACAGAAACAACCTGGCATGACTTTGCAGTTTCATTCTTGAAATGCTATTTACAGAGACAAACACACAATATATATGTTACAACTCGAAAATTCGATTGTTATATTTCCATTTTGTTTTCCCGTTTATCTACCTTGTAATCCCGAGATTCGGTTAATAATAAAGTTTATGTTAATTACTTACGGTGTTGTACGTTATTATCGCATCTAATCGCTTATTAAATCGCATCGCTAATCTCATCGCATCGCGAATCACACTTATTTACGTGGTATTATATTAATTATGTGTTATGTGTGTTATTGGTTATGATTACAATCGCAATCACATCGCTCTCGCACACTCGAATCGCTAAATCGCACTATTATCTCAACTATAACGCTTAACACTTTAATTTAACGCTTAATATAACCAAACGAACACTTAACGTGAAACAAACGAAGAAAACCCAACTTTTGGGTCAAGTTCGCTCGAACTTGGTGTTACCAAGTTCGGCCGAACTTGACTGGCCCAATTAACCTCTCTCAAACTTCAAGTTCGCTCGAACTTAACCTCGGGGAGGTCAAGTTCGGCGGAACTTGGCTATTCTTCCCTCAGATTCTTAAAAGTTCGCGCGAACTTGCATGAAATTCATGCAAGTTCGGCCGAACTTGGCTCCACCAGCTCACCTTTTTGCTCTCTCCTATAAACACCAAGCTCTGTTCTCTCATTTGAACTTGCTGCAAGTTCGCCCAGAGCTCCCGAAACGCGAAACCCTCTGTTTTCTAAGTAAGAATCAAACCGATTTCAACTACAATGATGTTCAACAACGTTTTACAAACGTTTACAACGATTTTGGGACAAGGCATAGCCGTCGTTTTCATCAAAACTCATTCTTTTACGAAAATCTTCATCTTTTTCTTCCAAAACTTTTGTTTTAAGCTTAGATCTACACAATACGAGTTCGTTTGGTGTTAGCAGAGGCTTCCCAAACACGAGATCTGCAAGATCTCGGCTTGTAAGTTATAGATCTGAGAAAAACCTTTGATAAACATTGATTTCTACACAAGATACGGACTTTTGATGATGTTTTGTTCATCTTCTGATATGAAACGAAGCGTATCTATCATTCAAGATCTCAGATCTGGAAGCACAAGGACGTTTATGTCGGTTTACACAAGCCGGACTAACCGGAACGAACCCCGAGTTCGCCCGGATTAGCCCACGCTTTTGTAAAACGGCTAAAACTACTCTAAAAGACCTCTCTGACCCAAGTTTGCTCAGTAGCACAGGGTTGGAGGGATGAACACTCGATTTTCCTCAGCAAAGGACGCGAAAACGCAAGATTTTGGACCCGAAAACATAAAGTTCGCTCAAGAATCCTCAGCTCACTGGTTAAGTTCGACCGAACTTGCACCCATATGGGTCAAGTTCGACCGAACTTAGGTCAATTTCTCCAAGTTTCTTACAAGTTCGCTCGGACTTGTCTAGTTTCTTAGGAAACTAAACAAGTTCGCCCGAACTTGTCATCTCAGTAAGGAATTCTTACAAGTTCGCCCGAACTTGACAAGTTTCTCAAAGAAACCCATCAAGTTCTACCGAACTTGGCTCTAAACCCACCAAATTCATACAAGTTCGCTCGAACTTGCGTGTTTACACACAAGTTCACCCGAACTTGGCTACTTCCCAACCAAGACTTAATCGTTTCAGCTTTTCGGAGACTGATGGACTTCCGTTCGCGTATGCAGGCTGATCCGGCGCTCTTCTCAACTCCTCGCAGATCCCGAACTCTCACCTAAATGCACCCACAGTGAGTATACTTGACCCATTTCCGTTTTAACACACTTTTTGGGTGTTACATATGTTCCTATATCAAAATCACTTCACAAATCAAACTGTTTATCACACGCGAATAATTTGATTATAATACGTGATGCTATAAACATGTGACTAGGACTTATTTTCATTAACTTGCCTCCTTAGCTAGTATGGTACTATAGTGTGGCTTACACCCGACAGGGTCTAGTTAGGATGGACGCGCAAGCCTTCTCACGGTAGTTAGCATGAGAAATAAGCCTATGTTAATCTGTGTGAAAATGTTTCGGTGTATCACGATATGTAGTTAGATTATCTCGCGAACGGTTTCCCTATTATGCTAGTATTAAAAAAACTCGTATGCTCACCTTTACTTAATTGTATTGACTAGAATTTTAACGTATGTAACAGGTTGAGGAGTTTAGCTTTGGATGCATGGGATTATGCTTAGTTTAGTTATTTTGTTTTGTTTTGATTTAGTTCCAAGTGCAATAAATCTAGGGGATATCGAACCCACTTGAATTTTATGAGAAATCTCCGTTTTGTAATAATTGTTTAAATGTTACGTTTAATAGTATGGGATATTAAGCAGATTGTGATATGTTAAATGATTGTTATGGAACATCTCGTGAAATCAATCTGTTTGCCTAGAGCCAGTACCCCGATGATTCCGCCATCGGTTGGGGTGTGACAGATTGGTATCAGAGCGCCATAACTTTAGGATAATAGGTAGAATTTCCATGATTCGACCTAGTAGTATGTTTAAGTACCCGATCGACCTATCTTTGAGTTAAATGTTAAACTACTTGCCATAAATGCTTAAATGTGCCTTTCCTAGGCTAATACAATATACACGCTTGGAAACGCTCGCATCACACCAAACGAGTATCAAGTCGAGAATAGGTGTGAAAACCGAGAATCTCGATGAAATCATTCACTCCGCGCATTCTCTCGCACGAACCTTCGTTGAGCTAGGAGTGACATCCAAACCTCGACGGAAATCTCATTTCTATCTAGGAATAAAGTTGCTAAGTTAGGGGTGAAACCCGCATCTTAGTAACTAATTCCGCAGTTCGATTTTCAATCTCACCAAAGTCTCGGTTATGCCGATGGTTTGGATAACGTATTAACTGGAAGGGTAAACGTCGTTAGCCGCTAACGGTGAGAACGTTTATCTATTAGGCAAAGCGTGGGTCCAAATGCAAAGGGTAGTCGAATCACTTTGGCGTGTAAAACGACTCAAAACCCTGGACACTCCGAATTGATTTAAGCCTATATCGTCGATTTACGCATCATCGAGTTTATTACTATTTACGGTTTAAAATTTTGAGAATTTTCGCTTTATTCGATTTCTCGCTTTGATGATTATCATATCTTTCGATTTTCGATTTATCGAATTTACGCTCCATCGAATGTATGCACAACTCGCATCAGCTATCGAAATCTAAAACCTAAATTAATACACCAACCAAACTAATCGCTTAACTAGCTTACGCCTATGAGGACGTGTGCCTCATACGCGGTATTATCTCGCTTATCTCGCTATTATATATGCTTATATCTCGCTCATATCTCGCATCTCGTATCGCGCTACGCATTGTTACTATTAGAAGGTGAATACGTGCAAATATGTGCTTATATGCTTATGTGCTTACGTGCTTATGTGCTTACGTGCTTATGTGCCTACGTGTTTACGTGCCTACGTGTTTGTGCTTACGTGTTTTTGTGCCTTGTATGAATTATAATAATAAATATTTAAACATAACTCTATTATAATCGAATCTCATCTAATCTAAATCCTTCATGTAGATGTCTTCCATGGGATCGCACACCCGAAGGAACCTCCAGCGCAGTCAACGCTGACAAGCGTATTGCCACCATGGTAGCCAAGGAAATGGCTAAGGTCATCCCGCAAATTGTCTCAGAAATCCATGATGTGAGCAGTAACTCGTCAGTTGACTCGAAAGCTGAGAACCCCAAGTCACGGTTCAGCTTGAAAAATTTCAAGGCTTATGCACCTCTCGCCTTCACGGGCAACGATGGACCGACAACAATGTTCCATTGGTTTGACGCCATCGAGGTCACCTTTAGGCAAAGTGGATGCCCCGATGACCTCCGCACAGTGAACGCCACCGGAGTCTTCCAGTCCCATGCTCTTGACTGGTGGACCGCCGAAAGGAATAGGCGCGGTAATGATGAAGCCTACAGTCTATCTTGGGAGGAACTCAAGGAAGTGATGTTGAATGAGTTTTGTCCTCCCACGAAATGCAAAAGCTCGAGAATGAGTTTTTGGGAATCAAACAGGATGGTCCCGACAATGCTGGATTCACTGCTCGGTTAAGGTTTTGAGCATCATCTGTCCCAGCCAGTTGATATGACTGAGAAAGCTATCAACAAGTACATCCGTGGTTTACCCGAGTGTGTCGCAAATTTTGTGAAAGTTACTCGTACTACAACCATCGAGGAAACCTTCATGCTCGCCGCTGAGATCAATGATCAGCGAGTCCAAGATGGGTATTTCAAGAATCATGCGAAAGTTGCCAATCAAGTTATTGTCGAACCAACTATTGCTACCGAACCACCAAGTGACACGAAGGGAAAGCGTCAGGGACGCAAGAGAGGAAACCCGAGTAAGAATTATGCTCTCGCCGCTCCAACAAACCCTCAGCCGCTTCAGTCAGCCGCTTCGAACGCACCTCCAGCTAAGCGTGCGTACACTGGTCCTCACCCACTTGTGCCCTAAGTGCATTATCATCATGTGGTGGGTGGAAACTGCCGTTTTGCACAAACTGCAATATCTACGGCCACTTTACTATGAGTTGTCGTACCGGCCCGTGTCAGCTAGCTCCTCAGGCTCCAGCAGCTCGAGCTTTACCCGCTCCTCCTCAAGCCAATCAGCAGCAAGCTCCAAAAGCATGTGTATGCTATGTGTGTGGTGATCCGAATCATTTCGCCAATGTCTGCCCGAATCGTCCTGTCAAGCAAGAGCAGCCATCACCCAGCCTCAGCTAGCAGCAGCAACCACAAGCTGTGCGTGGCAGAGCCTTTAACCTCAATCACCGCCAGGCCCAGAATGACAACAATTTGTCAATGGTACGTTTCTCGTTAATGGTATTTATGCTTCATGTTTATTTGATACTGGTGTCGATAATTGTTTTGTATCATTAGAATTCGAAAAGGTTTTAAAATGTAAGCGCGCTAAACTCTCAAAGACTTTCGATGTGGAAGTCGCCACCGGAAGAACCTTTACCGTTAACTCCGTTTTGCGTGGTTGTAATCTCGATCTCAACAACCATGTCTTCTCGATCAATCTCATACCTATGCAGTTAGGTAGCTTCGATATCATAGTAGGTATGGATTTTCTTCATGAAAACCATGCTGAAGTTGTATGCTTCGATAAAATGATTCGTTTCCCTTTCTTAAATGGTGATCAACTTCATGTATACGGTGAAACTCCCTCAAAGAAGTTGATGCTTTTGTCATGTACTCGAGCACACAAATGCTTGCAAGTTGCTTTCCTCGCCCATATTGTGAACCCTGAGAAAGAAAAGAAGACTTATAAATATGTTCCCGTTATTTGTGAATTTCCTAAAGTCTTTCCCGATGATTTACCCGGTTTACCCCCTACTCGAGATGTTGAATTCCGTATCGATTTAGTTCCCGGAGCTACTCCTGTTGCTAAAGCTCCTTATCATCTCGCACCGTCCAAAATGCCCGAGCTATCAAGCCAACTTCAAGAGCTTCTTGATAAAGGCTTCATACGCCCGAGCACTTCGCCATAGGGCGCTCCTGTCCTTTTCGTGAAAAAGAAGGACGGATCATTCCGTATGTGCATCGATTATCGTGAACTTAACAAACTCACGATAAAGAACCGCTACCCTCTTCCTCGTATCGACGACTTATTTGATCAACTTCAAGGTGCTACTTGTTTTTCTAAGATCGATCTTCGTTCCGGTTATCATCAGCTACGCGTGTTGGAAGAAGACATTCTGAAAACCGCCTTTCGTACTCGTTATGGCCATTTCGAATTCGTGGTCATGCCTTTTGGTCTTACAAATGTACCCGCGGTCTTCATGGATTTGATGAATCGTGTGTGTAAAGCCTTCTTAGATCGTTTCGTCATTGTGTTTATCGATGACATTCTTATCTATTCGAAGTCGAGAGACGAACACGCGCGTCATCTCCGTTTAGTCCTCGAACTTCTTCAAGGAAATCGCCTTTATGCTAAGTTCTCAAAACGTGAATTATGGCTCGAAGAAGTCCAATTTCTCGGCCACATCGTTAATGTCAAGGAATTCACGTCGACCCTGCAAAGATTAAGCCGTCAAGAGTTGGATTACATCGAAGAATGCTTCCGAAATCCGTTCATTTCTGGGATTTGCGGGTAATTACCGTCGATTCATCACCAACTTCTCGAAAATCGCTATACCGCTTACCGCTTTAACTCATAAAGACAAACCTTTTGTTTGGGATTCCAAGCAAGAGGAAGCGTTTCAAACTCTCAAGCGTATGCTATGCAACGCTCCCGTTCTCGCTTTACCCGACGAAAACATCGATTTTGTGGTTTATTGCGATGCCTCTAATCTTGGTCTTGGTTGTGTCCTCATGCAACGAGACAAGGTTGTCGCGTATGCATCTCGACAACTCAAGATCCACGAGAAGAACTACACAACCCACGATCTCGAACTCGGTGCAGTTGTTTTTGCATTAAAGATATGGCGACACTACATTTACGGTACTAAGTGTACGGTCTTCACCGACCATAAGAGCTTACAGCATATCTTTAATAAAAAAGAACTAAATATGCGACAACGTCGATGGGTTGAACTTCTCAACGATTACGATTGTGAGATACGCTACCATCCCGGCAAAGCAAACGTCGTCACCGATGCTCTCATCGACGGAGCTATGTATATATTGTTCGTGACTCTCAAGCTTCGAATGATCTCGAAATCATGATTCTCTCCGCTCAATTCGCTTGTTTTAACGAGAATACTTTGGAAGAAGAAATGAAATGTGGTGCCGAAACTCAGCTAGTATCCAAGCCTAATGGTATTTATTACTATCTCAATCGCATTTGGATTCCCATTCGTGATAATATTCGAAAGTTGCTAATGACCGAAGCTCATAAATCTCGATATTTCGTTCACCCCAGTGCCGACAAGATGTACTAGGACCTTCGTCCTAAGTATTGGTGGCCGGACATGAAAAAGGATATCGCCTTTACGTCTCAAAATGCTTAACTTGCTCGAAAGTTAAAGCCGAACATCAAAGGCCCTCTGGCTTACTCGAACAACCCGAAATCCCGACGTGGAAGTGGGAGAGTATAGCTATGGACTTTATTACCAAACTTCCCCGCACTTCATCCGGTCACGATAGCATTTGGGTCATCGTTGATCGTCTTACTAAATCCGCGCACTTTATTGCTATATGAGATGACCTTAAGGTCGAACAGTTAGCCCGAATCTATACTGACGAAGTCATTTGTCGACATGGGAGGCCTCGTGACATCATTTCTGACCGCTACGGTCGCTTTACCTTGCGTCTCTGGGAGATCTTTCAATCCGCTCTCGGTACTATGCTTAATCTAAGTACCGCTTTTCACCCTCAAATCGACGGTCAGACTGAGCGCACGATTCGCACCCTCGAAGACATGCTTCGTGCGTGCATCATAGATTTTGGTGGTAACTGGGATACGCATTTACCTTTAATTGAATTCTCGTACAATAATAGTTATCATACCAGCATTCAAATGGCTCCTTTTGAGGCACTGTATGAAAGAAAATGTCGATCGCCTATTGCATGGCACGGATCGAAGAAGCACAAATCACCGGTCCCGAGCTAATTCAAGAAACGGCCGACAAGATCCTCCAAATCAGAGACAACCTTTTGAAAGGTCGGAGTCGTCAAAAGAGTTACGCCGATAAACGCCGCAAGCCCCTGCAGTTCAAAGTGGGAGATCACGTTCTCCTAAAGGTTGCACCTTGGAAGGGAGTGGTCCGCTTCGGCAAGAAAGGAAAGTTAGCGCCTCGATACGTTGGTCCCTTTAAGATTCTGGAAAGGATCGGTAAAGTAGCCTATCGTCTCGAATTACCGGAGAAACTCAATAATGTACATCCGACTTTCCACGTGTCTAATCTCAAAAAGTGCTTAGCCGAAGAAAATCTGCATGTCCCTCTCGAAGATCTGCAAATCAACGAGACTTCCATTTCGTGGAAAAGCCTGTGGAAATCATGGACCGAGAGACCAAGAAACTCCGACGCTCTCGCATCCCTATCGTGAAAGATCCGATGGGTAGGGCAAACACGACGCCGAGTTTACTTGGGAATTGGAAAGTGATATAAAGGCCAAGTACCCGCATCTATTTGTTACAGCTATTACTTGAATTTCGGGAAGAAATTCCCTAAAGTAGGGAGACTGTAACAACTCGAAAATTCAATTGTTATCTTTCCATTTTGTTTTCCCGTTTATCTACCTTGTAATCCATAGATTTGGTTTATAATAAAGTTTATAGTGTTGTACGTTATTATCGCATCTAATCGCTTATTAAATCGCATCGCTAATCTCATCGCATTGCGAATCGCACTTATTTACGTGGTATTATATTAATTATGTGTTATGTGTGTTATTGGTTATGATTACAATCGCAATCGCATCGCCTCGCACACTCGAATCGCTAAATCGCACTATTATATCAACTATAACGCTTAACGCTTTAATTTAACGCTTAATATAATTTAACTAATACGAACCGAATCACCAAACGAACACTTAACACGAACAAACGAAGAAAACCCAACTTTTGGGTCAAGTTCGCTCGAACTTGGTGTTACCAAGTTCGGCCGAACTTGACTGGCCCAATTAACCTCTCTCAAACTTCAAGTTCGCTCGAACTTAACCTCGGGGAGGTCAAGTTCGGCGGAACTTGGCTATTCTTCCCTCAGATTCTTAAAAGTTTGTGCGAACTTGCATGAAATTCATGCAAGTTCGGCCGAACTTGGCTCCACCAGCTCACCTTTTTGCTCTCTCCTATAAACACGAAGCTCTGTTATCTCATTTGAACTTGCTGCAAGTTCGCCCAGAGCTCCCGAAACCCGAAACCCTCTGTTTTCTAAGTAAGAATCAAACTGATTTCAACTACATGATGTTCAACAACGTTTTACAAACGTTTACAACGATTTTGGCACAAGGCATAGCCTTCGTTTTCATCAAAACTCATTCTTCTACGAAAATCTTCATCTTTTTCTTCCAAAACTTCTGTTTTAAGCTTAGATCTACATAATACGAGTTCGTTTGGTGTTAGCAGAGGCTTCCCAAACACGAGATCTGCAAGATCTCGGCTTGTAAGTTATAGATTGAGAAAAACCTTTGATAAACATTGATTTCTACACAAGATACAGACTTTTGATAAAGTTTTGTTCATCTTCTGATATGAAACAAAGCATCTATCATTCAAGATCCCAGATCTGGAAGCACAAGGACGTTTATGACTGTTTACACTAAGCCGGACTAACCGGAACGAACCCCGAGTTCGCCCGGATTAGCCCACGCTTTTGTAAAACGCTAAAACTACTCTAAAAGACCTCTCTGGCCCAAGTTTGCTCAGTAGCACAGAGTTGGAGGGATGAACACTGATTTCCTCAGGAAACGACGTGAAAACGCAAGATTTTGGACCCGAAAACATCAAGTTGCTCAAGAATCCTTAGCTCACTGGTCAAGTTTGACCATACTTGCACCCATATGGGTCAAGTTCGACCGAACTTAGGTCAATTTCTCCAAGTTTCTTACAAGTTGCTCGAACTTGTCTAGTTTCTTAGGAAACTACACAAGTTCGCCCGAACTTGTCATCTCAGTAAGGAATTCTTACAAGTTCGTCCGAACTTGACAAGTTTCTCAAAGAAACCCATCAAGTTCGACCGAACTTGGCTCTAAACCCACCAAATTCATACAAGTTCGCTCGAACTTGCGTGTTTACACACAAGTTCGCCTGAACTTGGCTACTCCCAACCAAGACTTAACCATTTCAACTTTTCGGAGACTGATGCACTTTCGTTCGCGTATGCAGGCTGATCCGGCGCTCTTCTCAACTCCTCGCAGATCCCGAACTCTCACCTAAACGCACCCTCAGTGAGTATACTAGACCAATTTCCGCTTTAACGCACTTTTTGGGTGTTACATACGTTCCTATATCAAAATCACTTCACAAATCAAACTGTTTATCAACGCGAATAATCTGATTATATATGCTCAATACGTGATGCTAGAAACATGTGACTAGGACTTATTTTCGTTAACTTGCCTCCTTAGCTAGTATGGTACTATAATGTGGCTTACACCCGACGGGGTCTAGTTAGGATGGACGCGCAAGACTTCTCACGGTAGTTAGCATGAGAAATAAGCCTATGTTAATCTGTGTGAAAATGTTTCGGTGTATCATGATATGTAGTTAGATTATCTCGCGAACGGTTTCCCTATTATGCTAGTATTACAAAAACTCGTATGCTCACCTTTAATTAATTGTATTGACTTGTATTTTAACGTATGTAACAAGTTGAGGAGTTTAGCTTTGGATGCATGGATTATGCTTAGTTTAGTTATTTTGTTTTGTTTTGTTTTAGTTCCAAGTGTAATAAATCTAGGGGATATCGAACCGGTTGAATTTTATGAGAAATCTCCGTTTTGTAATAATTGTTTAAATGTTACGTTTAATAGCATGGATATCAAGCAGATTGTGATATTAAATGATTGTTATGGAATATCTCGTGAAATCAATATGGTTGCCTAGTGTCACTACCCCATGATTCCGCCATCGTTGGGGTGTGACAATATATCAGAGCCATGAGTTGGTGCTAGCGTAATATCTATCCTCAGATTTTCAAGATTTAACCACTATGATTCAAATAATGAAAGCACACAATTAGTATATTGTTTCAAGTATATATAAATGCCAAGTTGTAAAACTAAACAATATATATTTTATATACAAGAAAAAATATATGTTTTGGGGTGTTTATTGTTCTGATTAACCAAATAACACATCTGATTTCTATTTGTTATTTTTTTTTTGGTTTGGTTCCTAGTAATATCAAGTCATAAGCTAAACTGACTTAATTTGCTCAACCACCACAACCACATGTACATTCAAGCAAATGCAGTTGACGATGAAATTACTAATGACAAGTTGATGTTATATCTTGGAGTTAAATGCCATTTTAGTCCCTGTGGTTTGAGTCGTTTTTCCATTTTAGTCCAAGGTTTCATTTTTCCCTGTGGGTCCAAAAAGGTTTTATTGTTGCCATTTTAGTCCACTGGGTTAACTTCATCTATTTTTCTGTTAACGAGAAGGGCAATTCAGTCATTTTATATGTAATTATGTTAACTAGAAAGGCAACTCGGTCGTATAAAATGACATAATTGCCTTTCTCGTTAACAGAGTTAACAAAATAATGGATGAAGTTAACCGAATGGACTAAAATGGCAACGATGAAACCTTTTTGAACCAACATGCGAAAAATGAAACCTTGGACTAAACTGGCAAATGGCACAAACCACAGGGACTAAATGGCATTTAACTCTATATCTTAATTATTAGTTGAAACAACACAATATGTATGCAGTTACCAGATTGTGCAACGTTGTACAAGCTACGTGTAGTGGTGATTGAATCCTCTATCATTGCCATCTCCTCAACATAATAACATATGTTGTTAAATGAATAATGGTACCTTATACCATAGCTAGTTAATGGACCACAGTGCTTCTTCAATAAGTTATCCTTCAATGAAAATAATCGCATTTACAAACAACCTTATAATAAAAATCGAAAGTAGATATTGTATATATGTTTTTTTAAGTTAAACGTACCAATTTTTTATACATTGAGTGGAATTCTCCTTCTTATAGACATCTTGATCAAAATCACGAAGATCAAGTATCAACCGTCCATATTTTTCAGGTCCAAAAAGCATCACCTAAGACGGGTGTCCCGGTATGTTATTTGTTTAAGCGACTCGCTTATCTGATAGACAATTTTAGGTTTTTCCAATCTGGTGGAACATTTGTATTGCACATATATAAGCAGCATAAAAAGCGTATCTAGAATTAATGCAGCATGAATACATTATACATACTACATTCCATAAATAGACTTCCTTTGTTGTTTTTACGTTCACTGAAATTACATGAATGCCTCGTGAAGTGTCTCCTCATCCTCCTCGATAAATGTCACAATATTGTCCCGCAACTATGTGATCCTAGAAGGTTGGAAAGAAGTTAGTGAGGAATTTATTAAGACTTGGTCAATGTGGTTATAGAACCGATTTGGAGTGACTTCAGCCACGCTTTGGCTCCTTCTATCACCTGGGAAATGGAACAGACAAATTCAACTAGCGTCATTCATGAATTCATTCATCTTTCGGATCTTCGTTAGAAATCCCACTAAATGGAACCATACTATGAAACATCTACATAATGTTGGGTTTCAGCTCAAAGTTGTTTGCAGCCACTGAATGTAGGTCGCGTGATGCTTGATTGCACTTTGTCAAGTGTCGATTTTGTGTAATCAACAATGGTCCTTCTCACCTCCTCCTCATCCTTGTTGTTGTCGGTGTTGCAAGACGTCGCAAACATGGAGATTCATTTGGTTCACTCCATTTTCAGCCAAAATCATAACTTTTTGCGTCCAAAACGTACATCTGTTTATCACCCAGATCTACGGTTTTCGGCTCATTAATCCAACATTTATGTAGGAAACCCAAGCTTTGCCCAAAAACCTCACTTTCATAAAAAACATAGATTTGGATGTCGATACTTACCTGGATTTTCAACCCAAAACGTTGTTGTAGTGATTTTTAATTATTTGCTAAACAATTCCAAGCTGATTCCTTGATCTTTTCTCTTTTACCCAGCTTTCTCTCTCTAGAATTGGTGAAGATGATGCAAATAAGGTTCCATCTTTTCTTTATATAGAAGATCTAGAGGCCCATAATCTCTCATGGGCCTAATCCATCCATGGATTTTTTTTTCACATAAAGTACCCCATTTTTTCCCTTTTATTTGGACCTTTTGTCATTACTTGTTTTTTTTTTTTTTTTGATGTTACACCGGTTAACGGAGGAGTTGTTGCAAACACCATTGAAATTTGAAATATTCCTACTCATATCCCATCACTTTGAATTAACCAGATCAACTTTTTGGTATGGATCACATCGTAGTAACACGTGAAATCTTTTGGTAACGTGTTTCCATAAACTTTGACTCGTTTGTTCATTACCCACATTCAAAGAAAATTAAACAAATGGTTAAAACACAATTCTATATAAATATAATTGTAAGATTTGTCATTAAAAAAAAAAAAATTTTTATCATGCTAAAACTTCTCCCTCAACCACGGTCCACGGTATACTTTGTGTTTTGCCATACGTTTCTTCATCGTATTGCTTACGCTTTTTCTTTGATTTTTTTTCATTGACGGCTCTGGTTGTGTTTTGGGAACTACATCATCTTGAACATGCTTGGATTGGGAACCGGCTTGTGATCCAACTATGTTTGGGTCCAGTTGTGTACCGGGAATCGTAACTTGGTACACATTTAGGCTTGGGTTGTAAGCGCAACAAAAATATTGTAGCGGGTTTTGTGTAAAAGTTAGGTTGGGATCAAAATATGACTGATACCTTAGTGGTTAAAACAAATTGTTGGAGTCATCTTGGTTGCTTGGGTTGTTTGAACCCATTCTGATAGATGGTATGGTGTAGTTTTGAAATATAATTAGAATATAAGGATTATTTATATAGTGTAAAAAATTCGGTTAACGATAATATATAAAATTTTAATGTGCAAAATTGGCCAGGATGGAGACCACCAGGATACCGGGTTTTGGCAGGAGCGGAGGTAGTGTTCCCTGTTGCCCCGCTCCTCCACAACAGCGCCTAGACTCCTCCTTCCTGGAGATATACCCTAGAGCCTAATTAGAATATAGAAGTATGAAATATCGAATATTGACAAAGAAATATGTTTATACGTGTGTGTGAGATAGAGGGGGGTCGTTTTCATGTGTACATGCCAAATATCTGATGCATGGTTTTATTTCAAAATTTGGTTGTTGTACTAGTTAAGCGTTTTTATTGTTAGCAAACTTTTAAAAGGTAATGTAGAACACTATGTGTATATAGTGTGAGGTGCACTTGTGGAGATGCACATAAGATAGGCAATGAATCGCGGCATAGGTAAAGTCTTTGATAGAAACAAATGCTAAACTCCAAAATTTAATATATGATATATATATTATATATATATATATATATATATATATATATGATATATATATATAGGATCGGTTCAAGAGAGACCAAGCCGAGTTGCGAGGACAGCGAGAACCACTCTCCACCAATGAGATAATGACAACCAAAAGAGTATTATAGTCATTTAATCAAAACCATCAAATCATTTCTCTCCTCATTAAAGTCACTTTTAAAGTCTTTTCAATTTCTCTCTCTTCAATTTCTCTATCCTCTTTTTATTATTTTGTAAAAAAAAATTATAAAAAACTTTTTGTAAAAAAAAGTTTAAAAACGGGGCGAAAAAAATGGGCGTAAAAAATGAGACGTAAAAACCGGCGTAAAAAAAGTTTAAAATGCACGCGTAAAAAAAGTTTTATACCGGCGCGTAAAAAAAGTGTAAAATCGCTCGTTAAAAAAATTTTAAATCGGCGCGTTTAAAAGTTTCTATACCGGCGTGTAAAAAAAGTTTAAACCCGGTGTAAAAAAGTTTGAAACCGGCGCGTAAAAAAAGTTTTAAACCGCGCGTAAAAAAGGTTTAAAGCGGCGCGTAAAAAAGTGTAAACCGCTCGTTAAAAAAGTTTAAATCGGCGCGTAAAAAAAGTTTTAAACTGGCGCGTAAAAAAGTTTAAAACCGCGGGTAAAAAAGTTTCTATATCGGGGTGTAAAAAAAGTTTAAACCCGCGCGTAAAAAAAGTTTTAAACGGGCGTAAAAAAGTTTATAACCGGGGCGTAAAAAAGTTTATAACCGGTGTCGTAAAAAAGTGTAAACCGGCGCGTAAAAAAAGTTTTTGAAACCGGCGCGTAAAAAAAGTTTTTAAACCGGCGTGTAAAAAAAGTTCAAAACCGCGCGTAAAGAAAGTTTATATACCGGTGTGTAAAAAAAGTTTAAACCCGCGCATAAAAAAAGTTTTAAACCGGGGCGTAAAAAAGTTTAACCGGTGCGTAAAAAAGTGTAAACCGGCGCGTAAAAAAAGTTTTTTGAACCGGCGCGTAAAAAAAGTTTTTAAACCGGCGTGTAAAAAAAGTTCAAAACCGCGCGTAAAGAAAGTTTATATACCGGCGCGTAAAGAAAGTTCAAAGGGCGCGTAAAAAACGGCGCGAAAAATGAGTCGTAAAAAACGGGGCGTAAAAAACGGCGCTAAAAAACGTCGCGTAAAAAACGGTGCGTAAAAAAAACCTGAACGTAAAAATGTTTTTTGTAAAAAAAAATCTTGAAAACATCGTTTTTTGTTAAAAAAACTGATTTCAAAATGTTTTTTAATAAAAAAATTCTGATTTTAATAAAAAACAATAAATATAATAAAACAAAAAGTAATAAAAAACAATAATACAATAGACAAAAAAAAAATTTACCAAACTACCATTTTGGCATTAAAATATAAAAAACTTAATAAGAATAAGGATTTAATATTACTTTTAGTTACTTTTAATGTCATCCATCCATAATCTAAGATCCAATGGTTAGAAAGTGGTTTTCACGGTTCTCACAATTGAAGCTGGTTCTCATTTTACCCATCCTCTCTCTCTCTCTCTCTCTCTTATATATATATATATATATATATATTAATAAGAGAAGTCTTAGGGTAGTGATCCTAAAAGAAGTCTACCATATTTAAAAACTTGAGAAATATTCTGGACCATATTCTAGACCATACATTTCCCTAAGCTTTTCGTAATATACACATATGTATAATTTAAAATTGACTATACGCATATATGTATATTGTTAAATCTTGAATTATACACACACATATATAGGCAATTTTAAATTATACATATGTGTATATTACAAAAAGTTTAGGAAAAATGTATGATCCAGATCGATTCTCAAGTTTCTTAATTAGCCTACTTCTCATACGATCCTCATCCTATATATATATATATATATATATATATATTCATATATGTATTCATCCACCCTATTGTTGTTTTATGATGCTACACATATGTATGCCTACTTGGTTTTCTCCTAACCAAATTCTCTCCAAGATATCGAACTATGTCTTATACTTATTAGGAATTGATAGTTCTTTTTGTGAACAACTTAGTATCTTTATGTTTCATACATGAATCCTACATGTATATTCACCAAATCCCTCCCTCTCCAAAGTGAGTTTCATCCTAACCTAACAAACAGGTTGACTTCATTGTTGTTGGTGGTTCCTTGGAATCCTAAAATACAAAGCGTTTACTTTTGCTAGACAACCTGATTATGTATGATATGGTATCAACCAAATGCTCATCTCTAATTGTCATATTAAATTGTAATATTTGTATATAGATATTATTATTATTATTATTATTATTTATTATAATAGTGAAACTTATAAAAATAAAAAAAAAATTAAAGGTTTGACTAGTCAATCACATGACGAATTACCAACCCACCTATTTTACCATTTCCTTTATAACTTTAAGACATAAAATTTAATAGGAATATAAGCTAAAGACATCACTAGGGCGGCCTGAGAAAGTATATACCGGATACTAGTACCATTTCAAAATTGTACAAGTACCTTCCAAACATATTCGAATTTTGTTTTTGAATTTAGCTCAATTTCAGCATCGATACCATGCGATACGATACTGTTTCGGGACTTTTAGCGGTACCGTATCATAGCGGTACCGTATCATGCCAGTACCAACCAAACATATATGGTACGGTAATCGGTTTTGATTTTTGCTAAAATTCAGTATTAGTACTATGCGGTATGGTACCGCTTCAGTGCAGTACCAATACCAATCACATCCCTAATCAGTAGTGTCATTACAACAATTAAATATGTATTCAAATGCTTGAAACCTCTTAGAACTATGTTTTATGGAACTATATCTTATACTAGTATTAAAGCCCCTGTGTCAAATAGTACCAATGTTATACCACTGTCAGCGACCACAAACACGGGAAAAACTATTAAAACAAAATAAATAAAAACCGAAAAAAATAACGCCGAGCGAAAAGCAGACGTAAAACTTTGAATTACGATGGTCGTTGTAGAGATATTAAACCGAAACGTAAAATATAGAAAAAATAACTAAGTCAATCCAGGACATGCGTGTTGCGACGAACTTGTCAAACGGAGAAAAATAGATGTGTTGCGACAGGCCAGTCAAACGGGAAAAATATACGAAAAAATGTTGAGCCCCACACGCACGTTGTGGTGCGTTAACTTACAAAATTTAGAACGAAACGAAAAACTTGGGAAAGATGAAAAGTATAGTAGACCAAAATTGAAAATCAAAAAAGAGTTGGGTTAAATTATAAAAGATGAAAAGCTTTGACTTAAAAGTAGAAAAAACAAAGGGTCTAAATTGCAAAATAAGAAAACTTCTGGGTTAGAAATAAAATTATTTATTAATCTTAAATAAAGATAAGGATAAAGATAAGTGATATCTATATATTATTAGATATCTTTCTATACTAATAAATAAAAATCTTTTTTTGACACATGTCATTCTCTGGTAATTTATCACTTATATTTTTCTATTTATCTCTTTATTAAATAATAATATTAATAATAATAATAATAATAATCAATTTAACTAAATCTATTTATCTCTTTTGTTTTCATAATTTGAAATTTATTTCCTTTTTAACTCTAAAGATTCAATCTTTGGCAATTTAAGTCTAAAGTTTCAATCTTTGGTATTTTAACCTCTTTAATTAGTTTTATTTTTCATATCTAATTCAAAAGTTTCACGTTTTGCAATTTAACCTTCTTTATTTAATTTTTTTACTTTCAGCCCAAAGCTTTTCATCTTTTCTAATTAAACCTCAACACTTTTTTTAGTTTCAACTTTGGTCCATTATACTTTTCATCTTTTCCAAGTTCTCTGTTTAACATGTCGTTCTATATTTTCCGAATTAACACGCTGCAACATGCGTGTGTGGTTCGACGTTTTTTCATTTACTTTTTTCCCGTTTGACAGGTCCGTCGCAACGCGTCTATTTTTCCCTGTTTGATAGATCTGTGGCAACGCACTCTGGAGCAACACACAGGCTCGTGGTCATGTGAGAAACATTTGTCTTTCATCTAACATGATATATAACTAACGAATCCCCCGTCGCATTGCGGCGGGTGGTTATTCCAGTTAATATTATAAAAGAAATATATTAAAAAATATAAATAAAATTTGTGAGGTTAAAAGAGAGAATGCCATGTGACATTATTTAGATTCTTTTATTATAAATTAAATTAGATATGTAACACAATTTTAATAGAATGATATTGTGACCATAACCTAATACTTCATTATTAGCGTTAGAAAAAAAATGTCAAGCTTTTTCTAATTCACGAACCCATCTCTATCCATTATCCAACCCACAACTTACCAGCATTATCTATACTATATAATAAAAGAAACCACTTATGAAACGTTTGTCATCATATTATGTCATGTCTTATAGATAATTATTATTTTAGTTTAATTTATCCAAATTAATTATAGATAAACCCTCCTATTAAATATTATTTAGTTTAATATCTTATGGATAATTATTATTTAGTTTATTCTCTTTTAATTAATTATAGATAACTCCTACTAAATATTATTTTGTTGAATCTCTTCTACTTAACTATAGATAATTATTATTTATTTTAAATTTAATATATACTTCTCATTTATAACTCTAATAACTTTTAAACTTTTACCATATTATATATAATATTAGACATAAAATCGAAAAACATTTTGGATAACATCAATAACTTAAGACATAATATAATTATATTTATAATATGCACTTTATAATAAGATAATACCAAACAAAATTACAAATATAAATTCACTGATTTTACTAATTAATAACAAAATCTTAGATTTTTAAATTAGATTTATTACAAGTTTTTTAAAATATAATTTATATTTTATCACTCAAATGACTGCTTATTTATTTCTTGAATAACATCATTGACCATTGTATCTTCTTTTCAATAATCATCTCTGCAACCACCATATCTATCGCGTACCGAGCATATCCATAATTTTTTAAATATAATTTTCTTATTATTTGGTACATAAAATCAATTTTATTCAAGCCGTGTAATACACAAGGCTTTTTAAAGATATAACTTTTTATTACTTGGTAAACAATACTACATTTATTCACCCTGCGTGATACACATGGTTTTAAAGATATAACTTTTTTTATTATTTGGTATTTAAAATTACATTTATTCAACCGTAAAAGTATGGTTCATATATAATTTTTTTAATATATAAAATTATATTTGTACAACCCGTGCAATAAAGAATGTTTTTAAAGATAAATTGTTTTATTATTTAATATATAAAATTCTTTATTCATCCCGTGTAATACACGGGTTATAACCTAGTATATCTGTATATAACAATTTACGAGACTGTAGCTACATTGAAAATGAATTAAATAAAAAAAAACCTAGATATGGCATAAAGAAAAGGATTTTAAATTTTTTCATGCTAAACAACTAGATTTTTTGCAGCAATACACTTTAAAGACAATAACTATGTTTTCCTTTTGTCTTAATTAATCCGATTAAATTTACACAGTTATTATCATGTATCTATGTGCTAATTAATATATACATCTATATGTTGAGGTAGGTGCATCAATCCAAAATATGAGTGATTATCCTGTTTTTCTTTAATATTCAAGGTAACCAGCCAACTAGCCAAGTGAAAAGGGCTTTCAAGTCAAGCCGAATCCCATGTCAAGTAGCAGGTTCCTTCAACCAGCAACAGCTTCAGCTAATCTTAGCGAGTCGTACGAACCCCGCCACCACAACGCGGGGTTTAAACACTAGTTAAAAACATTTGAGATTCTTGGTATAGTTAGAAAAAAACATTTGAGATTCTTGATCTAGTTAGAAATCATATCATATTGGTAGTGATTCAATCCCTTCCTTTTACCCCAAAAAAAGGACAAAGAAAAAGCATTAACTAAGGGTGAACGGGTCGTGATGGAAGGCCGATAAAGCCCGGCCCTGTCTGGTACACCGCTCCCCCGTATCCGGCTTCTTTTTTACCCAGGAAAATGGGGAATTGCCACCGATACGGGGAAGCGGGGAGGAGTTTGTGTTTTTTCAAGGTTTATTTGTGTGTATGTATTTCATGTGTGTGTGTTTGTTTGTTTGTGTGTATATATTTCATGTTTGTGTGTGTTTTCAGGTTTCAAGGAGTTTTTTTTTCATTTATAAATGATATAAATATATATATTTTAAAATTTATAAATATATGATAATAAATATTTTTTTATATTAGGTTTGTATAATATTAGGTGTGTGTAATATTATAATTAGGTGTGTGTAATAATTTTAGTTAGTTTGTGTAATATTAAGTGTTTAATATTATAATTAGGTTTGTGTAATTTTTATGTAATTTGTTGTATATCTTTTGTGTTTCATTAGAATTCCTTAGAAAAAAAAACATAATTTATCCACTTTTTGACGAGGGTCCAACGGGTCATCCACAACAATTGTTCAACCCCAAGGGGCAGAGGTTTGTCTTTGAAAGGTTAGGGTTTGCAATTCAGAAAGGTTTGGCGGCGCAGCTTGTTGCCCGTCTTCCTTCTGGTTTGATTAACTTGGCAAGTTTTCTGGTTTATATATAAAAGGAAATTTTAAGTTTTAGTTTAAGTTAAATTAAAATAATTTGGTTTTGGGGAAATCTAGGACGACACCGCGCAATCCGAGGAAATCTAGAAAAAACTAGAAAAAGCTGATGTGGCGCTGATGTGCCACACGGGAACACAAAAGTTTCCAATGACAGAGGGTATTGCAAAGATGATATTTCAACCCGTGACCTCAAGACCAAACCAACCTCTAACCCACTATCATCTCCATCTTATTCGTTTTCAGTAGGGAGTTTGATATTATGAGCGTTCTTGATCAACCACTCCTCAAAGTTACAAGAAAATTCCATCTCCTCAACCGGCCCTTTATTCTCTAAGGGGTCGACGGTTCCTTCATCAATCAAACCCACGACAGTGAACAATGTATCAGTAGCTTTAGCCATATTGAAAATGTTGGAAATTAATGAAAAATAATATCATATTGATAATTAATATAATAATTATTTAGTGATTAAAGCAATTGAATGAGATCATAAGTTTTAATTATGTGTTGGAACCTTAATATGTGGGGAATTGTGCTTGTCCCACATTGGTGGAGAGATAAATCTTTTGTAGATTTATAATTAGAATTCTCTACACGAATGTATTCTTGTGTGATAACTCACACCCAGTGGCAGCCAGGAGGGTGCAAAGCACCCAACACGCGCCCGCGCACGCGCCGGGCACGGGACGGGACGAGGGCGATGGGCGCAATGTGGCGCTTTGATGTTGCACTTTGCACTTCGCACGCTTGCATCACTTGGAGCCGCCTTTAGTATTATTTTAGATGTGTCTTGGCTTGGGTTGTCAACTAGAGACTTTTCAAGTTTTTAACAGTCAAATGATTAAGTTATCGAATTCATTGTGTCATTGAATTCTAAAATTCAGTTTTATAAGTTTTAGAATTCATTGTGCTATTGAATTCTAGAGTTTAATTTTATTGAATTGTGTATTCAATAGAGACTAATCATTTCGAATTCTAATCAGTATAAATACAAGCTTTGAGCTTTGTTTTGATACACAGAACACAGAAATCGTATGGTTCATACAACACACACAACAAACGAGTTCCCTAACTTTGCATCTTTGCGCTCTCTTGTTTCAGGTATACTTTCAGGTGCTAGGCTAATCCTGGCAGTACAATCTGCTTAGGCTGTTGTACCCTGAGAAACAGACGGGTTCACCTGGGTGGCCCGAAATCTGTTTTAAGGGAAGCGTGATCTTCACGTGCCTCAGTCACCATTGTTTATGTTTTCCATTTACTTTTCTTTGTAATATGTTCTTGGTTAAGTTTATATTTTTTGTATTGTAATTCCTTTCAGTTTGATGTAGTTCTTCTTTATGTATTGTAATGATAATATTGATCAATAAATTTTTATTTTATTTGTTTGTGAACGGGTGTCCTACAAGCTTAAAACAGATTTTAAAAACTCGTTCACTATTTTGGTTTTTAAAAGTTTTATAATTTTTTTAGCAAACTTTTGTAGTTTGCATTGGTTTTATGTAAACCAAATTATTTCTGCCTTCACTAATTTTTTGTCTCTTGTTTCAGAAATGGCTACTGTTTCAGCAACCACATCAACCACTGTTGGATCCACATCCACCACCGTGGGACCATTAGTTGGTACCCAAGCAGCCCAAGCTATGGCTAATCATGATGAGAAGCCAGAAAAGTTCACTGGCTTGAACTTTAAGAGGTGGCAACAGAAAATGTTGTTTTATCTTACCATCTTGAACCTTGCGAGGTTCTTAACTAAGACCCCTCCTGTTCTTGCAGAAGGGACTAGTGATGCCCAATCTGTGAGTGCAGTTGATGCATGGAAACATTCTGAGTACCTATGCCGCAACTATGTGTTGAATGGCCTCTCGGGTGCATTGTATAATGTGTATTTCAAGGTTCCAACTGCCAAAGAATTATGGGAGTCATTGGAACGCAAATACAAGACCGAGGATGCGGGTACAAAGAAGTTTGTTGTGGCAAGATTTTTGGACTATAAAATGATTGACTCAAAACTGTTATGAGTCAAGTTCAAGAATTGCATATTATTCTTAGTGACATTTTGTCTGAAGGAATGAATCTTAGTGAAACATTCAAAGTGGCAGCAATTGTTGAAAAGTTGCCTCCTAGTTGGGTGGACTTCAAGAATTACCTTAAGCATAAGCGAAAGGAAATGACAATTGAAGACCTTGTTGTTCGTCTTCGTATTGAGGAAGACAATAGGTTGTCACACAAAGGAAGTCAAGTTGAAGCTTCAGCAAAAGCAAACCTTGTGGAACATGGTCAATCCTCAAGGGGTCACAAGGGTAACAAAGGCCACAAGTTCAATGGCAAGGGAAAGAACAAAGGTGTTGACCTTGGGCCAAAGAAAGGTGGTGTGAAGAAGAAGGTTGGTCCCTTTAAAGGGAAGTGTTACAACTGTGGACAAACTGGTCACCGTGCTGACCAATGCAAAGAGCCTAAGCGTGACACAGCTCTTATGGTTGATGATGATGGTATGCCTTTAGTGGCCATGATTTCAGACCTCACTGCCAGGATGGAGGAGGTAAATTTGGTGGCTAATGAGCCAAAAGGGTGGTGGGTTGATACTGGGTCAACCCGTCATGTGTGCCCAGACAAGAGCCTCTTTAATACGTTTAAAGAGGTGGTGGGAGAAGAGAAGTTGTACATGGGAAATGCTGCTGCAGCTGATATCAAGGGAGAAGGTGATGTGATCTTAAAGTGGACTTCTGGGAAAGAGCTCACTTTGAAGAATGTGCTTTATGTTCCTGACCTGCGCAAGAGTCTTGTGTCGGGTTGGATGCTTAACAAGTTTGTTTTCGTTTGGTTTTTGAGAGTGACCAGTTTGTTTTAAGTAAGTGTGGTATGTTTGTTGGAAAGAGATATGCCCAAAATGGCATGTTTAAACTTAATGTAATGGCTGTTAAGAAAAACATGAATAAAAATGATAGTACTTCTGCTTACTTGGTTGAGTCTCCTAATGTTTGGCATGGAGGTCTTGGTCATGTAAATTTTAATTCGATGCGTCGTTTAATTAAATTAGATTACATACCAAATTTTGCCATTGACTCTAAAACAAAATGTAAAACATGTGTTGAAGCCAAACAAACAAGATCATCCTTCAAATCAGTTGAAAGAATAACTGAACCCCTTGATCTGATTCACATTGATGTGTGTGACTTAAAATCAATTCCCACAAGAGGCGGTAATAAATATTTTATTACTTTTATCGATGACAATACAAGATATTGTTATGTTTACTTATTTAAGAGTAAGGATGAAGCAATTGACAAGTTTAACTTGTATAAAGCTGAAGTTGAGAATCAACTCAACAAGAAAATAAAGCGTGTGAGAAGTGATAGAGGAGGTGAATATGTTTCACCATTTGGGGAAGTATGTGCACAAAGTGACATCATACACGAATGTACCCCTCCTTATACACCCCAATCAAATGGTATTGCGGAACGAAAGAATCGTACATTAAAAGAAAGATGAATGTCATGTTGATAAGTTCTGGGATGAGCTAGGACATGTGGGGGGAGACCATTTTATCGGCCAATTTTTTATTGAATAAAATACCTTTCAAGAATAAGGATGTAACACCACATGAGTTATGGTGGGGACATAAATCATCCTATAAATACTTGAAAGTGTGGGGGTGCTTGGCCAAGGTGATTGTTACACCCCCTAAGGCACTTAGAATAGGGCCCAAAACTGTTGAATGCATTTTCATTGGATATGCCAAAAACGGTAGTTCACACCGTTTTCTTGTATATGAATCTAAGAATCCTGATGTGCACAAGGACTCTGTCATAGAGACAAGGCAAGGAAATGTGACTTACTTTGAAGAAGAGTTTCCTATGTTAGTACAAACTCATACGAGTTCTTCAAATCATGCAAGTTCATCAACAATGGTTGATGAGATTGTTCGAGAGGAAACTCAAGAACGATCAGAGGTTGAAGAGGGTGAGCAAAGAAGAAGTAAAAGGCAAAGGATTGAGAAATCCTTTGGACCTGACTTTCTTACATACATGGTTGAGAGTGAGCCTCAAACCTATCGAGAAGTAGTCACCTCTTCAGATGGACCTCAATGGAAAGAAGCCATCAAGAGTGAATTTGATTCTATCTTGCAGAATCATACTTGGGAGTTAGTGGACCAGGGTGCAAGCCACTTGGATATCGATGATATTTAAGAAAAAGATGAAAGCGGATGGCTCTGTCGACAAGTATAAGGCAAGGCTTGTGATCAAAGGGTTTAGACAAAAGGAAGGTCTTGACTATTTTGACACATACTCGCTGTGACTAAAATAACCTCTATTAGGTTGGTGCTTGCAATAGCAGCTTTGAGAAACTTGGAAATACATCAAATGGATGTAAAAACCGCATTTCTCAACGGGGAATTAGAGGAAGAGATTTACATGGAGCAACCAGAGGGTTTCTCTGCTCCTGGCCAAGAGGGCAAAGTGTGTAAACTCGTCAAGTCATTATATGGCTTGAAGCAAGCTCCAAAACAATGGCATCAAAAGTTTGACCAAGTTATGCTTAACAATGGTTTCAAAATAAATGAATGCGATAAATGTGTCTATGTGAACGACACTTCTAAAGGTTATGTGATCTTATGCCTTTCTGTAGATGATATGCATATAATTGGGAGTGATGATAAGATGATCAGATCTACTAAAGACATGTTGAAAGCGAGATTTGACAAGAAAGATATGGGTCTAGCTGATGTGATTCTTGGAGTAAAGATCATTAGAACCCAAACTGGCTTGGTGCTAAGTCAATCTCATTATGTTGATAAGATCCTTCAGAAGTTCAATCCAGAGGACACGAGTGTAGCTCAAACTCCAATTGATACCTCTCAACATTTGTCAAAAAATAGAGGCGAGAGTGTTGCTCAATTGGAATACTCAAGGATCATTTGGCAGTCTTATGTATCTCATGTCATGTACTCGGCCAGACTTGGCATATGCTGTGAGCAGGCTAAGTAGATATACTAGTAATCATAGTTCAGAGCATTGGAAGAGTATGACAAGATTATTAAGATATTTGAGATACACGAGAAATTATGGACTGCATTATGGCCAAAATCCATGCAGTTGTGGAAGGATTCAGTGACGCCAACTGGATATCCGATCAGAAAGATTCTAGATCTACAAGTGGATATGTGTTTACCCTTGGAGGTGCAGCTATTTCTTGGAAGTCGTCCAAGCAAACTCTTATAGCTAGATTCCGATGGAATCTGAGTTTATCGCGTTAGATAAAGCTGGAGAAGAGGCAGAATGGTTACGTCAATTCTTGGAATATGTTCCAAGATGGCTTAAGCCTGTGAGGCCATCTGCATACATTGTGATTGCCAATCAGCTATTGGTATAGCTCAAAATGCAATGTATAATGGCAGATCAAGGCACATACGACGTCGGCATAACACGATACGACAACTACTCTGAACTGGAGTTATCACGATTGACTATGTGAAGTCAAAGGATAACATTGCGGATCCGCTTACAAAAGGCTTAAGCAGAGATGTAGTACATAAGTCGTCGATGGGAATGGGACTAAAGCCCTTGGAGTAAGTTTGTACAACGGAAAACCTATTCTAGAAGATTGGAGATCCCATGATCTAGGCTCAATAGGACCACCTAACTGTACAGCTAAGGTCACTGTGGAGGAGTACCTCAATTTACAAAAGGGAGTTACAAACTTCCTAGTCCATTCCTACATGAAATCAGTGATATCAAGAGAGGTTAAGCATATGGCTTTTAATGATTTGTAAATCACCTATGTTAGAGAGAAGTGGGGTCGCTTCGAATGGAATTGGGGGCACAATTCCTAGAGCTCTCGCAGAACCAGGATGGTGTTCCATGATTATAACGGACACAACTATGAGGGGTTAGCCAGACCAGGAAGAGTAATGCGTGATGCGTTATAACGTCTACGTAAAAAGGGGTTGGTTCAAGGACATCGCGTCTACTAATCGCTAGGAGACTAAGTATATGTCACAAAGGAGGGTTCAAAGGGAAACCTACCTATCCTGCATTACTTGACCGCTGAAATTTTATCGTGACACTTGAGTTTGTGGGATGATCTCCATTCATGTGGAGGAATGTTGGAAATTAATGAAAAATAATATTATATTAATAATTAATATAATAATTATTTAGTGATTAAAGCAATTGAATGAGAGATCATAAGCTTTAATTATGTGTTGGAACCTTAATGTGTGGGGAATTGTGCTTGTCCCACATTGGTGGATAGATAAAGCTTCTGTAGATTTATAATTAGAATTCTCTACACGAATGTATTCTTGTGTGACAACTCACACCCAGTGGCAGTCAGGAGGGAGCGAAGCACCCGACACGCGCACGAGCCCGCGCCCGGGCACGGGACCGGGACGAGGGCGATGGACGCAATGTGGCGCTTTGATGGCGCACTTTGCACTTCGCACTCGCACGCTCGCATCGCCGTGTATTCAATAGAGACTAATCATTTCGAATGATTAAGTTAGAGACTTTTCAAGCGTCTAACAGTCAAATGATTAAGTTACTGAATTCATTGTGCCATTGAATTCTAAAATTCAGTTTTATAAGTTTTAGAATTCATTGTGCTATTGAATTCTAGAGTTTAATTTTATTGAATTGTGTATTCGATAGAGACTAATCATTTCGAATTCTAATCAGTATAAATACAAAGCTTTGTGCTTTGTTTTGATATACAGAACACAGAAATCGTATGGTTCATACAACACACACATCAAACGAGTTCCCTAACTTTGCATCTTTGCGCTCTCTTGTTTCAGGTGTACTTTCGGGTGCTAGGCTAATCCCGGCAGTACAATCTGCTTAGGCTGTTGTACCCTGGGAAACAGACGGGTTCACTTGGGTGGCCCGAAATCTGTTTTAAGGGAAGCGTGATCTTCACGTCCCTCAGTCACCATTGTTTATGTTTTCCATTTACTTTTCTTTGTAATCAGTTATCGGTTAAGTTTATATTTTTTGTATTGTAATTCCTTTCAGTTTGATGTAGTTCTTCTTTATGTATTGTAATCATAATATTGATTAATAAATTTTTATTTTATTTGTTTGTGAACGGTTGTCCTACAAAAACTAACAAAAAAACGGACTTACAAGATAGAAGTAATCACATAACACATGACTAAACACGAACAGAATGCTAGCATAGCAGAAGGAGTGTCAATAGAGCTCTGCAAAAGAAGCAAAAGCCTAATATTGTAAAACTATCAACATGGAAAATAGAAAGTATTACTTGTGTGTATAAAAGATGAAGAAAAAACAACCATAAAAATACATGTGACTGCAAGAATAAGCATGCCCATTTGACAATATGTAGTACTCCATCATCAACATATTTATAAAGAATGTCCCTGTAAACAACAATAGTTATATTAACCTCCAATAACCACAACACATTTAATTAAAATGCCAAAACAACAAATTACAAGCAAATGACAGATAAACGGACAATAAGCTGCGTCACAAAGAGGACTCACTTGCTAACCGCCATGTATAACAAAGAAATCCCCCCTACAAGCAATGTGTAGCGCCGTCCCTGTGACACTGAGCCAAACCAAATCAAATGGAATAAAAAAATGCAGAAAATAGAATGACTTCTTCAATGATCAAATACCAATCACATTTGGCTGTATATATTTCAAACTTACCATCTTTCAATTCTTGTAAGAACTAAATTCACAAAATAAAAATTGTAAAAATAAGTTCGTTTATACCTTCATCAAGAGTGATGGTTACATAACCTTGGGAAGAAAGCTGAACAAGGAACTTCACTTCAACAAATCTTTGCTTATAGGGTGACATAGTGGAGCTCCAAGACCCTTTTTGAACAGATCTCCAATCTATCTTTTTCACATTCGCATAAACCCAGTGAAGCATTCCTGCAAACGTCTTCCTTTGTGAACTTATTTAATTCTCTAAATCATGAAAATCTACTTATGAATGGGTAAATTTGTCATGTCATGTTTCAATGTGCATGCCCATCATATTCAACCTAAAAGCATCTTAATTAGTTACCGGTAAAAACAAATTTGAATCAAGTGATCATATGTCGTGGGTAATCCTGGAACTAACGATACTTGATATGCTTTCGCATAACTTTGAAGTTTCATTCTTGAAATGCCATCAACAGAAACACGTCCACAATACTGAGAAGTGCCATGAATTGGAGAAGGGGTGAAATCTATTTTCGGATTTCCCACGTCAATATTGCCTGTGGTATAAACAAGGAAACCAATTAGTAATTCAACTATACTCAAATCAAGTGTGTCTAAGTAGTAAAAAACCTTTCATATGACACATCATGCCTAAAAGAGAACCCATAGATAGAAGATCTAGCAACACTATATATGACATATAACCTCAAAAGTTAACACACATTTTAAAGTTAACAACATCATAAATAGGATCACCATGTTGTACCGTGTGATTCGGGGGTGGGCATGGCACAAACAACGAGAATTGCTTCCTCAATCGCAGCCTTGACGGAAACATAATTGCATATGTTGGCTAATGATTGAATCATGGGTTCATTAAGCACACCACAATGCTTTTCAGATAACTCCATCTAGAAATGAAACAATCATGAAAATGAATTTACACTATAGATATGTGTCTTTAAGTTAACACGCCTCGCTTGCGGTATGTGCATATAATGTATCTATGTGTGGGCGCTCGGGGGACAAAAGTGAAAGTGCACTAATTTTAACGTTATTTTACTAATTTCGTGAAAATAATGTTAAAAGCGATGGACGGTTAATCATGCATCATGTGGTGGCGTTGATAGCCGAAAGACAAGGGGGTACATGCATTAATCGGCTTTTGTCTCAGTTGTTGAATGTTATGTGCCCTATATCCAAGGCTTGATGCAAAACTACTATGGAGCCGGGGGTCTCACTGAAGCAGCCTCTCTATTCCTACGGAGTAGAGGTAAGCCTGTCTACATCTTACCCTCCTGAGACCCTACCTTAGCTTTGCTATTGGTGGGATTTACTGAGTATGATGATGATGATGATATGTGTGTTTAAGTTAAACTAATTACCGTCGATTTTAAACATGCTTGGTCATCCACTAATGGTAGATTTTCATCTCTAATTACGGAATGGTGGATTAAGAGATGGGCTCTTGCTCCAAATAGAAGAAATTCAAGCATATCAATACTGGTGTCTAAATAAACAATTTTTGTGATGGCATGACGTATCTTCTCCGCAGTTTCTGAACTCGATGAGTTTTTGTACTGTACGTATAACAAGCATATAGTAAGTAATATCTAAAACCTTTATTACATATTTTATATATGGTCCTAATAATCCCACACTCCAAAATCTTAATTTCACACCATGTATACGGGCCGTATAACGTTATACGGTCCGTATAGAATAATTTGACATGACAAATATTAGGCCGTATAATGTTTTATAGCTCGTATACATAGAGAAAAATATTAAGTCGTATAACATTCTATACAGATCGTATAACATTATACGGGTCGTATAGCCAGGGGTGTAGGTACGTAGAGACGTACGGATCGGCCGAATCCATACCAAAAAAATTAGTGATAGACAATCGATGGTTCCTACATCGAAAATTTCCGAACACGTAGGAAAAAAATCTTGGCTACGCCACTGCGTATATCATTATAAGTTTGCGTCATATAACATTATAAGGGTCGTATAACATTCTATACGGTCGTATAACGTTATACGGCCCGTATACATAGACAAAAAAACATTCTCTGACATTTTTTTTTGTATACGGCCCGACCCGTATACAAGCCTTACCAGCTCCCACAAATTGAAAAGATATGCCTCTCGTTGTTTGATAGAACCACTCAGGTCCAGTTGTGAGTTTTCTAACGTCTTGGCGTGAATCACCATCAATATCATCATCATCCAAATAATGAGAGAGGTCTTCATGCTTTTAAATCAAACAAATTACAATGTTTGAAATTTATACCCTAATTAATTTTACCTACAAAAATGTAGGTAGGATGTAATCTAATCTGACACAGCTTCTCGTTTGTTGGCTTCGTCATGGGCTCATTTATAATATTTGAGTAGAAAAGGTCAAATAAACAAATCATAATGGCAAAATGAATAACCGATTGAGAAATTGATGATTTGTTTATGACAATTTTTATATAATATGTATATATTTTATATAATATTGTGAAGACATGCATGTAAATCACTTAAAGTATTAAACAGTGTGTATCCTGATCCTATCTGGGTTTTCGTCCCACTGTGTCGTCAGAGAGTTATGCTTTTGTGGCGGCACAACGACTGTTAAGTGGCAGCCGGCGTTGTGGTTTCCCGGGGAAACGCCCAAGCCAAACTTTGAAGCCAGTGTGGGCCCGGTTAAGACAACATAGTTTGGCTAGAGTGAGGCAACGGAGTACGGGACTCTCCAATTTGGAGAGTGCGGTAGCCTAATACAAGAAAGTCGCCGTTCTAAAAAAATGTATATATGCCACCATCGTTTGCAATATGTATATCCATACCACTGTCACTTGGAATACCAAAACACATGACGCCATCGTTTGTTTTAAGGGTTCCATGCCAATGTCGTTTAGAAGAGTGTCCAAAAGTCATCATTGTCGTTTGGTTGGAATCACTTTCGTTTCAGATGTATTACTGTTATTATTGATTCATAATCCCGCTCCGTTTGTGGTGTAACTTGGATTCTACACTCGTTACACCGTCACCATTTAAAATAAGAAATCCTTGTATTTAACATCCGAATTTGGACCTACACAAGGTGTACGATGAATAGCCACATTGAATTTTCTCTATAGATTGTTTTCCGCAATCTTAAATCTCCACCACCACCTAATCATTAGATATCTCAAGAGGACAAAGACCCCGTCCCCCATCGCTTTTATCAGAAGTGATGCAGTTCCAAGCCACCCAACACATTTTGGTATTCTCCCCATTTCTACCCATAAGAACCGTCTTCGCTTGGCTTCTAACATATCTAAGACCTTGGTCGGGGCTTAGTATAATGAGAAAAAATAGCTATGGAGGCTCTCTAGGACATATTTGACTATTATGACACATAAGATGTCCTTGTATGACGAAAAGATAAAGTCGTAACATGACAAAAAAAACCATCTACACGTGTTTCATATATATAGTGGTCGGTTAATAGTTTACAAGAAAGAAACCGTGGCCAGGCTAGTGGTTAGCATGGAAGTCGCTGTTGGAGGCCACTTGAGTTTGAGACTGAGCTCTCAAGAAGTTCAGCTCCACATTTTTATTATTATTGTTTAATTTTTTTCTTTTTAGAAAAACATTTTTTCGTCTTCACTTTTAATTTTAATATTTAACTGGTTTCGTTTTATTTTAATACATTATAGTTTTAAACAATAGTTTCCAAAGTCTGGTTTGTCTTCCACTAGCCTCACATAATATTTTCTAGTTTTATTTAACTGGTTTCGTTTTATTTTAATACATTATATCAATGCTTCACCATCTACTTTTTTTTCATTGTTGAAACGCCGTCCTCATAATATTTTCTAGTTATTATTTGTATTGATACTGAGAAGATTAATATGGATTATTTTAACATCTTTGACAAATCCTACATCGATCGTGAGTCGTGATCATGAGAAATTCTTGGTTATAAGACATGCTCTGCCTATTAAATCACCAACGTGTTTTGGACTTAGTAGTACTAGGATGGGTGACATCATGTGAAGTCTTCTGTTATTGTGACTCATGAAGAACCACACAAGGATACAAGACGCGTTACAATTCTTCTTAGTCTTACCCACTACTTCCATTATTTTAGCATGTATTGTTATCATTTTAGTAATCCATTAAGTCCATGATTCCCATTATTTACGGCTCACATGATGTAGTTCCATGCCTATTTAAAAGGGCTATTATTGTTTGAATGGGATATGAATGAAAGTTATAAAGTTTCTAAATTATTTCTCTAAATTTCTTTATGGTCTTCTCATCTATTTCTCTTGATTTAAGTTTGATATTTATCAGATTGTTATGGGCTAATACCATTGTAAGGTATGAGACTTGTCCCACATCGGTTGTATGGGCAACCAATATGGGGTTTATATACCAAATGGGTTCCCTCACCCACCATGCTAGTCCTTTTGGGTTGAGTTCTCTTGTTTGGTATGTAACATTGGTATCAGAGCCAGAACTCGGAGTGGTGGCCTGGAGAAAGGCAGCCGTGACCAACGTGGCCGTGACCAACGAGGCTCGGAGTGGTGGCCCATGGAGTGGTGGCCTGGAAAGAGCCAGCCGTGACCAACGAGGACGTTGGTCCTTTAAGGATGGTCGATTGTTATGGACTAATACCATTGCAAGGTATGAGACTTGTCCCACATCGGTTGTATGGGCAACCAATGTGGGGTTTATATACCAAATGGGTTCCCTCACCCACCAGTCTAGTCTTTTGGGTTGAGTTCTCTTGTTTGGTATGTAACATCTTCAATGAAGCGATCAAAAACAAATACGTGAGTTCCTCAATGAGCAACTTATCGCGGGCAAAACGAACAATATTAGTTGTAGAGGGGTCAGATGTTACAAATGATATCTGAGCCACTCATGTGTCGTTCAGGGCAGTGGAGAAAATCTCTTCGAGAACGATGTATCCGTGGGGGGGGGGGTTTATTAAAAGAATATATCTTTTAAAAAACTCGTTTATTCCACACTTCAATAAATGTATTTTTATGTATTAAATAATAAAAAGTTATATCTTTAAGAATCACAGGTATTGTCCGGGTCGAATAAATGTAATTTTGTATACCTAATAATAATAAAAGTTATATTTTTAAAAACCTTGTGCATTGTACGGGTTGAATAAATCTAATTTTATATACCAAATAATAAAAATGTTACATCTTTAAAAACCACATGTATTGCGTGTTGAATAAATGTAATTTTGTATACCAAATAACAAAAATGTTATATCTTTTAAAAAACCTACACGGTTGAATAAATCTAATTTTATATACTAAATAATAAAATAACTTATATCTTTAAAAACCACGTGTATTACACGGGTTGAATAAACGTAATTTTGTATAGCAAATAATAAAAAAAATTACATCTTTCAAAAAAACCCCGTGTATTGCACGGTCAAACAAATCTAATTTTATATACCAAATAATAATAAAAGTTATATCTTAAAAAGAACTAACTGATATACTCGATACACGATGGATAGGGCGATTAAAGATGGTTCTTGAAAAGAAGAAACGTTATTCAAAAAACAAATCAGCAGTGATAAAATGTTATTTCGACAATTTAATTTATAAATTATGTAATAAAATTCATATAATATTTTTAATAAGAAAAATAAAAATAAATAATGTATTAATACAAAGTTTGATTTCCGTGATAACAAAAATAAATAATTTTTAATGCAAAGTTTGGTTTTGGATAAATAATTTTGAAGTCTAATGAAGATTTCAAAATAGTATATTATCTCATATACGAATTGTTTTAATTTGTACAATTATCGTTTAACTAAAATTGATTATCTATAATTTAGGAGATAGAGACAGAAAACTAAATATTAAATAGCTCTAATGAATGACGTATGGCCCGTTGATTACTTTATTATATATATATATATATAGTGTGTATATATATATTCTTTATAAAATTGAAATGATAATCAAAATAATTAAAAGCATTTTTAATTAATTAGTATTTTTTAAAAATACTTAATGATAAAGATTTATCATAGATAGTTTGGTAAAAGAAAATAATTTTAAATAATCTTGAATAAACTATTTACAATTATATGGTGAATTGAAAGAATGTTATTAAATGTCAATAAATCAAATGATATAACTGAACCTTTAAAATAGCATGGAAATTTTCATTGGAAACGTTAAAGTAATTAAATATTAAAAAATTTAACGGATTAGCAAGTACCCAGTTAAAAATTAGTGTAAATAACTAATCATATGCAAACTTCTGTTAATAAATTTTTAATCAATAAAATATTGTTACAAAAGATAACAAAGAAAAGTGCATATACCTTAAAAAGAAAACACGTCTCTAATATCTCTTGCAAGTAATTTCTACACATTCATGAAGAAAATAATATTACAAACCCTTAACATGCTGATGGAGAGGGAAAAACCCGAGCATTAACGTATTTATCTTAAGGTTTTTATTGTGTTTTAGTGATTATATTGTTTGAATATGATAACTACGAGAAATTGTGGTTTTGCATATTAATTGCTTAAATTGACGGAGTTAAAGTATTGGAAGATGAAGTGGAACACTCGAAGATGATGAGCGAGGCAAAATACATTTTTGGGACTTGTTTTAGCTAAGAAGATAGATTGGAAGCATGGAAAACATGGAAGAATGAAGTTTGGGGGCGTAATGGTCATTTGGTGAAAGTTAAACACGAAGAAATGAAAGTTGGAGAAACTCGTCGTAAGTCATGGTCGGGTGGCCGTAAGTTACGGCCAAGCATGATTTGTAACAAGAAGTTAGAAAGTTCCAGCCGTAAGTTAGTGTAGGGGCGTAACTTACTGTGGGGTTCAGGAGGAGATCCGGGTGTAATTTTTTTTAAGTATAAAAGCACTTTTCAAAACCCTAATCGAGGGATCCAGCCGTGGGACGAAAATTGATGATCTAGAAGCACTTCTGGGATGACTTTTTACCTTTTCCATCATTGTTTTTCATCAAAACGAAGATTATGAAGATGAATTCAGCCATAATTCAAGCGACCGAAGATCAAATCACCAACATGAGCGGCTAAATCTTTCGTGGTTTCCTCCGGGTGGAGGATTCTTGTAAGTGGACGGATTTTATGTGTTCTTCATTGTAATTGAATTTGGTAATCTAAGCGTTGATGCTTTTAACCTGCTGATTTAATTGATTGGTTGTAACCGGTTGATTTTTATTAGAACCTTAGTTCTAATTCATTCAATTCCCGAGAGTTCTAGTAATTGGGATATATTTGATAGGGATTGTGTAACACCCTAACCGATGGCGGAAACATCGGGATGAGACGAAAACGAGATTGCTCATTGCTCACAACATTATTAAGTGACAATAATTAATTAAACCATATTTCATTTCATAAGAATTGTCAAATACATCAATGTAACAAAACAAAGAACAACCTAACATTTGCAAAGTCATAAAAAGATTGATACGTCGACATTAAACCTAACGTCTAATTTGTGTGTATCTAGTCCTTGCTATATTGTTTTCATAGCGTCATCTCCTTCAACCTGTAACATGTTTTAAAATAAAGTCAATGCAAAAGCAAAGGCGAGTACACAAGTTTAAGCATAGCATACGTATACGAATAAAGTTTTAACAATCCTCATGGCAACCAAATCTATACAAGAGCAATATCAAGGCATGCAATGCTAATAATCAAACCCGTAACGCAATCACGATGTTTTAACATGACCTCACGAATAACACGATGGAGGTGGATGCGTGAATTCCTATAGCGCTAAGCATGTCAAACAAAGGCTAAAAATAGTTAATGACTAAAGCATAGCACAACGTTTATCCCCAGACAAGCAACAAGTATACGATTCAAGTAGTCATGTGTATAGGATTGTTTGTGCGTTTCATAAAGTTTAAGTGTTTGTGATTTTTGTATATGGAAACATGTTACACCCAAAAAGTGATATAAACAAATGTGGGTCGAGTGTACTCACAGAATTGCTAAGTCTTCTTTGGAAATCCCACGACGAGTTGATGAGTGGGAGAAAGGGACACCAATGCCACCTTAAATGACAACGAACATGGATGAATAATCGAATCGGAGTTGAAGATACGTGTACGTTTAGCACGGAATTTATGTAACGACTCTAAAGTTAAATTCGTCAAAAAGTGTTATCAAAATAATACAATAAATATACATATTTTTGGCGAAAAGTATAAAAGATATATAGATATTTGCAGTTGGATAAATATATTCCTTCGTTAAATTATTATGTTTTGTCGACGAGAATAATGGATGCGTACTTATATATTTTGGTGAAAAAGATTACTAGATAAATATATAGTTTGGCTAAAAGAAAATAGATAAATGTATATTTTGACGGCACGGGATAATAGATATATATGCATGTTAACGAAAAGAATAGTAGCTAAATATATATATTGTTCGTCGGAAACACATATTATATATATACGTTGTCGTTAGAGAAGTATCATTTTTGAAAAGTATATAACATATATTTATTTTGTCGGAAGGAATACTGTTTATATCTTGTCGTTAAATAGATATTTATTTGTCGAAAAGAATAATAATTAAATATGTTGTCGAACAATATAATAATTAAATGGATTTTGTCGAAAGCAGAAAGGTGTAAATATATATATTGCCGGAAGAATAATAAATCAATATATATTTTGTCGAAAGATGTAACGAATAAGTATATCTCGTCGATAGATATAATAAATAAATATATATATTAGTCGAAAATCGGGCAGAGTTTCCCCTGTTTTAGAACGATCCCGACAACGCGAGTTGTCGATACATTGTCAAAACACAACGATAAACACTGCAAGAATCGACGATACAATATAAATATATTTTTTTACATAATCTATTTGTGTTACAAATTATATAACGTTCGGCTACGTGATTAAAACAATAATTAGTTATGAAAACGTCATTACAAAGTTTCGAGTCGATAAATTATACCACAACATGCATTGACCCGACAGTTGACTGTTTGACCAGAGTTGACCGGCAGTTGACTGAGTTGACCGGGACTTGAACCGTGCTGACCCGAACAGAATTTAAATCGAACAGGTGTATGACCCGAGCCGACTCAACCCGTTCACCACTGTCGTGTTGAACCTGAAACGAACCGAACAAAGACCGATTGAATCGAACTGATCGGAGAATGAATTAAATAACCTTAAAACTTTACCTGAGACAACACGAAATCGGAACCCGAAACTCGAACCGACACAAATCAGAACCGAGTTTGAATTCGACGTGCACCCGAGCTATCCCAAAACTTGAATTTGCAACTGAACCGGAAGCAACCACTCCCAAAACCGCACCTGAAACCTGAACGCGAACCCGAATCAAGACTCGAACTCTAAACTGAGACGAAACGTAACCTGAACTGAGGCGGGGAGAGTGCGGCCAAGGCGCTGTTATGCTATTGTCGCCGCCGCTGATATGCGGCTTCTGCCACCGCCACGCTTGCCCCGGCACCGCCGTAGACTGCGGCGCTGCAGCCGTCGTTGCTCTTCGTCTCTCTAGTCTCTCACTCTCTTCGTCTCTCTCTCATCATATCCTCGTCTCTCTCTCTTCGCCTCTATCTCATCGTCGTGTCGTCGAGGTGCTCTACACCGCCACCACCGTCATGGTGGTGCGGCTGCCGTTTAATCAAGAGGGTGAGAGGCGAGAGGGGGTTGCGGTGTTGTGGTGGTTCTGCAGTGTCTTGCCGGAAAAACTGGAGGAAGGAGAGGGGGATAAGAGCTGGGGGGTTGTTGTCGGAGGTGAGGGTGTTACCGGAGAAGAAGGGTGCCGCCAGAGACCGTCGTCGCCGGACCAACGCTGGAGCTCGCCGGAGATCGATTCTGGTCGCCGGAAATTCAGAGAGAAAGGGGGCTAGGGTTTCTAAATGATGAAGAAGGAGAGGGTTAGGTTTATATAGGCTAGGGTTTTGAGTGTGTTGGGTCTAAGGCCCGGTTCATGTGTTTTACGCGGCCCGTTATGGTTCTGAAACCCGTTTTCGAACCCGAACGTGACATAACAGGGTATAATATCATTTTTAGGTTTAAACGCGCGATTTAAACGTCGGCGCTCGAAAATGATTGCGTTCAGTTGTCGTTTCGTTAAAACGCGTAAAAACGCGTAGTTTTCCGATTTTAAACCGTTTTTCGATCCGATTGAAGTTGCGACTCAGGAAATAGAAAATGAGCGTGAATTTTTTATAAAAATAATAAATCTTGGAAATACGAGGCGTTACAGTCTCCCCTCCTTTAGGAAATTTTGTCCCGAAATTTATTCAAGTGGAAGACTTTAGAAAGATTTGGCTATAGAATGATCGTCTAAAATTGAGACTTGGATGTTTGGACACATGAGGGAAAGCATGAAGTTTAGAGCATCGAAGAGTTAGGTTTGCAAGAAGAAGTTGCTTGACTTAGAAAGATTAAAGCCATCAAGCGTAAGTAAAGCGCGCAAGTATGCGTATAGGAGAGCGGTTTAAACGAGCTTGAATAACTCAATGATACGCCTTCTAAACAGGAAAGCTCTCGTAAGAAGTGGTATGCAGTTTAATGGTGAGTGTAGTCGAACCGTAGGTTGCTAGAAAGTTCAATCGACTTTGAAGAGCGTTAATAAATCTCGGTTTTGCAGAGAGTAGCTTAATGATGGAAAACGAGAAGGTTAGGTATTTAAAATAAGCTAGTTATCGAGGTAGCGGCCAATTAAGTGCGTTACCCTCAACGAGAATTGGAGATAACTTTGGAGTAAGAAGGCATTTAGGGTTTGAATGCTTACACGATTGATGGTAAACGAGGTTGCATAAAAAGACAAGGTTAACGGGCTAACGGAGGCATAAGAGCGGACGATTGATTCGATCAACGAATACTCGTGTAAGGTTGGCATATGTATATGGACAAACGAAAATGTTACGTTAGGGATTAAGACTCGTCGTGGATAATCGGGTAGCGCGCACTTAGCAATGCAGTTGTGAGTTGTTTAAAGCTGGCGTGTTAGGTCATATTATGGTCTGTAAATCACCGAATTTCTCATGGCACGTATTACGAAAGTTTGGCAGCATGGTGAAAACACTTATGTATAGGAAGTACCAGCGGCGTATCCACCATGTTTTGACCACGTTGCGACCGTTTCGTTACTCGATGCAATGTTACGTTCCGTGTGTTACCATACGCGGTAGTACACTCTATGGTTCTCATGCGCTTATCGCTATAATCCCGTGTGCACCCGCGATTATACCGATCATCACATGATCCGCATAGCGTGTACTAGCAGCGCATGAATAAAGGTGTACATAAATTCTGAAAATAAGTTTGCGTGCGTGTAAGAATGTAGTGCGTAGGCATGTTTGCGTGCAAATAGCTTGTGGCCCACGTAAGCGAATCCCTCGAGTTTCGCTCACGCATAGGCACGAATATGAATACGAGTACAAGTATAGGTATGTGTATGAGTATAAGCATAAGTATGGAAATAAGTATAAGCATGGATATAAGACGTATATGCATGAATGTGATGATAAGTATAAGTGTAACACCCCTGCCCCTCGTTATCACCAATATTGTCCGCTTTGTCCTTGATGGGTGGCCCATCCAGGAACTCACGGCTTTGTTTTTGTTTGCCCTGGTGGAGACTTCCCAGGAGGTCACCCATCCTAGTACTACTCCCACTTGAGCACGCTTAACTGTGGGGTTCTCCTCTCATCCACTAGCATTAAGCCCAAAACGCGTTGGTGATTTTAGAGGTAGGGCATTACTTATGAGCCAGGAATTTCTCCTGTCCACGGACGATGTTGGGAGGTATGCCATTAGGTGTTATAATAAGCATGAAAGATGACACGTATTTTCATGAACATGAATATGTGTATAATTATGAACGTCAACAAGTGTAACAGACGATAATTGTGCGTATGATATGAATTGAATGCTACGAATTTATTTACATAAAATAGTCGAGAGATCAGGGTGTGTGAAGCGAACGATATAATTAAAAGTCATGCAACAGTTGACTAAACCATGTACGAGGATACGCATGTATTGTTGTTTGAGCAAAACTTTGAGGTTATCGCTTCTAAAATAGGCTTAAGTTTAACTTAGAATATAGGATCTAGTGTGTGAATATAAAGGAATATAAGGTACTTATTGATTATGCGTTACGTATTTTGTAAAGGACGGGAGTGCTACCATTTGTTTTAAAAGAATTTAAGTAGGTCGAAAATGGTTGATCTTCATAAAGTTTTCTTGCCCACGTGTTTTGAAACTCATGTGACATTTCGGGAGGTGTATGATAAGGTCTTAAAATAGTAAGTTCGCATTGTTTTCAAAGGATATAAGAGATTTGAAATTTAGTGGTGCTTGTGAAACGTTGACCCTTGAGAGGAAATCCGTGTTAATTGATTTAATGACCGTTGGAAAACGTTTAGCAAAATGTTTTCTTAATCGCGATGAGAGATTTAGAGGGTGTTTGGGGTTGAGTCTTGAAAATAGATTATGCGTTCTGAATAATCAAAATCAGATAATTAGTTGTAACAAAACATACTGTAGGAAGATAGTGTTTGGATTTGATTATGTTATTTGATATCACAAAAATCAGGTAATAAACTATTTGAGTGTTTGAAAAATATATATACATGTATATATAAAGTTATAAATAGATGAGCTTTGATCTCTAAAATACGTAAAACAAATCAGTTTTTTTTTTTAATTATTTACCAAACACTAAAAATAGATTTTTATTTATTCATTTATTTAATATTTGCGCTTTCAAACACAAAAAAAATATTAGGTTGCAAAAACAATCCCAAACACACCTTTAGTACAAGACCTCATAATGCCTATAAGATATTGGTTTGATTTTTTTTTTTTTTTTTTACAAACGAAAATTTTTAACATCAAGTTATTGCGTGAGCGTGTTTTAGTGATTAAGTTAAACATAAGACTTGTGGGCAAGGTATTCCTTGGACCGATTAAGTTGGTAGGTAGCATTCTGTCGAGCTTTGAAAATCGTAAAACAAAACGTTTCATGTGGTGACCAAGTATATGCGTATGGGATTTATATGAAATAGATTACAGGATGGGAAATACGTTGGATAAAATAGTACGTTTTGAAATTCGTCTAAGTAAGAATTTTGACAATATGATAAAAGATTTAGGTATACAATTTAAACATGTGGTTTGTGTAATAAAGTCTCCAAGAAGGAGGGTTGGTAACGATCACCGAGGTATGGGAATCACCCCTAATTCGTTGGTGAGGTCGTTTTAAGGAAGGAAGGAAACGAAGTTTGATCGTCTAGGTAAGGAATTCACTCCTATCTCGACGACGGTCTCCATTTTGGACTTTTCGAGAAATATAAGTCTAGTTGATGACGTTTTGAAGTCATGTATGCAAATAATGTATAAGTGGATGAAAAGGTTTAATATGAATTGCGTAAAAACCTTAAAATAAATTAGAAACTTGAAAGAAATGGTAACAAGTATATAAAAGTCATGTATAAATTGAAATGGTATAAAAGAGAGTCTCAGAAAACATTAGACTGTTTCGGGTAGAGAAACGTCGACTATTCCAAAGTGAATCGAAGATCCTTTCAAATTAGAGAAACGTGCTTTGGCCTATAGGTAAAACGCTCTCGTCGAGAAGCGATTAACGGCATTTTACCCTTCCAGTTATTACACGTCTCTAATCGATTGGAAAATCGAAACTTTGGCAAGATTGAAAATCGAGGAATGGGACTTAATCGACAAGGTGCGGGTTTCACCCCTAACTCGACGATTTCGTACCCTAAGTGTGGTTGGCACTCTTCGGGTCAAAATTAATTTCGACACTTTGACGAGAGTCCACTAGAGTTTGAATGGGAAGTTTTCCATCAAGGTGTGGATGTCACTCCTAACTTGATGGTGTAACCTCGTAAAAATATAAAGAATAAGCGTAATGAGAATCGTTCACCAGATTGTGGATATCACGCCTATTTTGGTGAAGTCGTCTCACTTGTGTAATACGAGTGTTTTCGAGTTTAGTATAATCGAGTAATATGCATTAGGGAAGGCGTATGATTGAAATAATGTAACGAGTATGAACACGTAAAGCATTTCATAAATTTAACATATAAGAGACGTTTTAAGAAATTAGCATGTGAATCACGTATGGTCAAGTATGGTACTTAACTATAGACTAGGTCAAAAGCGTAGCAATCTACCTAATTCCCTATAGTTATGGCTCTGATACCAATCTGTAACACCCCAACCGATGGCGGAAACATCGGGATGAGACGAAAACGAGATTGCTCATTGCTCACAACATTATTAAGTGACAATAATTAATTAAACCATATTTCATTTCATAAGAATTGTCAAATACATCAATGTAACAAAACAAAGAACAACCTAACATTTGCAAAGTCATAACAAGATTGATACGTCGACATTAAACCTAACGTCTAATTTGTGTGTATCTAGTCCTTGCTATATTGTTTTCATAGCGTCATCTCCTTCAACCTGTAACATGTTTTAAAATAAAGTCAATACAAAAGCAAAGGCGAGTACACAAGTTTAAGCATAGCATACGTATACGAATAAAGTTTTAACAATCCTCATGGCAACCAAATCTATACAAGAGCAATATCAAGGCATGCAATGCTAATAATCAAACCCGTAACGCAATCACGATGTTTTAACATGACCTCACGAATAACACGATGGAGGTGGATGCGTGAATTCCTATAGCGCTAAGCATGTCAAACAAAGGCTAAAAATAGTTAATGACTAAAGCATAGCACAACGTTTATCCCCAGACAAGCAACAAGTATACGATTCAAGTAGTCATGTGTATAGGATTGTTTGTGCGTTTCATAAAGTTTAAGTGTTTGTGATTTTTGTATATGGAAACATGTTACACCCAAAAAGTGATATAAACAAATGTGGGTCGAGTGTACTCACAGAATTGCTAAGTCTTCTTTGGAAATTCCATGACGAGTTGATGAGTGGGAGAAAGGGACACCAATGCCACCTTAAATGACAACGAACATGGATGAATAATCGAATCGGAGTTGAAGATACGTGTACGTTTAGCACGGAATTTATGTAACGACTCTAAAGTTAAATTCGTCAAAAAGTGTTATCAAAATAATACAATAAATATACATATTTTTGGCGAAAAGTATAAAAGATATATAGATATTTGCAGTTGGATAAATATATTCCTTCGTTAAATTATTATGTTTTGTCGACGAGAATAATGGATGCGTACTTATATATTTTGGCGAAAAAGATTACTAGATAAATATATAGTTTGGCTAAAAGAAAATAGATAAATGTATATTTTGACAGCACGGGATAATAGATATATATGCATGTTAACGAAAAGAATAGTAGCTAAATATATATATTGTTCGTCGGAAACACATATTATATATATACGTTGTCGTTAGAGAAGTATCATTTTTGAAAAGTATATAACATATATTTATTTTGTCGGAAGGAATACTGTTTATATCTTGTCGTTAAATAGATATTTATTTGTCGAAAAGAATAATAATTAAATATGTTGTCGAACGATATAATAATTAAATGGATTTTGTCGAAAGCAGAAAGGTGTAAATATATATATTGCCGGAAGTATAATAAATCAATATATATTTTGTCGAAAGATGTAACGAATAAGTATATCTCGTCGATAGATATAATAAATAAATATATATATTAGTCGAAAATCGGGCAGAGTTTCCCCTGTTTTAGAACGATCCCGACAACGCGAGTTGTCGATACATTGTCAAAACCAACGATAAACACTGCAAGAATCGACGATACAATATAAATATATTTTTTTTACATAATCTATTTGTGTTACAAATTATATAACGTTCGGCTACGTGATTAAAACAATAATTAGTTATGAAAACGTCATTACAAAGTTTCGAGTCGATAAATTATACCACAACATGCATTGACCCGACAGTTGACTGTTTGACCCGAGTTGACCGGCAGTAGACTGAGTTGACCGGGACTTGAACCGTGCTGACCCGAACAGAATTTAAATCGAACAGGTGTATGACCCGAGCCGACTCAACCCGTTCACCACTGTCGTGTTGAACCTGAAACGAACCGAACAAAGAACGACTGAATCGAACTGACCGGAGAATGAATTAAATAACCTTAAAACTTTACCTGAGACAACACGAAATCGGAACCCGAAACTCGAACCGACACGAATCAGAACCGAGTTTGAATTCGACGTGCACCCGAGCTATCCCAAAACTTGAATTTGCAACTGAACCGGAAGCAACCACTCCCAAAACCGCACCTGAAACCTGAACGCGAACCCGAATCAAGACTCGAACTCTAAACTGAGACGAAACGTAACCTGAACTGAGGCGGGGAGAGTGCGGCCAAGGCGCTGTTATGCTATTGTCGCCGCCGCTGATATGCGGCTTCTGCCACCGCCACGCTTGCCCCGGCACCGCCGTAGACTGCGGCGCTGCAGCCGTCGTTGCTCTTCGTCTCTCTAGTCTCTCACTCTCTTCGTCTCTCTCTCATCATATCCTCGTCTCTTCTCTCTTCGCCTCTATCTCATCGTCGTGTCGTCGAGGTGCTCTACACCGCCACCACCACTCATGGTGGTGCGGCTGCCGTTTAATCAAGAGGGTGAGAGGCGAGAGGGGGTTGCGGTGTTGTGGTGGTTCTGCAGTGTCTTGCCGGAAAAACTGGAGGAGGGAGAGGGGATAAGAGCTGGGGGGTTGTTGTCGGAGGTGAGGGTGTTACCGGAGAAGAAGGGTGCCGCCAGAGACCGTCGTCGCCGGACCAACGCTGGAGCTCGCCGGAGATCGATTCTGGTTGCCGAAAATTCAGAGAGAAAGGGGGCTAGGGTTTCTAAATGATGAAGAAGGAGAGGGTTAGGTTTATATAGGCTAGGGTTTTGAGTGTGTTGGGTCTAAGGCCCGGTTCATGTGTTTTACGCGGCCCGTTATGGTTCTGAAACCCGTTTTCGAACCCGAACGTGACATAACAGGGTATAATATCATTTTTAGGTTTAAACGCGCGATTTAAACGTCGGCGCTCGAAAATGATTGCGTTCAGTTGTCGTTTCGTTAAAACGCGTAGTTTTCCGATTTTAAACCGTTTTTAGATCCGATTGAAGTTGCGACTCAGGAAATAGAAAACGAGCGTGAATTTTTATAAAAATAATAAATCTTGGAAATACGAGGCGTTACAGGTTGGGTTTGGTAACTTCAATTGATGTTCATATGATAACTTTTCATTGTCTTGCAATCAAAGTACTTAGTCTTTGAATAATCACAACCCATTAATTGAGTTATACAATCATGTTTATGTGATTGTTACATTGAAATCCACTTTGAGTCTAAAATCCGGAGGAACCATCTTCTTTCTCATTGTTACAAACTCTTTTTTGTAAGTTTTAATTTAGTTCAAAACACTCAAACACTCGATTTTACATTCTTGCAATTAGATCTTTAGTACTTAATCAACAAACACTTTCCACCATACTCCTCGTGGTTCGACACCCGACTTACCCTATCTAATAAGGTAGTTGAGTTTGAGTTTTTACTCGTATTTTTTGACTGACCCTTCGACATCGGTCACATGCTTGAAAACTAAAATGTTAAGATTGATTTTTATGGTCATTGTCATGGAAACCACAATCGAAAGGGTAAGCATGTGAGTTTTGCATAAAGTACAATTTAGTTAGTTATGTAGAACATGACAAAAGAAAAAAACACAAATAACGAAGCTAATTAAGATGATTAACACTAATGAAAAAATGATCGTTATTAAATTCAACACTCGTGTAAAGAAACAACCTAATTAAAATATGTATCTATACATAACTACGAACACATGATTTCAGTGATTAACATTCATGAAAATAAGGATCATTATCAATTGACACTCATGTAAAGCAACAACCTATTAAAAATAGGAATATTGGATTTTAATGATCCCAACTTTCACCAATTGGCCGCCAATAATCTCAACTTCAAAAAATTTCCTCTAACAATCCCAACTTGTAAGAATTTGCCCCCATCGATCATTTTCTAACTAGGTTTGTTTTTTTTTGACGTGCAGCTTATGTGGCACAAACCTAGTTATTTGATAATGTGTCTGCTTATGTGGCACAAACTTAGTGTTTGGACTTTAATAATCCCAGCTTTCACCACCATCAATAACTACCACCACCATCAGCCACCACCAACAACTAGGTGGGTGGCGGCTGGTGGTGGTGGCTGATGGTGGTGGTGGTGGTGGCGGATGATGGTTGGTGGGTGGTGGTGGGTGGCGGTTGATGGTGGTTGCGGCTGTGATGATGGTGGTGGTGGTGATAGTTGTTGATGGTGGTGAAAGTTGGGATTATTAAATCCAAACACTAAGTTTGTGCCACATAAGCAACCACATCATCAAATAACTAGGTTTGTGCCACGTAAGCTGCCACGTCAACAAAATACTAACTGAGTTTGAAAAGGATTGATGGGGGCCAAATTCTTACAAGTTGGGATTGTCAGAGAGAATTTTTGAAGTTGGGATTAATGCCGGCCAATTGACGAAAGTTCAGATTATTAAAATCCAATATCCCTTAAAAACTAGTAGTGGACCCGTCCGGTGGACGGGTTTTTAAAGTTGTAATGACGAATATTTTTGTATATAATTATATGTATAACATGAATTGATGCAGTCAAAGAACTCTAGTAAAAATAATGAGCGCCCTTTTCCTTAGCAGATGCTTGTAATTTCTTAAATTTCATTTCTCATGACTTAAAAATCTGGCAAATTCTTTGCTCATATCACTATCTGGTTGTTAATTTACATATAAAACAATGATTCTATTAACCTAGATCAAGCTCACCTTGAATCTCAGCATAACTCTCAGAGGCAAAACAACAAACATCTATAGTGCCACCCAACAATTAACACCACATATACTTCCTTGCAAAAACTAAAGAGTATATTAAAAGGAAATTTATTTATTTATTTACTATACTACAAAATTAGATGGGGAATAGTGTCAGGTAGCTGCCTGGCACTCCCCCATTCCCTATTGGACCACACTGTTTATATTTTATATTCATCGTAATATTACCGTTTTACCCTTGCTTATAATTAGCCCACAACTCAAAATAAAATTACGCTTTTGTCCCCAGCTCAGAATTACGATTTCGCCCTCGATTCAAAAATACGATTTTGCCCTCAGCTCAAAATTACGTTCTTGCCCCCGGTTCAAAATAAAATTATGTTTTTGCCCCCAGCAAAAAATTACGATTGTGCCATCTGTTAAAAATATGATTTTCCCCGTTTAAAAAATTATAATTGCGACATCAGTTCAAAATTACGTTTTTGCCCCTGTTCAAAATAAAATTATGCTTTACCCTAACTCAAAATTACGATTTCGCCATCGGTTCAAAATAAAATTATGGTTTTCCCTCCAGCCTAAAATTACGATTATGCTTTAGTTCAAATTTATATTATTTTGTTACCCCAAGTTTAAATTACGAATTTGCCCCTGCGCAAATTTACAATTTTGCCCCTGTTCCAATTTACAATACTGCCATCACTTTAGTTTTGCCAAATTACGATTTTACCCCGGTCAAAAAATAAAACTTTCGCTTAGTCAAAGATAACAGTATTACCACTGTTTTAGTTTTTTTTAGCAAAACTATAAAAGTGTTTTGTTTTAGTTACTTGACTCGATTTATTGTTTTTCATGTCAAAAGCTGCCTAACACTCACTTGTTTTTCAGCCATCGACCCCGCAACGCGGACGGGGCATCAACTTGTAATATACGTTTACTCAAAACCCCCTAAACCATTATATTAAAAAATTAGATTATAACGGAATAACGTATGTTTTCTATTCTATTAAATATTTAGATAAAAATAAAGAAAATGGGAAAAGGTGGCTCAGTCAACCTGACATGCCAGTTTAGATTTTGACACGTACCAAAAAAGTGACATGTTTTTTTGTCCGCTACCCTACCAACCCAACCCACCCACCGTGCATCTCTAGAAATTAGCATACCATAGAGGATAGAGGAAAGGCAAATAGTAGCATCAAACTTCTAAAAATTCTTATCTTCCAACACTTTATGGCTTTGATAGCAAAACATGACATTGCTAACTGTTTGACACCAACGCAACTACTTTATTTTCGCGAAAATTAAAAGAAAAACATGATCCATAAAAAATTGACACAGAATGAACAACAAAAGATAACAAGGACTCCCACATCTTTCTAGAAAATATGTAGATGGTTCATGACTTTGAAATTCGGTTTAGTGAAACTTAGGGGCGTTTGGTTCACGGAATGTTTTGGAATTAGAATTGGATTTTGTATAGAATTAGAATTTAAAGGAATTGGATTTGGAATTCAAACATTCCAATTGGAATTGGAATCTCAATTCCATTTTTGTTGTGTTTGGTTGTCCAATGAATTGGAATCCATCACCTCGGTACACACAATCCCCGGTTCGGGTCGAAACGGTACGGGGTCAAAACGGTTCGCGTCGAAACGGCATCGAACCGTTACGGTTCGAAACCGTTCGATTCAAAACGGTTCGTGTCGAAACAGTTTGTGTCGAAACGCTTCGCGTCGAGAGGGTGCGGGTCGAAACGCCGGTTCAGGTCGAAACGCCGGTTCAGGTCGAAACGGTGCACGTCGAAACGGTGCGGGTCGAAACGATTCACGTGGAAACGATTCGCGTCGAAACGGTGAGGGTCGAAACGATTCACGTGGAAACGATTCGCGTCGAAACGGTGAGCGTCGAAACGGTACGGGTCGAAACGGTGCGCGTCGAAACGGTACGGGTCGAAACGGTGCGCGTCGAAACGGTACGGCTCGAAACGGTTCGGGTCGAAACGGTTCGCGTCGAAACGGTGCCCGTCGAAACGGTGCGGGTCGAAACGGTACGGGTCGAAACAAGGGTCGAAACGGTTCGCGTCGAAACGGTACGGGTCGAAACGGTTCGCGTCGAAACGGTACGGGTCGAAACGATTCGGATCGAAACGATACTAGTTGAAACGGTGCGGGTCGAAATGGTCGAAGATTCCACTGAATTTACTTTAATTCCTTCACATATAGGAAGGTTTTTTGAATTCCTTTGGTTAAAGGAATTTAAAGGAATTCATGCCTAATTCCAATTCTATTGTCACCAAACACATGAAGATTGGAATTGAGATTCCAATTACATCAAATTCAGTGAACCAAACATCTTAAGAGATGGAATTCAGATTCCAATTCCCTTAAATGCTGTCTATAATATATATAATATGTATCTATACATAATTACAACTACCGATACATGATCTCAACATTTGAAGTTCAAATGAATGTCTGGAACACCTAGTAAAAAAAAGGATTTATGTTTCAAACAAACAAAATCGTGATTTAACATACCTGTTACTGGTTGGTTTCTTTCGATTTAAATGTAGGATTACTGGAAAGTGAATATGCAAACTCAATTGTAGTGAGAATATAGAAGAAAAATTAGGGTTTGTGATTTGCAATTACATTCAAAAGAAATAGTCTGCAAAAAAAAAAGTCTAATTTCTTTAAGATTTGTGAAAAAAAGTCTATACAAAAAGAAAAGTTTAATTTCTTTAAAATTTGTGAAAGATGGAACAAAGGCCTTTTAAATTGTGAAAAAGAACTGGAACAAAGGCCTTATGTTTTCTCTGCTAAAACAAAACAATGAATATAACAATGTCACGTGACAATTAATGGTTTAAGTGGCTGCCATGTGGGCAAAGTTCGTTTTGTTTTATTATAGTGTATAGATATAGATTAATATTTATATAATCATCTAGGTTCATAGAAATTATATATATATATATATATATATATATATATATGGTAAGGTTCATGCGAGAACCACTTTATAGTGAGAACCGCGAGAACCACTAAAGTAACACACTCCATCACCACCTAAAACCTAAAAAAACCTAACCCCCAACCACCCCACCCAATCTAAATGCTAAAAAACTAAACCATAAATCTACCCCCCTCCAAAAAAAAAAACTTAAAAAAAAAACCTAACATCCCCCCCCCAAGCTAAATGCTAATAACTACACCCCAAAAAATCCTAAAAAAAAAACTAAAAACCACGCAATTTTGTAACATTTTTTTTTGTAAAAATGTTAAAAAAAAATTTTTTTGGGTGGGTTTTCGATTTTTTTAGGTATTTTTGGTTGTGTTCACATTGGTTCTCGCGGTTCTTGCAATATAGGGTGGGGTTCGGCTACAAAGTTTATTTTTCCTACAAAGTTACAAAGTTATAAAACACCAGAATTTCAGCCATAAATCACACTTAAAACCACAAATAACATAGTGAAGATCACTAAAACACAATATGCAAACCCTAATAGTCCATAAAAACTTCAAACACACCATCATAAAACTATGAATATAAAACACAACATGATAATCAACATAAAACACACTAATGTTAGTCATTCGATAATCAAAACCTTATCATCCAAAACACAACACAAACCCCACAAATATGGCGTTTTAGTAATCTTCACTTTGTTATTTGTGGGTTTTGAGAGTGTTTTATAATTGACATTATGGTCTTTTATGACTTTTTATACTTCGTAGGAAAAAATAACTTTGTAGCCAACTCCTACCATATATATATATATATATATATATATATATATATATATATATATATATATTAATATAATATAAAATATAATTTTTTTAATATAAATGACAGGATGAAGATACATAAGATACAACTAAAATAACAAAATCAACAACTAAAATAATTTCTTGCAATCCGCATAATCGCATGAAGATTTCCCATGAACTTAGCACAACCCTCTAGAATTATCCCGAAGGTGCATGATCTTGTGGGAATTCTTGATCAGCCAATTTCGTAAGTCATGGGCAGATGCTCAACATGCAACATAATCATCAGCATAAATGCATAATCATCTTTGATCAAGGCCTCTTGAGTTCCTCCCATGCGTCTTTCTTCTTATATATTTGAACTCTACATGGTATAACAATAGGACCTTATTTGGTTATACGTCAAGATCTTGAGATTCCAATATGATTAGTCCAATTATTTTTAGCTAATATTTTAGTGAACATGGAAGATTAACAACAATTCAATAACGTATGACATTAATGGGTTGTTTTTTTTTAACATTGACTTTATTTTTGAGTGACCCAATGTCACACCGTCTAAACGGCGGCCTAGCCAAGATCTGTCTAGACTACGTTGTCTTAACCAGGCCCGTGCTGAGTTGGTCAGATTTAGTTAGCATTTGTGTTTTGGAAGTGATTGTGTGGCAAAATTAATACCACGAAAGAATAATTTTGAATCACATAATTAATACTATGATATAGTGTAAAGTTTAAATACAAATAATACTATGATTAGTGAAAGTTTAAACAAATAATACTATGATGAACAATAATACTATGATATAGTGTAAAGTTCAAATACAAATAATACTATGATGAAAGATATAATGTAAAGATCAGATGGGTCTTAACATACAAAGTGAAGAAGAGATTTTTTATTTTGAATTTTTCTTCTCATCTATCTAAGAATTATGTTTAATTGTAACATGTAAAATAAGAAAAAATCGTGTATTTACCCTAGGGTGATTATGTTTACGCTAGGGTGATTATAATTATTCTACTAGTGTATTTACCCTAGGGTGATTATAATTATACACATTTTTTAGATTCTGAAATTAATATACGTGTTTAATGAAATAAGAAGAAAAAAAATTCTTCTTACATTATATATGTTAAGCTCATTTTTATGTTAGTATTCATTTGTACCATAACACCGTAAGATATATTATGTAGATGTGTTTTTCCCTTTAGAAGGTAGACTAATAATCAACTATTTCATGTCTAAGTTAATTAAATAGATAATGATCTAGCATCCTAAACAGATATGTTTGGATGTCTTTAAAATAATTATGTGAACAATCTTAGCTATAGTCTAACGCATTAGGTTAGCTATATATACTAACGTATTGAGTATGGATTTGCAAATCAAGTTTATGTTTAGTTTTCTTGATCTAATAATATAGTGGGAGTTATAGCCATAATTTTATATTTGTTTGGGTATCGATTAGGATTTGAATGGGTACCATAGCCAAGTTCAAGCGTCCATATCAATGGGTTACTTGGAACCCTGATTGGCAACTAAAGAGTCTAACGGGTCGGCGATCAAGATCGGAGCAACGACGTGGGTACCGTTACGATGATGGGCAGCGAGTAGGTTGTTTGTGCGACGGCAACTCAAAAACAAGTTGGTTTTCGACCGGCACTAGTCAACAGTGGATTGCTTGTGTTGCGAGAGTGATTCGTGACCAGGTTTTACGAGAGGTATTCGAGACCGGCTATCAATCCTGAGTTGGGAGTTCAACGATCGAAGCTAATAGAGAATAATCGGTCTTGATTTCAAGGAAGAAATCAAATCCATTTATTACAAAAATTTGGGTTGAACAAAAAACGAAAGAAAGAAAGGGGTCATGTAAAGAAGATATAGAAACCCATTTTTTGTTTATCTGATTGGTTGATTTGATTTTTGGTGCTCATAAGGAATTAAAAGGGAAAAAAGTTTATTTGATTACACAAATTTGGGTTGAGCTAATTGGTTTAATGAAGGTTTGAATCGAAAATGAGTCTAAATTCTGTGGAACATGTAATAATTAAGAAAGCAAGTGTTTGCTCATATTGCTTCCGAGTCAATGGTGGTGCGAGTTCTTATATGACCAAAGGACTAGTCGTGTAGGTTGCAAGAATGTTCGAGTAAGGAAGGAGCCGAAAAACATAGCTAGAGATCAAGAAGAATTCCAGAGAATAAAGGCAAAGAAAACATTTTTGGAGTTGGCGTGGAGTTTTAAGGAGTGGATAATTAAATTTATTAAATGTGATTATGATTCAATAATTAGTTGTAATTATCATGCCCTAGTTCACTAATTAGATAATTATCTGACATCATAAACGCGTTAGGTTTGGATTTGTAAATCAAGTTTTCTTGATATAATAATATTTTGGGAGTTAGCCATAATTTTATGTCCGTTTGAGTATCGATTGGGACTTGAAGGTTAGCCTATATAAACCCGAGTTAAGGGGTCATTGTAATCAATTTTTGGAGGATTTTCTTGATAATAAAGTTTGGGAGTTAGCCAATTTTTGTGTTTGTTCTATATCAATTCACCACTCGAATTGGTATGAAACCTATGTGTGATTATACTTTGCAATTAGGAAGAAACCTAGTCTAAGGTACTGATCAAAGTCAGTGTGAGAAACCAGAAGGAAGCAGCCTCCCTTCTCCCAACCTGGTAATGGTCAACACTATTCTAAAGTTCAATGCTATAGACATGACAAGTTTGGTCCTTCATGTCTAAGTGTCCCGGCTGACCCCGGAAGCAACCATAATTAAACATGAACACAAGTAAGGAAGAAAAAAATGATGTTGATGCCTCATTCTTCATGATGAAGTGCATACAAGAAACTGTATATCCCATGAGGGACCGTCCAGTCAAACATCACTTTACTGGCTCAGCACTTACTGGTTCAGCACTTACCCAGCAGAGGTTGCCAAACAACCCCTAATACTTCAAAATATGAGAAATCTAATTCAAACGAACAATGTGAACCCGGTATGTTTATTGTAGATTGGAACGGTATTGTAGACATGGGAATTGGCCTATACATGCCGATTTAAACCCCACACCGAACAGATCCAGTTTGGCCCAATCAGATACATGGAGCAACCCATCTGATACTACTAAAGACAGCCCACCCACTATTGCCCAGGGCAGCCCACATGCAGCTGGTTTAGCTGCCAACTCAGGCCCTAACTTTGGGCAGCCCAGCAACGCAAACACTCCATCCGATAGCCCATACACTGGCCCGATAGCACTAGTTTTTTTCCAGCCCATATGCACAGTTTGATGTAGCCACCACCAGCCAAAGTGCACCACCTATTTTGATTTATGAACCAGCAGGAACAAACCACATGAAAATCCACGTGTATATCCGTTTTTTCCATGAAGGTATGATGATTATCAAATTATGTATTAGATTTACCTAACAATGAAGCTCAAATGTTTGTTGAAACGGCCTTCCTACATGGTGAGCTAAAGAGATCGTGAATGTGTCTCAACCGGACGGATTTGAGAAGCCAAATCAAAAGCATAAGGTCTACAAATTGAACAAGGCTCTCCATGGGTTAAGAAAAGCCCACGAGAATGGAATACGAAGCTCGATGAAGTTTTAAAAGGTATGAAGTTACACTGATGTGGTTAAACAATAAAATTCTAATCATTGCAGTTTATGTAGATGATTCTTTGTGGTGGGATTGAGCATTAGCATAATTAACGAATTCAACGAAAAAATGGCCAACTTCGATTTGTCGGGTCTAGGGATATTAACCTATTAACTAGGAATAAAGTGTCACATAATAAAGCAAGATGGATATGCCCGAAAGATTTTGAAAGAAACCGGAATGCAATATTGTAACCCATCTCAATGTCCTATGGAGATGGGGTTTAAATTGTCTAAAGATATGCAAGAACCCTATGTAGATGAAACCGAATATAGGAAGGTGGTAAGGTGTTTGCCTATCTACCCGACCTTACCAATTCCGTAGGGGTGGTTAGTCAATATATGCAAGTGCCAATGGAATCGCATGCGTTTGCAATTAAACTAGTTCTCCGGCACGTGAAAGAAACAATGAGCTTTGGGATCAAATATACAAGAGGTACTGACAAAATCTTAGTTAGCTATAGTGATAGTAGCCACAATGTTGACAAAGATGACGGGCGAAGCACCACGGGTCATATTTTCTATTTCGGGTATTTACCAATCTCTTGGTGTTCGCAAAAGCAACCTACTGTAGCCTTATCTTTGTGTGAAGCGTAGTTTATGACGGCCACAACAGCCGCATGTCAAGCAATATGACTTCAAGAATCTCTAACAGAAACAATGGGGGTGGGAAAACGAAAGGTGGTCATAAGAGTTACCGAGTCGGCTATCGCTCTTACCAATAATCCCTTGTTCCATGGTAGGAGTAAAAACATTCATACCCAATACCACTTCATACGAGAATACCTGGAGAATGATTAAATTGAAGTAGAGTGCATATTCGGTAACGAACTACGAGCGGATCCGTAACGAACAACAAGCAAACCCGCTAACGAAAGCCCTAGCAAGAACGAAGTTCAAAGAAACGCGAGACCTACTAGGAGTTGAAGACTTCCCTAATACGACTCATAAATTACGGCGCGACTTATCAAATGGACACTATTATATGTTTGTTGGAGAATAAGAAACCTAACTATTTGGATATGTACATATGGGGATTGATCATGAGAAGACTCCTTTTTGTGAGAAAACTCTATCTAACCATTACTAGACCTAAACTCTAATCCCTAAACCCTAAGAAGCAAACCCTAAAAATATACTCTAAAAACTAAACTCTAAACCCTAAAGGCTAACGCCTAAAAGCTAATCCCTAAACTCTAAAAAGTAAACCCTAAATACTAAACCCCATAGAAAATTCAACAAAAATATCAATGGTTTGATAGAGTTTTATCACGAAGAAAGAGTACTCTCATGATCCTCTCCTCTATATGTTATTCAAAAAAGTTACAAATGTGATTTGGTTAACCCTTAGATACAATAGTTTCTTACAACCAATTTTATAAAAGTTTTCCAAAACTAACTATTAGACCTCAAATATTGTGATAATAAATGAGGTATCCAAAAGGAGCTTATGATATTTGTACTCTTGATGACTTTCCCTTTTCAGGAGAAGAATCAGAGAATCAAGAGTGAAAAAACATTTAATGTTTAGAGAAAATGTACCTAAAATGAGAATAGTTCCATATGATTGCACATCAAAAAGGTTGAACAATACTTACTTATAGAACTAACAGCATATATTAGTGCCAAAGTAGAAGTGACTGCTACCATAGCCAATGGAGTGTCAAAAGAGTTCTGAAAAGGAACCAATAGAAACTTGAATGTAAAAATATTTAACATGGAAAGTACACATGGTTTGGCATCAGGTATGACCCATTTGTCAAAATCGAATCAGAAAAATGATCAAGTAACTGACCTGACGAATAGCTATGACTCCGACAACACGAATAAGCCACCTGCCTAAAGCATTTTGATTCAAAACGTCCCTGAAAAAGCAAGTATCAGAAACACATCTAATGCTCCAATAACCATAGGTTTGGTTTGGTATAGTTAGACGCGAACCACGTGCTTGCCGACATTAATAATAGACTAACACCCCCTACAAGCATTACATAGCGAAATAGCTCTAGTGGCACTGCACCACACAACACAAATTGTTAAACCAAATGCCAAACAATAACACATTGCCAGTTGTGACAACTTTTTACTAAAATCAGGAAAAGATTTGTGGAAATGTAAATACAAACGCAGACAAACACCTTCATCAAGAGTCATGGTTACATAAGCAAAAATTACGTTATTGAACTTCACATCAATGAATGCTTGCTCATAAGGTGACCATAAAGAATCATGTGACCACATTTGGATAGGTATCCATTCAGCCTTTCACATTGACATAAGCCGCGTGAAGCATTCCTGCAAACAACTTCCTTGGTGAATGAAAGAACTTTTTTTCTTTTGTAAATCATGAAACTTTAATGGCATTAGATAGGGAAATATCAGACACATACTAGATATGGCAGTATTGACCATATACATAGGAGAATAAGTCACATAAAGAAATTTAGTCGATAGGAAAACCGATTGAAAGTTGATCCTAGGCATATTTAATGGATACAACCTAAATTTAGATTATTAACATAATAAAATAGTTCTTGATCATAATTTGCGGTAATAGAAGAAAAAAATGTTTGTGGTTTTTGAAACGTCCTAAAATTTAATCTGAGCCAATTTTGGAATCATGTAGCCAACTCTAAAAGCTATCAACAAAAGCACAATAATGTAATCTAAAATACTCTACACACCGGTGAAACAAATTTGAACCTTGTTATGTAGTTCACTAGGAACCGGTTTAAAAACAACATGATATGACTTTGCATAACTTTGGAGTTTCATTCTTGAAATGCCATTTAGAGAGACACGCACACAATATATATCAGAGCCATGAATTGGTCCTGGCATGATATGTATCTCCTGATTTTCAAGATCAACCACTGTGGTTTCAAATAATGAAAGGGTGTTAGTAGTATATTGTTTCAAGTATATACAAGTACTAAGTTGTAAACCGAATCAATACATTACCTTATATATAAGTAAATTAAATGTTTTGGGGTGTTTATTATTTTGATCATCCGAATAACACACCCGATTTCTATTTGCTATTTGTTTTTGGTTTGGTTTCTGGAATAAGAAGTCATATAATCAACTTAACTAACTTAAATTAGAACTTAAGCCATTTAATCATCTGAACAACAAATTTCAAATTTGGCCCTAGCCCTTGTTCGGGTGCTATGAATTGGTAACCTAGTTTTGGGTATGGGTATGGGGTGGAATGTTGGTTGGCCAAAATCCGACTACTCAATTTTCCCCACCCACCAGGCCACCACAGTCACATGTACACTCAAGCAAATGCAATTGACCGTGAAATAACTAATCATAACATGATTTTGTATCTTAATTACTAGTTGAAATCACACAATATGTATGTAGTTACCAGATGGTGCAACGTTGTTCAAGCCACATGTAGCGATGATTGCATCCTCTATCATGGCCGCATCCTCAACATAATAACATATGTTGCTAACCGAATGATGGTAACTCATACCATTTAGAGTAAATGGACCACAATGCTTTTGAAATAACTTAAACTTCAATGAAAATAATCTCATTTAGCAAAACAACTTTATAATAAAATAAGAAAGTAGAAACTGTATATATGTTTGTTTAAGTTAAATGTACCGAATAGTTTACACATTGAGCGAAATTTTCCTTCTTATCGAAAACTTGATTAGAATCACGAAGATCAAGGATCGACCGACCACATTTTCAGGTCCAAAAAGCATCACCCCTATCATGTCAAGACGGGTGTCCCGGTATGCTATTTGTTTAAGTGACTCGCTTATCTGATAAACGATTTTAGGCCTTTTCAATCTGGTGGAACTTTTGTACTACACATATATAAGTAGCATAAAAAGCTTATCTAGCTTTTGTAACTAGAATTAATGCAACATGAATACATTTACATACTGCATTCCATAAATTGCAGGCATAACCTTCCCTTTTATACATTAACCCATCCGCATAGGGAATCTGGTTAGCAACTGCTTCTAGTGCATCCCATCTCGGGCCGGGAACACATGCTCGGGCATGTACCACCCACATTATAATGAGCAAGCAGCTCCTCCCTGGTCGATAGCACCAAACCATGAGTTGGTGAACATTCATTAGGATGTGTGTGTGTATAGAGAGAGAGAGAAAGTTTGTAATACGAAAGGTTGTTAACGTGCGACCAGTACGCGACCAACAAAATAAAGTGCATAACTAACGTACAAAATGCGTAATTAGGGTTTTGATCATGTGTGACTTGTGTTTTTGTCCATGCGTGATTTTTGTTTAATCTATGCGAGTTTTTGTGTTTGTCCATACGTAAACTAGGGTTTAAAATTGATCATGCTTGATTTGTTTTTCTATCCATGCGTGATTTTTTGTTTTAACCTATGTGTGATTTTGTGTTTGATCATTCATAATTAAGGTTTGAAATTTATAACATGCGTAATTTACAGATGAACATGCGTAATTAAGTTGCGTACTGATTGTATGTTAACCTTCCTCTATATATATATATATATATAGATGTTTTAATTTTTTTCAGTGTTTTTTATTATAAATACATGTAGAAGTTTTTCAAATAAAGAAATCATTTTTGTAAAAAAAAAAACTTTTTAACCTTTTTTAACTGTTTTTTATATTTTTAGTTTTTGAAATTTTTTTACTAAAAAGACTTCTACATGCGTTTGTAAGAAAAAACGCTGAAAATAAAAATTTTTAAAATTAGCTTTTAACATGTTAAGTGGATTTTTTAAAATGTTAAATTCACGGTTCCCGATTCCTCACTTTTTAGTGTTATCAAATAAATCCTCCCACGTATATATATATATATATATATATATATATATATATAATATATATATATATATATATATATGTGTGTGTGTATGTTGATGTTTAGCTTATTAATTAAAACTAGACATGAACATGACATATTAATTAATTCTTTAAAGATGATATATACAAGCCTAAAGGTGTACAATATGATTTTTCAAAGAACTCAAGAACATCATGATGTTAAAACCGTACCGCACGTGGGTCGGGTTAACCGATAAAGAAGAAGTAGCAAACAATATAATTAGATCTGATAAAATAACCTGAATTTGAGTAGCTTTGCATTTTGTGGTGAGAAAACGATCGATTTTTGGTATGTGGATCCATTGACAATTTAACCTTCCTTATCAAATTTTGGTGTCTTCGTTCTCAAATTTGGTGTTTTTTAGGTTTATTTTTACACCCTTTTGTATTTTTCTATTTTATTAAAGAGTAAATTATTATTTTGGCCCCTATCGTTTAGTTAGTTTAACCTTTTCAACCTAACCTTTGTATGTTTCTACTTTATTAAAGAGTAAATTATTATTTTGGCCCTTATCGTTTAGTTAGTTTAACCTTTTCAACCTAAAAAGGATTTTTTTGCATATCAGACCTTAAGTTTGCATTTTATAACGGTTTTGACCACTAACATTAACTTTGTTACTTTTTTTACATTTAACTGTAAGGGTAATTAGATCATTATATATCTTAAGAGCTTGATAATTAAAAAGTTCTTTTAATATTTTAGAAATTATTAATGCAATTACTCAAGTTTTTATTTATTAATTCGTTATTTTCACGATTATCGTTTAACAAAACATGTTTTAAATATAAAAATAAATATGTATTTTCATTAACCGGTTGTTTTTTATAAACGTCTTTTTTTAATTATTTGTTTTTAACCTTTTTTTAAAACCGTCTGTTGTTTTTAAATTTATTCCTCTTTAAACTGTTTATATTTTAAGAGTGACTTACAAGTTTTGTCCTTTATGTATGTCCAAAATTGCAGGCGGTGTCATTTACCTTCAAAATTGATCAGTTTTGTCCTTAATGTTTGTAAATCTTGCATGGTTTGTCCTTTAGGCCATAACCACTTAACATTTTTTTGTCAAACATTAAGGACAAAACATGCAATTTGGTTTTGACCTAAAGGACAAACCATGCAAGATTTGCAAACATTAAGGACAAACCGTGCAAGATTTGCAAACATTAAGTATAAAACTAATCAATTTTGAAGGTAAATGATACCGCCTGTAATTTTGGACATACATAAAAGACAAAACTTGTAATTTACTATTTTTTAAAATTTTTCATTGTAAAGTCGTTTGTCTTTTAAACTGTTTTTAAACAGTTCATTTTATATGATTCTTTAGAATCATTTGTTTTTTTAACTTTTTTAAACAATTCGTTTTTTTAGTCGTTCACTTTTAAAAACGTTTCTTTTTTAACTGTCCCTTTTAGAACCATTTTTTAAATTGTTCATTTTTTGAAACTTTGTATTCAACTTACTTATAGCCACTAGTAGGGGTGTAAACAAGTTCAGAGGCTAGAGAGCTACTCGTGACCGGCTCGGTTAAAAGCTCGAACGAGCCGAGTCTTAACGAGCCTGTCGTTTAATCATCGAGCTCAAGCCTGAAATACAAAGCTCGTTTAGGCTCGCGAGCTAAACAAGCCCCAACTAAGTTTAATTTTTTATATATATTATAATAATAATGATGTTAACATTGGTGAGCGAAGCTAAACTTCCTGACAAGTAAACTTCCTGACAAGTATTATTCCATCGATAATACTTCAATGGTCCGTCAGCTATTCAAATTTGCCGTTCAAAAAAAATGTGTTAAAGCAAACTAAACTTCCTGACAAGTTGCCCAACCGGTTTATAGCAGTAAGATGAGATAATAATAATTGACATTGATATTGATATATAGGTATATAAGATAGGGATTCGGTTAAAATGAAAACCACCATGAGTTGTGAGAACCGTGAGAACTTTTTGATCCGGGGCGAGTTGGGCCAAAATTTTTTTGCACAAACGTAGATGAATATATTATAAACACTTCTGTAAAAAAAAAAATTGTCGAGTCGGTAGTTTTGACCACCACAAGATTTTTTTACGTTAGGCGTAAAAAAAACTTGCATCAATCAAAACTACCAACTCGCCAATTTTTTTTTAATTTTTTTACAGTTGTGTTTATAATATATTCATCTACGTTTGTGCGAAAAAAATTTGGCCCAACTCGCCCCGAATCAAAAAGTTCTCGCGATTCTCACAACTCGTGGTGGTTTTCGTTTTAACCCATCCCTATAAGATCGAGTTAGAAATATATATTCAAGCTCAAAGCTGTATTCATTTTTGTAAAAGTTTTGTAACATGATTTCTATAGTAGTGTACAACTAATAGTTCAGTATAGACTATAATAAAGTGTCAATTTTATTTTGATCATCTTGATCTTGACGTGTTACCACCCTATCTTACCACCTCTATAAAAACAAAAAATAAATAATAAATAGACGATTTACAACAACTGGTTTTTAAATACCAAAAAAATGTATTTCACTCAAATGTCATTACAACATACGTATTATCAGTAGATGTAACATTCGTCGAAAAACGGGGTGTGACAGTAGATGAGTATGAAACTGAGTTAGAGTTAACTAATCATAACGTGCATATATGGCATAAGTTCTATATAAGAACATATAATTATTATGCATTTATTTAGTAAATAATAAATAAATATTAGTTAGCATATGCAAAGGACTTCCGTTTAACATAATTTTGTTGGTTTTTGCCAACAATATTTGTTGCTGTAAGACTACTCGTTGTGTTTAACAAAACATTTCGTCGCGTAGGCAATGAGCTTTAACTAACTCAGCTTTTAGTTATCACGTTAGGATTTAACTAATATTTAAATAAAAGAAAAAAATATAAACGTGTGTGTACTTTGTAGGATTGTGATTTGTGAAGACAAATGGACCCCACTCATGGCCCACATCTTTCTCCCTCTCACGCCTGTTAAGAGTTTTGCGGAGCCCCCCCCCCCCCCCTCTCGTCTCCCTTTGGCTAGCATATGGCATTGTTGGGCCATTAACTAGCTGAGATGGAGGGATGTTACTCCATTGACACCCTAAAAGATCACTTAAAAGACTGTGTTTGCATTGCCTCAATGGATGTGAAGCTAGGTATATCTATGTCATGTGTGTTGTCATGGGCGCAGCTTAATTAGGGCGGGAGGGGCGGCTGACCCCCAAACTTTTCGTTCAGTAGTGGAGAGTATGTAGTTTTCGTATAAAATTTTTTGGGTATATACGTTTTTGATTCCCGGTTTCATAGAATTTTTTAGGTCCAGTGACTTCCGCCCCCTGGATCGGGAATCTCAAGCTTCGCCACTATGTGTTGCTATACAAAAGATTAAAGTGGTAAAATATGCAAAAATAAAGAAAAAATGTCATTCCAAGTGCATGCACCCAAGCCATCTCTAAGAATCCTCGGAAAATTTTAGGCCTACGGACAAAGACAAAGTCAGCAACAATTGCAAAGAAGTAATAAAGAATGTTGAAAACACAAACATAAGGAAACAAGCTATAAGTCATAAGCTGGGAGCTTCTGACGAGGAACCGATACACCAATAGCTGGTGACAGGAAGCCAGGATTACTGTACATCCTTGGAACTTGAATGGAACAGGTCAAACTGATTTGACCTCTCTTTACAACACGTAAAGGTGTCCTCGAGACACACAAACCGGAAACATACCCAAAGAGGCAATGCTAACCCTGCAAACAACATCAGGGAAGGATAAGCTTTCCTAAACTAGAAGGTGCCAGCTGGAGTGAGGCTTCCTCGAGCAGTGCAAGCTGTCTATAAAAGGTGAGTCTCATTCCAATCCAAAGTAACTCGTACTCTCTCATTCTCACTCAATGCTCTTATAAATAGTTTAGCAATATTGTTGCTTTCCTTGACCTTGATACTCTAATGTTTTAATGCACAAACTTCGTTTATAATCATTTTAATCCTTATTTTATTTTAGTGGTTGTCGAAATGAACCGCCAACATTAGTGAGGTATATTTTTTTTTTGTATATTTTCTTAATGAATAAATGGTAATGGTAGGGTGCATGGTAGATAATAAGGTGGTAGATATAGTGTGTCTTTCTCTATATATGTGGAAATGTTCTACTAAAAAACTCTAAAACCTGAAAACTCAAAAAAAAATCGTTGCGGACCATATTGGAAAGGGCATGTGGTCCGCAACGGACATATGTAATATTATACATGTGTAATACATGATATATTACATATATGCAATAATATAATTTGGAAATACTGCACATATGTGTTATGTGAAAAAAAAGATAAATTTTGGAAAAGAAAATTATTGCATGTATCATATAATATTTATAACAAATGTGTAATACAATGTTTTTACATTGCGGACCGCGAGCCCTTACCTGTGCAGCCCGCAACGTTTTTCGGTGAAGTTTTTAGATTTTCTCATTATATAAGTTTTCTCATGATCCTCCCACATATATATTTATATACACACATACATTTTTCCATGACAGCTTTAATATTTAGTTTTACCACATGTGTTACGTACGTAACAAAGCTGAAGTATTATACAAAAACAAGTTGATTTGTAATATGTGTAACACAAACTTCTCATCAATGTTTTTTTATTTTATTTCTACTGATGAAATTATATATCCTACACACCTTCAAATATATCCTACATACATCGTAATTTATCTTACACACATTGTAATTTATTATACACTTTAAATTAATTTGTCTTTTAATTTGAAAAAACTATATATTTTGAAAAGGAGTTACAAATTTAATTTACTTAGTTATTAAAGAGTAAGATACAAATTAATGATCTATATAAATTTACTAATATATTCTTAAAATGAAATTAAATATAAATATTAAATGAAGTAAAATGAAACATTCTTATTGGTTGAAACTTCTTATTTTTTCTTCTTACAAAGAATTTCTTCTCATTTGAACCCTACATTATATATATATATATATATATATATATATATATATATATTGGGGTTATTAGTGAACATTTGGTGTATTTGTGAACTGAGTGAACAAATCTTGACCATTGATTTACATCATCAAATCATAAAATACATAAGTGTATACACTAGTTTATTTTCATCGTCAAAATCTGACTATTCATTTACACTTGTGTATTGGTAATCAAGGGCTAAGATTAGTTTACACACACACACATATATTTATATACACACACATATAGGGAGAGGATCATGAGAAACTACACATAAATGAGAAAACTAAAAAACTAACTAAAAAGCCTAAAAACATACAATTTTTTTTTACATTTTTTATAAAAATTCGCTACTTTTTATGTATAAAAAACTTTTTTAAAAAAAAAAACTTGTACTGCACATGTGCATTATATGCTTAAAGTTAGCTTTTAAGTTTAGTTTAGCTTTTAGGGTTAAGTTTTTTGGAGATTTAGGATTATGATTAGGTTTTTGGGTGTGGGGGGAGGGGGTTTAGGTTTTTTGGGGTTTATGTTTACGGTTTAGTTTGGTTTTGGGGGTTTTTTTTTGGGGTTGGGGGGGAGGGGATGTTAGGAGGGGTTAGGTGGGGTTGGGGGTTAGTTTTGGTGGTGGTGGGTGGATTTAGGTTCTGGGGGGGTAGGGTGTTTAGAGTTGTGGTGCGGGAGTCGGTCGGGCGATCATTGTTATGGCTTATCGATTAAGTCGAGTGATTGGCAACCTCAGTCTGAGCTCGAGCTCGTAACTCATTCAAGTTGACTCGGCTCGAGCTCGATTTTAATCGACTAAGATAAACTCGAGTACTCGCTTAAATTCGCAACTCGCGATTAGCTCGAACCAAAAAAACACAGTTTAACTAAAATGGCCCAAAAATAAAAGTTAATGCAATTTAATTTACCAAGGCTAATTGCAAGTATAATGTAATTCATTGTCATTGTCTTGCATCTTTTATAGGGGAGACACTCCCTTAGTTTTTGTCTTTTGAGCAATGTGGGACAAAAAAATGAAGGATGTAAACCTTATCGAGCCGACTCACGAGCTCACGAGCCGAGCCAGGCCAAGCTCGAGCTCGGCTTGTTTACAAACCGAGCCGAGCCGAGCTGGTTCGTTTACAACCGAGCCAATTTCGAGCCGAGCTTTTTTCGAGCGAGTTTCGAGCGAGCTGCGAGCCACGAGTTTTTTGAACACTCCTACATGTGCAGTACAACTTTTTTTTTTGAAAAAAAAGTTTTATTATATATTATTGTAGCGAATTTTAATAAAAAATTCAAAAAAATATATGTTTTTTAGGCTTTTTTAGTTAATTTTTTTATTTTCTCATTTAAACTAGTTTTCTTATAATCCATCCCCTACATATATACATATATGTATATATATATATATTTATATTGTAGAATTAAAAGAATGAGACTAGGTGTCCACATCACCACCTTTAGGCATTACACATCGTTATTATGTTATTGGGTGCTGATTGCTTCCATTGCCATTGGAATAACACGGTACAAGGCCTTGAGAGATGGGTTCCACTCTCTTATGACCAATTATGTCTTTTTTATTAATATGTTTTTCTTGTGTTTTGTATTTAGTTAAATCACTACACATGATTACTCTGTATTTAGTTATTGTTCGAATGCCAATGTGGCAGTGGCGTGACAGTAATTTAGTTATTTCACTACACATAGTCTAATTAAAATAAACTTAATCAACTCATGAAAACTTATTGTGATAAAAAAAATAGATCTCCGGAGCTATTTGAAAGAAATTTGGATGAGATCAGTAACGTACCAGTATCGAATTTTTAGAAAAGTAGGTATCGGATACCATACTGGATCTATCGGTACGGTACCTTTGCTAGTTCAAAATGCTATCTTTATATGGTATCGGTACCAAACTAGTGCCTATTGGATATGGGATGCCCGATCATCGATTAATTAACGTTGCTAGTGTGACCTTTGTCGGATCCATCGTGTGAGTTTTTTGTGATCGTCAAAGGTATAAATCTCTAACACGCTATGATTGTGGGTTGTATAATTATTTAAACGAATTGTAATCGGATCACTAACAAAAAATCTAATTTTGCTTTTAGCACGTTTCCGCTCTCTAATTAAATACAAAATATGATTTATAAATATCATCAAAATCTGTACTTGGATTCTCAACAGTACCGATACCATTTTGTAAATAAAAAAATACATACAGAATATTGTACCTTATATATTGGTACATACCAAGATACCAATACTCGGTTGAAGAATGAAAAAGGATCTATTATCAGTGTTACTGTTATAATTGTTTTTACTTCTAGTACTATTAGTTTAACTAAAAAATAAGAAAAATAACACCTCACTATAATGGTTGTTCGATTTCAAGAGCCAAATGAAATGTTAAGATTAATTATACAACTTGACTTTGTATTTAGTAAAAGATTTGTAATTATGTATTAATAATTTACACTTGATACCAAACACATTAAGTAATAATAGGATTAGTATTTCTGACGGTTTCATGGTGAGAGTTATCATCAACTAGGGATGAGCAAAGGTATCGGGTACCGATACCGGAACCAGTACCTGTAATCATTTAACTGAACTGAAATATTTTGGGTACCGATTCGGTACCGAATCGTACCGTGTATTTTTGGTACTGGTACCTGTTTCTTGGGATTTTCGTTATCGAGCTCATCCCTATCATCAATGTTATCAGTTGATTTGGTGCCACTTAACTTTTTTATTTGAATAACATTCTTTTTTTACACCAATTCGTCGGTGGGGCTCGAACTCTTGACCTCAAATGAAACGAAACCTTAACTCTAATCGCTTTGACATTTGAACCCAACCCTCCACCCAACACCACTTGTGTCGGTCTGCAACAATGAACATTACTAGGTGATGTGGTGTGAAACACACATCTTTTCCCTTGTATTATATACATTATTATAGTTAATTTGTATTCGTTTTTGTATGATTTTGCTGGTACTTAGGTGTTGTCGTTTTCACAAGTGTTCATGTGTAGATGGAGTAAAAACGAGCTAAAATATTAAATAAACAAGCACACAGGAGAATGAGTTAAACAAGCATACATCATGTTTTAGCTACTCTGGCCTTCATTTTTACCTTCCATTTCTTTGACAAACTACAAAAAATAATAAAAGGTGGGATGGAATAGGGCTGTTTAAAAAGCCCGTAGCTCGAGGCTCGCTCGAAAAAAGCTCCGCTTGAAGTCAGCTCGGTTTTAAACGAGCTGGCTCGGCTCGGCTCGGTTTGTAAACGAGCCGAGCCCGAGCCAAGGTAGGTTCGGTTCGTGGCTCGCTCATTAGTTGGCCTGTTGGCTTGCTCGTTTGGCACGTTTAAATTAAACCTCAAATTATGTGTGTGAGTATGTGTTTATATACATATATTCTAATATAGCTAAGCAGTGTTGTTTAATTAGTAGTTTCGTTACTTTTTTATCAAAAGAAATAGGTTCTTAAGCTATAGTTTTAATTATTAATGTTGATTTAAAAAATATAGATTAAGGTAAGTAACAATAAATCTTTTCTTGTTCGTTTTATAGTTCGCCCAAAATTACTGTTTTGTTTAAAAAGTCCGTGGCTTGAGGCTCGCTCGCAGTTCGCTCGAAAAAAGTTCGAAAAAAACTCGGCTCGAAGTCAGCTCGGTTTTAAACGAGCCGGCTTGGCTCGATTCGATTTTTAAACAAGCCGAGCCTGAGCCCACCCTGGTTCAGTTCGGCTCGGCTTGTTTACAGCCCTAGGATGGAGTGAGTGGGTGGGTTGGGTAGTAAATTAAAAATAAAACATAACAAAATTCTTGTTATTTAAAAATGGTGTTGATGTAGCGATTAGGTGTTTTTAAGTTTTTTATTAGGTGGGTTTTGAGGCTTTCTAAGAATGGGTGTTTTTATGATGTGACGTTAACTAGACATGTATTTAGGTGTTTTTTATGTTTCTTATTATGGAAGATCTTACTATTGGAGAAAAAAGTAAGTTTAGAATGGTTGGTATTTGGAATGGTGTGACAAGTTTTTTATACGGCCTAAACCTTTGGAGATGCTCTTATTACCACTTCACTAAATGTTGGCTGTTCGATTTCAAGAGCCACTAGAAAGGGCTAAAATGATTATAAACAAAGTTTATAGATTATAACATTACGATGACTAAAACTTTAACTAAAGAATAAAAAGTAAAAATATGATACTAGCTCACTTGGTAGAGCCACATGCCTACTATAGGGGAAGTCAAAGGTTCAAACTAGAGCAAAATGAGTAATACAAAAATAATTTGTGTAGGAGTAACATTTACGTAGGTAAACCCCCTCCCCTTCCCCCTAGGAAATAGGGGTGTTCATCGAATCGAATATCGAATTTTTGAATTATTCGAATAATTTTTATTTTTCCTTGAACTGGTATTCGATTCGAATTCGACTAAAACTTACCTAATTCGATTCGAATTCGTATTCGAATCAAAAACTCAATTCGTATTCGATTCGTATTCGATTAAAAATTCAAAATCGAATTGAATTCGAATAAATTCGATTTAATTCAGATTCTTTAAAAACATGTAAAAAACTAATAAAATGAAACATAAATTTTAAAGCAGCCATAAAGCACAATATCACATTAAAAAATTCCAAATAAAGTACCATAAGTCTAAAATTCAAAATAAGAAGTCGGTAAAAAACCACTTCACATTACAAGTTAATATTTTTAGGGTTAGAAATCTATTAGATTGTTACTTAGGTTTTAGTTATGGGTCATGTAATGGGTTTGGTAACGGGTAATTTTAATACTTGGAAAATAATTCATAGTATAGCTTAATAAAAGTTATACATGTATTATATATAAAAACAATAAATAAAAATGTATAATTTTTATTCGAATTTCGAATCGAATCGAATTTGAAATTATAAATTCGTATTCGATTCGTATTCGATTTACTTGACTCGAATTGAATCGAATTCGAATTCGAATTTTTTTAATCGAAACGAATTCTTGCTAATCGAATCGAATAAAAACGAATTTCGAATTCGAAACGAATTCTGAACACCCCTACTAGGAAAGGAAGAGGTAGCTCCCCTTCTCGGAGGAATGGCACACTTCTATATGCTTCTAGCATCGGAGAGGATATACGATCATCTCTAACTGAACTTAGGGACCCAGGATCTATGCAGGAATCGAGGAAGTCTATGGCTTTGTGTCAAACCCATCCAAGTGAAAAACAACAACAGACGACTGATAAAAAAAGGATCACATCCCCCATGCTTCCATACAAAGAACGAGGCTTGCAACATCCCTTGTATGATGCCAAGCATACCATTGTAAGGGAAAGGTGAAGCATCCACTATATAAACGACCTCAGGGGTTCGACATTTGACATATTAGATCCTAGAGATCAGTCTTTATTCCTCTCACCCTTCCCTTCACTTTATTTTAATAAACTCCTCCTTCAAGAGAAGCTTTATATATCTTTACGTGTCCTTAGCTCACAAAGACACGCCTTTTTAATTAATAACATCACACCACCAGTGCGTCAAACACCCTCCCCTTCGCCAAAGCAATAACGGATGTGAAGGAGGCGGTTGGTAGGGTCCACCACATACCAACCAATCACATCTTTTTATTTTATTTGTTTTTTAGTTAAACCACTACATTTAGTTATTGTACGGTTAAGTTGCCTACATGACTACGACTTACCATAAAGTTTAACAAATTTTAGTTATTTCAATTGGTTTAATGATAAGTAAGGTTTAAAGGAAAAGAAAAGTAAGACTTTTAGTTCCCTGACCGACCATATCAACTTCATTACAGGTACTATACCAAATAAAATATCTAGTTCATTATTCTAAAGATGTTTTTATCCATTCATCCACTTAATTTAATTAATTCTATTTAATGATTGTCTAATATAAAATCAATTTTGAGTAGAAAATGTTACTATGTGACATTATATAAAATTGTTTATTAGGAGTGTGATCCTCAAATATTACCAGCATCATACAGATTATAATACCCACTCTTGTTTGGTGGAAATTATATATTTTTATTCTAATACATGTAAATGTCGCATATAAAGTATTATGTTATACATATTTTTTGTTCATTCATTTACAGGTCGAGGATCAATAGAAAGTTTCAATAACCTAAGAAGAATAAGAACAAATAATAAAAGGGATATTAGATTTAAATAACCCCAACTTTGACCAGTTAGTCAATAACAATCTCAACTTTCGATTTGTACACCAACACTCTCAACTTTCAACTTATTGGCCGATAACACTCCCTAACTGACTGAGCCCTAACCCTGATGTCAGCTGTCACGTCATCAAAAAATGTCATGTCAGCTGCCACGTCATCAAAAATGTCACATCAACTGCCACCTCATATGCCACGTCAGCAAAATGGGCCACATCAGATGCCACGTCAGCAAAAACTAACTGGGTTAGGGTCCAGTCAGTTATGGAGCGTTATCGGCCAATAAGTTGAAAGTTGGGAGTGCTTGCGTACAAATCGAAAGTTGGGAGTGTTATCGGCAAATTGGTAAAAACTGGGGTTATTTAAATCCAGTATCTCATAATAGAATGACATATCACAAAGTTATAAAAACAAGGATATTAGTATTTTTCATCCATTACAAATATATGTCCCGCTTGCACTGTGCGCATATAAGTTAGATCAGTAGATATATGTGGGGGCTCGGGTGACAAAAGTGAAACTATACCAATTTTAACGCTATTTTACTAATTTAGTGAAGATAACGTTAAAAACGGCGAATGATTAATCATGCATCACGTGGTGATATTGATAGTCGAAAGACAAATGGGTACATGCACCAATCGGCCTTTGTGCCGATAACTAAGTGTTATGTGTCTTACATCCAAGGCTTAATGCAAACTACTATCAAGCCTGGGTCTTACTGAAAGCAAGGAGTCTCACTCAAAATAGTCTTTATATTCCTACGGGTAGAGGTAAGGTTGTCTACATCTTATCATCCTCAGACCCTACTATAGCTTTGCTATTGGTGGAATTTACTGAGTATGATGATGATGATGAGTCCATTACAATTAATCTCATATAACCCTACGCTTCAAAAAGCCAGCACCTCTGTACGCTTCATTCCCCCGACCACCACCATCCACTGCCACTATATCCACCACCGCCCACCACAACACCACCGCCCAAATTCAACACGCCAATTGGACTTTTTGATTGTTTATGTGTTTAAAGAAAACATAATAAAGTGGGCTGCCCAGGTTATTGCGTTTAGAAAAACACAACGACATGGGTATGTTCATTGTGTTTTTATTCTGTTTATTAAACATAATGAACTTGTCATACCGAGGTCAATGTGTCTTTATTATGTTTAAAAACACAATAAACTGGGTATACCATGTCATTGTTTTTTTAATATATAACGATAGTGTACTCATTTTAAAGATAAAAAACGCTTATTTTATGATGTAATTTTAGAAAAAAATGTCATATGTTAGATGGACTATACTACACTTAATTCAGATCAGACATTTCTTTTTCTTTTTTTAATCTTAACCATCCATTACACAATCTAGCGGATAAGACTATTTCCTCGACTTCCTATGAGAAAACATATTTCCTATTTATATAACAAAAAATAATTCAAAACTCATGCTTTAAAATAAAAATTCAAGTTGGGTTAACTTCATCAAGCCAAACTTCATTACTTTCTTAGATCACATCTTACCATAAACAATTTATCTCGTCAACAAAAAAAAAAAAACTTACCTAAATCATATAGTAGAATCCCGAAAGTGGTCGTCACTAAAGGGTCAAATCCTTGTAGTCCTGCAATTTGGCGAAGAGGGGGGGGGGGGTTTCAGAAGTCATCGGACCTAAAAGTTTCTATAAAATCGCAGGGTCGAAAACGTATATACCAAAAAATTTCTATACGAAAACTACTTACTCTCCACTACTGAGCGAAAAGTTCGGGGGTCGGCCGCCCCCTCCCGCACTGCTTAAGCTACGCCCATGCCTGCAAACAGCCAAAATATGTTAAATATTATAGCTATACACCAAAGCAAGGATCAAATAATCATTATAAAAAGTTGGTGACATTTTGTTATATTTTCCAAAGTAGGAAATCATTAAAAAAACTGCCATGCATAATATGGTGGGGATGGATAAAACATGCAAATTACTAAATTTGTATCTGAAATCATTGTTCTCACTGCTGAAGTCTTCTATAAATAGGCATCAGTGGGTAGCGTTATTCCACACAATTAACACAAGTGTTATAAACTACCATAAGTCATAACTATCGCGATGAGTATGCAAGTAGCGAGTGAGCGAATGAGCGAGTTTTTTAGAAAGGGGAAACCCTTTTTCGCAGTCATTTTTTTGCAATTCGGGTTTGCAGGAATGAGTGTTATTTCTAAAGTTGCTCTAAATAAAGGAATGAGTAACTATGTATTCGTCGTTTATCGCCATGTTGTTGCCACCATTGTCATAGCCCCGTTCGCCTTTTTTCTAGACAGGTACCCCCTCCTCTCTCTCTCTCTCTCTCTCTCTCAGAGATTGTTGGAAATGATTTTTTAATCAAGAAATTATAAGTACTTAAGAAGTCAAATAAAAGTCAAAGTGGTATATTTAGGGAACATTGTGTGTGTTTATTTAGGTGTGTCACCAAGTTATGGGTATAAATACCCAATGATGTATGACATTTGTTATACAAAAAAAATATATATTTGGCTGCATACTTGAATCAAATGAATTCTTCATCCACAAATCGATCGTAAACACAAACACACCAGTTTAAGACTGTAATCTTTATTTATCTTCATATTTTTACTTTTGTAACAGGAAAGTAAGGCCGAAGATGACCAAATCGATTTTTGTGAAGCTTATGCTGCTCGCAATGTTGGAGCCAGTTATCGATCAGAATCTGTTTTTTTCTAGGAATGAAAGCTACAACGGCAACATTTGCGGTTTCAATGTCAAATGTTCTTCCTGCTATAACTTTTGTCCTCGCGTGCATTCTAAGGTAAAAAAAAAAAAGTTAACATGCATAACAAAACATGAGTATCGTGTATATGTATGTTCGAACTTACAATAAATTCTTGCACATAAAACCGAAAGGATCAAAGAAACTATAAGTGGCCCGTTTACCTCTGAAAGGGTAGATTTGGGTTGTGCTTATGTCAAACGGGTCAAATAATATAATAGCAAAAGGGGAAGATAATGAAACATAAGTAACACATTAATTAACTATGGAAAGTTATTTTATTCGAACACAAATAACAATGCATACAACATTCTAAGTCGATTTATTTGAAGTTTAAATTATTATAACTGTAATCATAGTTACACACATTAATTAAGTATGAAAATTCAACAAAAGAGTGTTTGGTTGACTCAGGCTAGAGGTGGTCAACCTAAAGAGCATTCGCAGCCAAGCGAAAGTAGTTGGAACAATTACAACGATTGCAGGAGCCATGGTTATGACACTGGTTAAAGGCCCGTTGTTGGAGCTATTTTGGACAAAAGGCCGACATAGCGGAAATGTAACAAACAATGGTGTAGATTTGCATCATTCTCTAAAGGGTGCTATTGTAACATCCGTCGAAAAACGGGTTTTCAAAACCCGCTTCGTTTATTAATCGAATAATCAGTTTCAAATTTTTTTTGCTCATTTAATGCTCAATTTAATTTTAAACAATACATAACTAATAAACATTTTAGAATATGGAAATTAAAATTGTTAAAAAGTAAAAATAAAGTAATTAAAATAAAAATGGGCTGCCGGGTTTCGAACCGGGTCAGCCGGAAGACTCAATCCTCAAACATTTAACCACTCCGCCACTTGTTTTTGTGTAATCAAGAAACAAATAAAACCTTAAGATCACCGTGAATCTACCTGTTTGCGCCAAAAACTGAAACCGATAATCGGCTTTCAACCATCCAGATGATTGAGTGATCGTGAGTTACTGGTTATAACCGATGAAATCATTACGACCGACGTTCTTAATCAATTCAGTCTTTATTGGACCCGATTCATATGATGTTCGAGTTTGATAACCGAAATCATTCAACTCCAAATTTACACCGGTATTATCATTGTCTCGCAACTCAGAAACACCCACAGAACTCTCAATTTCATTTTTACTCTAACTTCTATTCGTCGGAATCGTTATCTGCCATCGCCGGACTTTCGCCGGAAAACCGTGTCATTCATCAAAACGGTAAATTTCTCAATTCTTTTATCTTCTATCTATCGTTAGACTTTTACTAACTCAAACCCTTCAATCAGAATCGGTCTCAGTCGACGATACCGGATAACCTGCAACCGCCGGAAAATTTCTGAAAAATTCCGAAATCACGCTGTGAATCGGTACGAGCATCTAAACTCTTTGATAATCTTTGTTTAGTCACTTAATTTCACAATTAGTTAATCAAAACTGTTAATTGTTCCGCTCAGACGGAATTCATAAACAGAGCCGACGACCTTGGCCGGAATTCTGAGAAAATCATCTTTCCGGTACATTCGTTTCCAAAATCTTCTTTATCCATTTCATTTTAATCAGTCATATGTCCGTTAATTGAATTAAACAAGAACAGTCGAATGATTGTTGTTCTGGGTTGTTTTAACGAAGAAGATGAAGTCTGGATTGTGTATATATTTAATATAAATCGGGTTATATCTCGGGTTAGACACACAGTCCAGCGGTGGACTGTGTGCATTTGAAACATAGAGATACCGAGTTCGAGTCTGTCCTTGTTCCGATTCGTCACAATATTCAAACTTTTTATAAAACCCAAATACGGAAACTTCCAGTTAGTATATAAGAGAAATAAAAACAAGTGTTTTAACCAGGTTAGACACACAGTCCAGCGGTGGACTGTGTGCAACGTTAAACAACAGGTCCCGGGTTCGACCCTTGGTATGCACACCGGTTCGATATAATTAATATCCTTTTTAAAATAAATGAATTTTGAATAAATTAAATAGTATATAAATATAATTAAAAACAGAAATATTTCGGGTTAGACACGTAGCTCAGTTGGTAGAGCTGCGTGCACGCGTACGGGAGGTCACAAGTTCGAACCTCACTCAGTGCAAACAAATACAAGACCGAACCGGTCAACAGTCAACGGTCAACCCAAAAAGTTAACATTTTTTTTATATTTTTATTTATTTATTTAATTTAAAAATCAATTAAAAATACTTAAAAATAATATTTTTAAAGTTAGAAAATGACCTTAAACTCACAAAAATATATCTAAAAATCCTATTAAAATTGTTAATAAAATCCACTTATTTACCGTACCTTTTCGTTATTATTTAGGTTAGTTAATCCTCGTCGATCAACCCTCTAAACTCGTGCGCATTCAACATCATCAAACGAACGCACACAATGTGAGTGAATCTCTACAAATTCCCGTTTTAATCATATTTTGGGGTGTATCATGTGTCTTATTATTTATTACATTTAAACACTTGTGCATCCATCATATCCATGATCAAATGTGTATTCAATATGTATCAACTGTTTGTGTGGTTAACGTCTAGATTAAATTTATCATTTTCAGTACATACATCATCATAGGCCGCCGTTCCCCATTACCTATGAGCGTGAACCGTTTCCCATTACCTATGAGCCTGAACGAGGCGTTGCCAACATACGATCGGCTCCGTTTGATTGAGCCTTGATCGCACATACATCATCATAGGCCGTCCGTTCCCCATTACCTATGAGCGGAACGTGACGTTGCCAACATATACATTATCATTCATGTCATATACTCATGCAAGGTGGTTTGTTATTGTTATTGTTATTGTATGTTTATTTACGTTTGCTCACATATGATTATTGCACAAATTTTCCATAATAAATATAACAAGAAATCAATAATAAATGTTTTCTAACAAGGTTCACTCGCCAACTTTTGTTGACCCAAAAACCCCCATTTTTACACATGATACAGGTGATCCAGTTGCAGCAAGAAACATATAGGACGGCTTAGAAGAATAATTCGGTTTAGGTTTTGGATTGTTTATTTAGTTACTTTTTCCTTGTAATTGTATGAACTTGTTTGGAATATTGAAGATGTAAATTTGAATATAATAATTATGAAACATATTAGTAAACATCATGAGCTTTGGTGATAACTCAATTATGCCCCGACTCTTATTCCGCTGCGGGTCGGGGTGTGACGATCATAATTGGAATTTCTAGTTGGGCTTGCTTCATGGTTTTACAAGTAAGAAGTACTTATTATATGTTTGATAGACATGATAAATAATTAGTATTAACGCTTTCTAAATGTAATGCGTTTCTATAGGCAATTACGCTAAAGTCTTATCCGGTTGCGCTGTCATTAACCGCTTGGATTTGCTTCTTGGGCTCAATCGAGGGATCAATAGTAGCATTAGTAATGGAGAGAGGGAATTACGCAGTTTGGGCTATTAAATGGGATGCCACTCTTCTAGCAACACTCTACAGTGTAACGATCTCGAAATCATTAAGAAATTTATACATTTATAAATAACCAATAACAAAATAAAGATAAGAATTAAATTTGTCAAGCTAGAATCCGCATATGTAACCCAACTTTCATTTTTGTCTATGCAGGGGATAATGGGTTCGGGTCTCGCTTACTACATCCAAGGGATTATAATGAAAGATAGGGGTCCGGTTTTCGTGACTGCATTCAGTCCGTTGAGTATGATAATTGTAGCCTTCATGGGCTCCATTATTCTAGCAGAGCAAAGATATCTAGGAAGGTAAATATTTTTTTTAAAGTGAAAAATCACATATCTTGATCAGTATTTACACACAAAAAAAAAATGACATCTAATTTATGCTCTCATAGGGTTCTTGGAGCTATTGTCATATTGCAGGGCTTTATATGGTTGTGTGGGGTAAAAGCAAGGATAAAGAGCTTTCGATGGACGGTAAAGTAGTACCAGAAGAACAAATATTGGATAAAGAATCTGAACAGAATGATGGTCACAAGATTATTACTATCATCAAATCATCAGATGGAGTATGTGATAAAGATAATCAAACAGTTGACGTATGCTTAACGGTAGTTGTAGAGCCAAGCACTCCATCAAGCGGTTAATTACAAAAATCATGGAAGTAGAATGTGATAGCAAAAAAAGATATTAACCTTAATGGCTTAATGTGTAAGAAATGGTAGTTTTTTTTAATCAATGTATAAAACCTACTTATGTAAGTATGATATCGAAATGCAAATCTAAAATTACTACGGTGTAGGGTGACAATGTGTGGGTCGAGGAATGAGTTAAACATGTTTAGGATTGAAACGGGTCATATTTTTACAAAAGGGTTGAAGCAGGTCGAGAAAGGTCAAGTGGTTGGTACGCAGCCACTTTTAGTCCACTTTATAAAGAATCGATGCGCTAATTATGATTAAAAAATTTATCATTAAAGAAAATGATCTAAGCCTTTAAAAACTTACTTAAGAGAATGTAAGCATCATAAAATAGACTTAAGTGATTTTTAAGTTGTTTTTCCTGTTCCCTTTTTAGCTTGCTAAAAGGTTTTTATAACTAGAAATAAGCAAATCATAGGTTAACTGTCAAAATAATAACAGTTGCGAAATCGGCAAATAAGTAATTATAGTAATAAAAGCCTCTTTTTGCATGATTAAAATCCTTCTAACTTTTTAGAATTATATAAAAAGGTCTTTTTTTACTTGATTAAATTCTAATAGCATCTTCAGTAGAATTATTGTAGAACCCATCTTGCATATTTTACCAACATTGCTTGTAACTATAAGATATAAAAACTGATAGGAAAACAATACAATTTACAATAAATACATTTTAAATACCACAATAAAAATTTAGCTTACTCAGTTTCATTACAACATTCATGCTCATCGGTAGATGAGAATTAATCTAATCTTAAACTGCATCGGTAGATCATGATACATATGACATATAACCTCATATTTGTAGTAACTAGTTAACATCTGCAAAGGGGCTTCTGTTTGGAGATCCGGAGGTTATTTGTTGATGATGATATTTCAATTTGTTTCCATTTTCCACACAATTTTGTCGGTTTTCGCCAACAATATTTGTTGCTGCTAGAAGATCTGTAAAAGATGGCGTTCGCATTGCCTCGATGGATGTCAAGCTAGGCACATCTATTTCATGTTTGTGTTGGAGTAGAATCATGATCAACCTGTTATATGTTACGCCAACATCAATACACGTCACAAGTAACAAGAAAATAACCCGTATATTACAAGTTTAGACCTGAACCCATTTTGGCAAGTACAAGGGATGAGCTTTTTTTTCTCAAATACCCATACCCGTACCGTATCCGTACCCGTACCGATTTTAGGTATTTGGTACTTTCAGTATCAGGGGTAAAAAAGGGCACCGGTACCAAATTTTATATAGAACGTTAAAAGTTTTTTTATATTATGTCTTATTTCGTATTGTGGTATTTATGGTAATTGTGTCGAATTTTACCTATTTGGTACCCATATCATATTGGTACTCATACCAATTTTACCTATTTGGTACCCGTGCTCAATAAAAAAAACAAAATACCCATGCGGGTATCGTACCAAAATACCCATACCGTACCAATTTTGTTCAAATTCAGTACAGGTATTGTACCAATCATTCCTAACAAGTACTAGTAGTAATTAAGTAACCACAGATTACCTGATAATCTTTCTTTAGGCATTCAGTTTGGTTTAGCATATTTTCTGTTGTCTCACTATGCTTGTCGTTTAAGCATGTCAGGTGATCCAAAAATATCTTTGACCTCGAGTCAAACACTTTTTTCATTTCTTGGTCCCGCTTCAACGAATCTGCTTGTAATACAACTTGCCCGATTAAATTAACGGTTCACAGGTACCAGATTCCATTAAACTTCGTATTCACATATGACAATAGTTAACATTACCATTAACAGATGATTTCAGATCACTAGCATCTGACTTAAACAATGCATTCATAGAGATATGTGTCGCAGCAATATCTTCACTTCTGAGTTTATTTACACGAATCGTTTCACTGTACAAAGATTTAAGTGGTCAAACAATGCAAAAAAGAAAAAAAAAATTGTTGTTCAAGTGCATGTGTGTATAGCGTACAATATTGTATAATGTATAGTACCTTATAAATGATTCTGTATCAACCATACTACTCTCGTTAAGTTGATCGATAACCAACTTTGTGTTATCCCAGTGTTGTAAAGACTTCCCGATCTTGTTTGTACTGCAAGTCAATTCTCCATAAATGTTAAAACTACCTTGTAAATAAATTACGAGTAAAATGTCGGCCAGTTTTGCGATTTTTGTCCAAAAGTTTGTTTACTCGCATCTTGATCCGAAGGTTTGAATTCTTACGAGTTTCATCCGGAAAAAAAATCTTTGGACGAAAGTGGCTAGATTTCAAACCTTTTGAATCCAGATGCGTAAAAACAAAACTTTGGACGAAAGTCACAAAAATGGCAAAACCTCGGGGACGAAAATGACATTTTACTCATAAATTACCATCTAGTATTTAGCTAACATAATAATAATAATTACCACTCTTCAAGGCAATTCTCCATAACAGCTCGATTTTCAGTTGAAATAAATGTGTCTTCTGTATAACGAGTTTTCGATATCTCTATATATTCATTCACCTCACGTTTTCCGTCATTTGTAATTTGCACCATGTCAGACAAGTCTTTCAACAACTTCTCGTTATCTTGTGAACTTGATTCGTCAACCTTTCGTGATGCATTAGTAACCTGATCATAATATTGGTTAAAGATTAACGTTTTTGTCACAAACTCGTGATATGTACAAAAAAGGTCTTTCAGAAGACAGATTCCTGCTTACCATTGACGTTTGTTTTAATGTTAAGTTCCTTAAAATTTGAGAAATGTTTTCTATTGCCAGCTGTTGTTCTCTAGCTGCATCTTCCTGTGAAACAAAAAGAACATCTTTTGTCAAGGTATTATTAAAGTCGCATACTTGTTTATAAATAATATATCGATATTATTGCTTCTTCACCTTGAAGTTTCTCTCGAATTCTGCTAGCTCAAGAGATCTAGTTTTATGATTTTGTTCGAGAGCTGCCGTTAGTTTAGTAGCTTGCTGACTAAGAGTATTGAAGAAAATAATCGTTGCCGTTGAGATTTCGTGCGCTGAAACCAAACTCTTATGTAGTCCCTATACAATTAGAAAGAAAAAAAAATCAAAACAGTACGGAATATTTAAGAGTGTTGAATATTTATAGGAAAAAATAAGATGTAATATATTGAAACTTTTTGATATAAAAATGGAAGCAAAAAAGTAAAGGTGCAAACGAGCCGAGGGCTCGAGAAAAAGCTCGAAATGAGCCGAGCCTTATCAAGCCGAGCCAAGCTTTATCAAGCCCGAGCGAGCTTGAGCTAAAATAAAGCTCGTTTATTTATCGAGCCTGAGCTCGAGCCTGGCATGTAAAGCTCGTCAAGCCTTATCGAGCTTTAATGTAATATTAGTAAACGAGCTGAGCCAAGCTTATTTAAACTTGTGTACAAGCCAAGCCCGAACCTAAAAATAAGCTTGTTTATATTAAGCTTGCGAGCCTAAACGAGTATGTTATTTATATTATTTTGATTTTAATTTAAACAAAAGTCGTATGAAGAAGCCAAAGGTTAGTAAATTGATAGCAACTGATATGTGCTGAGGGTGGAAATCAAAGAAGACAAACTTCAGTGGCAAAAACCAAAACTCGAAAAAATCCCTGGCGCAAGTAGACGATAGTAATTGATATATATAATAATGGGCCGAGCCCGAGCAGAGCTCGAGCTTGAGAAACTACCAACAAGCCGAGCTCGAGCTTTGAAAACAAAGCACGAACCAAGCCAAGGTCACGCTCGAGCTCTCATAAGCTAATCGAGCTCGGGCTCGGCTCGTTTGCACGCCTAGATAAAAAGACTTACCTCTTCATGTTGTTGAGCAGATAAAGCCAACATTTGCTTTTGATCGGATATAGAGTTCTGAATATCACAGGTAGCATTTTTAGCCTCCATAACTGCATTTTGAATGATCTGTGTACAGACAATAGCAAAATAACGTTTGTAAATATTATGCAAAATAATTGTACTACTAAACCTTAGCTTTTGTTTAGTTACTGTATTGCTTTATGGGAAGAAAATTATTTTTTTCAAAAAGGGGGTGATAAATTCTTTGGACAAAAATATAGATTCCATACATTCTCAACTGCCGTTATTTGATCGGATACTTTGGACTTCATGTTAAGTAAATCAGAAGAAGCTTCCATTTGCAGTGTGTCAACAAGCTTCTTTAATGCCGTCATGCCTGAATTGTATGTGTCGGTTATCTTGTCGATTCTAGATTCCAAGATCTGGGCATTCTGTAAATAAAAGTATAGATAAATCAGTGGCAAATTTGTAAAAATTGTAAAATATAAAAATCAGTTAATAACATAACCATGCAGATAATTTCCTACATCATGTTTACTATCGAGGAACAACGAGACATGTTCTTCCATGGATCTCATTTGTTGTTGTTGCTGTGAAACCGAACTTATAAAAACGTTTTGCAGGTCTTTTAAGCTGTGATGTAGCTGATTACTAAATGACATACGCAGCCTCGTTGTTTTCTGTTTCTAACTTGCTCTTGAAATCTATACAGTATACACAACATTATGATATTAGTTGAATAAAATTAAATGAAAAAAATGACAACTTTGTGAAGAAATCGGATATACCTATTTTGGAAGATAATACGGTCACGTCTTCTGATGCATCTTGTAGTTTATTTCGTAGACCTTTGGCATGTTCAACTAGACAGTTTTCTGTTTTTTAGACAAAGAAAAATCAGAATTGACATTGAAGTAAAAACAAAGACTTAATGGTTAAACTGTTAGAGTCAAGGTGTATGTTTGACCAATTGACCTGAATCCAAAAGTTTGGAGATGAAAAAATCTTTCTTCTTCAACGTTAACATGGCTTCCTTATGTTTTCCTTGAATATCTAACAACGCCTTGTTACTTTTCTCCAAATTTTCCTGAATTCAATATTAACAAAAACTATAATTAACCAAAATTAAACTTCATTAATTCATTTCCATAAGTTTACTGCTCATTTCAAATATTTCATACCTTGCAATGGTTAAGATCCCGTTCTAAAGTCGAACTCCTTTCTTGTTCACTTTCGTAGAGCTCACGATATCTATTTACTTCCTACAATTGAAAAATTGAAAGATAAAAATATATTTATTTATCAGTAATGCTTTAGTAAATAAGTGAAGGTAGAAAAGCTATAACTAGTTTACCTTCTCGTTGAGGTTTAGATCAGTCTCCAGTTGTTCGATCTTTTCATTCTTCAGCTGTAAAGATGACGCGATCGTCAACATCATCGCATATAAATAAAAGATATTGTTGACTAAAAAAGGAACCGCTCAAATAAGTTAAGGCACTTTCATGGATGCATACCTTCTTTTCAGCTTCTTCTTGTGCGTATCTTTCATGTGAAATATAAACACCATTATTTTCCCTAGCTGCTCGAAGATCTGCATAAATTGTAATATTGTTTACATATTCATATGCAACATTACTAAATTACGTCACAAACTATGGATAACGCGAAATATACCTTGTTTCATTTTCTCGATTTCCAAATACATATCTTTCAGAAGCATAGCTTTTGACATTTTCTGATTTGCCTGCAATACAATATACACATTCATAAATTACATATACATATAATTATGTGTAAGAAGTATAATTAAATTCATGCGGACCTCTGGCTTGTTCTTAATGTTTTTAGCACGATGTGCGTAATCTAAAGTGCTTAATGTTTCTTCTAGACAATGAGAGACGGAGAAACCGTTGCGATGATGCATGTTTTCGTTTTCCCACCAAGTGAGTCGCGTAACAGTCGTGTCAGCTTACTGTCCCTGTACAATTAAACATATAACAAGTCGATTTCGGTTGTGTTTACAGGTAAAGTACACAGATGGTCCATGTGGTTTATCAAAATTTTGCATTTGGTCCCTAGCTTTGCAAAAGTACACGCATGGTCCCCGTGGTTTACATTTTATAACACATTTAGTCCCCAACGTTTTCCAAAAGTACATGGATGGTCCTTGTGGTTTGCACCATATAACACATTTAGACTTGGACCTGCTGTAACCTTCAGATTTGTTGGCCAGTAACTAAATGTCTAAATTGTCACAAAGTGCAAACCACAGGGACCAATTGTGTACTTTTGGAAAGCTAGGGACAAAACCCGAAACTCTGGTAAATCACATGAACCATCCATATACTTTACACATTGTAGTACTATTGTTGTGGTCATCATAAATAATACATTAATTATAAATGTACAAAATGGACACAAATTTATAGAAGGTATCTATATATTATCAACACAAACCTGTAAGGCACATGACCCGAATGCTCCACAAGTGAATTAATGACACGACCCAAAGTAAGCAAGCTCTTGTTTATTTCTCCAGCTTCCCTTGCTCTACCCTGCAATCAATAAAAAACGATTGTCAGTTTGTCACTAATAACAGAAAGACAAGCATTTTTGGAAATAAAAAATGCATATATTTTTTCTTACATCTCGGGCACCTGATCGAGAAATGTTTTCTGATCCTGCCAGATCAACAAGATTAAGCTTTCCATATTTAACAAGCTCCTCACTACCAACCGCTTGTTTGACATGTACGGTTATTGTAAAAACTGAATGAGAACGACTGCAAGAAAAACGAGTACTTAGGCGACGTGTGGTATGTCTCGTACAATGAAAATTAGAGGTGATTATGGGGATCGTGTGGATCAGATTGACCCGTGAACACTTGTTTTTATAAATCAATGAGTTGGTTACAACGTGAAAAAACTTTTTTTATTTAAGCTTTAATAAAGATCAAGAGTAAGAAAAAGTTTACCTGCTGCGCTTATTTAACAATGTATCTGCGGTACGCCTTTTAGCAGCACCGCGTTCTAAAAGATTATAAATGTCATTTGCGCTGTATACAGCTTCTTCTTCTAAACCTCTTACAAATACACAACCTTTTCCATCTTCCATTAATGAAATGGGCTTCTTTTGCCTGTCCTCTGAAGGTCTAGTGGAGTCTTCGGTGGTAAGAAGATCAACTATTTCTTCATTGTAAAGTTCCAAAAAAGTAACTTTCATGCTATAATCAGCGTTTTGAGCCTCTAAAGTATCGAATATTTGACGAACTGCTCTTGGAATTACACCAGCCTCAGCAGGTAATTCTCCCCCCTTAAATGTGAATAAAAGTAAGTTAATTGTTACTATGTCATAAGGTATATGCAAGTAAATCTGACTATTCAGTAAAAAATTGACACTTCATTTATTTATTTTAATTACCTTATTTCTCATGCCTCCCTCCATTGTGTATGTTTTGCCGGTACCGGTTTGACCATATGCAAACACTGTGCAATTGAAGCCCTCAAGCACTTCATTTACAATAGGATAGATTGCTTGGTCGTATACTGACCTCTGTTGTGCTTTGGGTCCAAAAACCTTCAAAAGAAATTTAATATGTAAGATAATTGTTCACATAAAAAGTAATATAAAAAAACTAATGTACCTTATCAAAGGTGAAGATTTTGTCCACTTGCTTGTTAGCGACATTTTGCAATATGGAGACTTCTCTTTTGTGTTCATTGCATGTTATCACCTTTGGTACGTTGCACTTTTGTTCTTCATTGGTTAAGGGCCTATGAGTACATTAGGAAGTTAGGACTTGAGAGATACCTTTAACTCGTTTTCTTGCAAATTCAATGCATCCAGAACTTGGTTCTAAAATGCACGCATCAAGAGTGCATAACGTGTGTTGTGCATGAGGTGGTGATAAGATTTCATCCCTGCGATTGATGCGATGCGTTTCCATGATGCGTGATGCAGTTGATGTGACACATTATGCAGTTGACCAATATTTGAACGATTTAGACTAGACCATCAATTGCAATAGTCTGATTTTTTTTCATATCTCACCACTGATTGAGCAATGGGTTTGCGTAGTTGAATAAACTATGGCATTGATTGAACAAATCCAACTAGACAACGAAGAATATATTATTTTTAGAGTTAAATGCTTGGTTGGTCCTTGTGGTTTGCAAATATTGCAGACTTGATCCCAGTGGTTCACTAATTACATGCTTGGTCCTGGTGTTTGTAATTTTTGCACTCGTGTGGTCCTTACCACTAACCAATGTTAAATTTCTAAGTTAACTGAGTGCAAAATGACTAAATTATCCCTAAGCAATTAAACACATAAAAAAACAAAAACAGATGGGCCCACCTTCTCATCTTCTTCCCCACCCTCTCTCTCCCTCTGTAAAACCCACCACCACCTCCACCTCCAACCCACCACCACTACCACCTCCTCCACCGTCAACCCACCACCTTGATTATCGGACAGAAAACCGTTGTTAGAGATCACCGGGCGCGCAATTGGAGCTGTGAAAGTGAAAGAAACAACATCACTATTGTTACTTCTATAACTTCTATCGCGAACAGCATTAGTATTAGTATTATGATTAGTGTCTTCGATGGAACATTTTTTCCGGGTGGAATAAGGTTCCTTTTTATGGCTCAGTTTCTGCGAAACCGGCTTTCTTGCTTCTGGACCGACGTTAGAACTTGAAGTTTTCGGGGTTGACTTTCCTCGGTCAACTAAGCTATTCTGTTTCTGATTGTTCTGCTTTAATACATTCGAAGAAACAGGATTCTTCTGTGGATTTCTTTCGGTGTTAGACTGAGTTTTAACGAGCTGTGCTCGATGATTCAACCCTTCACGCTTTTGAACGTTAGCCTTAGCTTGAAGTGCTAACGAAATTGACTTTTTTGGTTCTGAACTTTGTTGACTTTTGAGAGTCTTGACATTTGAATCTAACGGTCTTCGAGCAGACTCGGGGATCTTTGGTTTTCTTGCTGAATTCTCTACTCGATCCGTAGACACTTTCACCCTGAACGGAACCGTAGATGACAAGGACAGTGACGGTGATGGTGATGATGACCCGACAAGCGGTATCTTCGATGCAGCTTCCATTATACGAGCAGGATTATTCGATGACACGAATCCCGAGCTTTTGATAGGGGACAATTTTCAGATCTAGGTCACCTTGTGGTTTGGTGGTGGTGGAGATTGAAGTGACTCTGACGGTGGTGGTGGTCAGTTGACGGTGGAGGTGGTGGTGATGGGTTGAAGGTGGCGGTGGACGTGGTGGTGGGTTTAAGGTGGAGGTTGCAGGTTTGTGAAGGAGAGGTGGTGGCTGAGTTTTTAAAAGAGAGAGATGGAGTGAGGAAGAAGATGAGTAGTGGGCCCCTCTTTTTTATATTTTTTTATTTTTATTATTTCAAGGGTAATATAGTAATTTTGCATATACTTAACGGAGAAATCTAACAAAGGTTAGTGGTAAGGACCACCGAGTGCAAAATTTGAAACTACTGGGACCAAATGTGTAATTAGTGAACCACTGGGACCAAGTCTGCAATATTTGCAAACCACAGGGATCAACCAAGCATTTAACTCTTACTTTTAGTATTAAAAACTAAAAATTAACAAGTCAAAATAGTATTTTTATAAAACCTTTTACTTTTTTTTACTAACGAACGCCTCACAAATGTTATGAGTGCGCTAGCACATCAGCTTCTAGGATCAAAATGCATCGGAGCACCATACACTTTTTAAACCAAAATCCAGAATGGTGCATATCCCACATACAGAGCCAGATCTCAATCTTAACTTGATCACCCCATAAATGACACATAGAAACCATACAAGATTGACAGAATAAAAATCACAATTGTCATGTAAATTTAATTAAAAACAGAAGCCAAAGATAAATATTAGTTTGGTCTATCAATCAAACATACACTTTTTTTTACTAACGAACGCCTCACAAATGTTATGAGTGCGCTAGCACATCAGCTTCTAGGATCAAAATGCATCGGAGCACCATACACTTTTTAAACCAAAATCCAGAATGGTGCATATCCCACATACAGAGCCAGATCTCAATCTTAACTTGATCACCCCATAAATGACACATAGAAACCATACAAGATTGACAGAATAAAAATCACAATTGTCATGTAAATTTAATTAAAAACAGAAGGCAAAGATAAATATTAGTTTGGTCTATCAATCAAACATACATCTTATATCCATTTTCACTCTGTGTCCATATTCGCAGACCAAGCATATAACATTCACTAATTTAAAAACAACATAATCAAAATTCCACAATTAAAAACAAAAAGACAGTTTAAATCAAGCTCAAATAAAGTTTCAACAGAATCAAACCCTAATTTCAACTAATTAAACATTAATTCAAACACCTAGCTACAAAAACACAAATCAAAAAACAACATATACCTGCATCTAAGCAAAACCTGAATATTAACTTCACCGCGATCCTTCTCAACTTTACTCGAACCCCAATCAACACCTCTAGAATCCGGACGCCTGCGTTCCGGTCTAGGCGTAAGAAACGGAACCGGATTCGCAACCATTCCAACTCCAACTTTTCCACTCTGATCCGGCGTCATCGAACTCGTACTCCTCTTATACTCCATATCTCTGTACAATCAAATGTTCCAAATGTTCAAAACCCTAACAAAACACACTTTATAGCCGATCAAAATCTAAACTAAAACCAATTGTTGAAATTTTTACCTGCGATTGAACAGACTAACGGTGTGATAACAGGCTGATTGGTGATTTGAGATCGAAAAGTTTTGAATCTGGCGAATGATTGAGACTGTGTGTGTGTGTGTTTGATTGCGGTTTTTGAATTGGGTTTTGAGTGTTTTGCTAACGGCTACAAAGAGTGTGTATTTAATTGACGAATTGGGATGGAGTGTGGGGTCCGTTTGAGCTTTTTTGTACAAAAAAAATCAAATGTTAAAAAAGTTTAAAAATGAGGCGCCTTAGAAAAGGTTTTTTAAGCAAAGCACAAGGTTTATTCTAATTTCCTTCGTTTTTTTTTATTTTCTTTTCCTTTTTTCTAGGGCTTTTTAATTTGTTTTACGTTTTGGCCAAGTAGATTATCTTTTACCAACACTCCCGTTTAATTAACGTTTTAAAATATACAACCGTGGATTACATATATAGGAAAAAAAAACGTACGAAAGACATGAAAAGACCAAAAAAACATGGTGCCATTTTTCGTAATTATTTATTCGTAGGGTAATTATCAAAATTACTCTACAAATGATCTTGTAGAGTAACTTTGTAAAATGTTCTGGTAGAGTAATTTTGATTTTGTATAGTAATTTTATAGAGTATCATAATTACTCTACAAATGATCTTGTATAGTAATTTTAATCTTATAAGGTAATTTTATCGAGTATTATAATTACTCTACAAATGATTTTGAAGTAATTTTGAATAATATGTTGTTTGGTAAACTTGCAGAGTAATTTTAATACACTTTTAGAGTGATTTTGATGCACTTGTAGAGTAATTTTGATAATTACTCTACAAAATCACAATTACTCTATATGAACATTTTGCAGTATTACTCTATAAGATCAAAACTACTCTATAAGATCATTTGTAGAGTAATTATGATAATTACAAACAATTACGAAAATGTCACTGTGTTTTTTCAACAAAACCTTCGGTTCGTACATTTTGTACGTTAAATTTATTTGTATTTGATCTTTTGTCTACATATATAAGTATAGGAAAAAAATACAAACCACGTGGGTAAAGACATTTTATTACTTTTCTTATTTTATTTTTATTATTATAATTACTTTTAAATATATTTTGTTTTTCTTTTACTATTCAAAAGACGGTTGTAGCTTGTTGTCCATTTACTTAACACTTGTTTGTAGCTGGTTGTTTAGTATATTAATATAATCTCATAAATAGGATGTTTTATAACATTCCAAGTTCGCTATTGTTGCATGTTTATCATGCTTATTTTTATCTATGTTTTGATTTAAATTTGTCACAAACCAAAAGTGATCAAAGTATAAACGTACATCTATCAAAGATCTGTCACGGTTTAACTTTTTATATATGTAACGCCATTTATCATTATCGTTATTTTAATAATACAAAATAGTATTATATAAATTCGGATATATTGTTGTAATGTACTTATTTTTATTTGTGTTTCGGTCAAGGTTTTATTTAAAGTCAACAGAGTCAAATTTAATTGATCTTTTTTATCATGATGAGGCGTTCCAATTCTAGTTGAATACCTTTGGTATCGATATTGGTATTATTTCAACCGGTACTGGTATTCATTTTTAGATTTTCGATAAATGTAAAACAAGTGTCGATATCCTCTTAGGAATACCTTTTTCTATTGTTAGACTAAGTACCAATATCTTTTAAATACTATAATGTATTGGATAGTTACCGACCAAAGGCCCACCATAGTATCTTATCTGGTATTTCAAATTGACCTATTTTATTTTGGTCGTGTTCCAAGTATGGTTAAGGTAACATGCCACGTATGGTTAAGGTTCACCACTTGACTGTTATTTTATGTGCTACTTACTAAGATTGTGCTTTTGTTTTTTTGACTTGGGAGATCTAGGGTTTGGACTTTGAAGACAAGTGAAATTGATTCGATTTTACGATCAGAATGAGGCAAGAATAATGTATTAGGATTAACCATATATGGATATGTTGAGCATAGTGACTTAGGTCCTGAAAATTTTGTTATGCATTCTAATATGTATGTTTCGATTAAGTTAACAACATCTATGAATTGTGGTTTAATAAATTATGTTGTTGCCCTTTTGCTTTGATTTTATACAACACTAGGTTAAGTGCCCGTGTGATACATTGTATAACAAATAATGATGATATAAAGAAATGTAGTGCTAAAAGTCGAAAGCCAAGAATCATAAGTTTAATCTTAATGTGTAAACAGATGTAAAAAACTGAAAGCAAACAACATATATGATCAATTGGTTCGAGATTTGACTCCTACTTTGTCAGCAACCTTCTAATACAGTAAAAGTGGGATCTTGAGGTAAATGAATATTGACCACAATGAATCATGTGCTCCAATACTCAAGCCAACCACAAAATAAACCTAATGTGGGTAATGCATGCCATGCATATAAATATAAATGAAGTATGTGACAACTCGTACATTCCTATCAAATCATGAAGCGACACGTGTTCGAACTCTCCAAATAATTCCATATTATGGAAGGAGAGGGACCAAAATCGTCAACATAAAGGTTGAAACCAAGTTGAGGGACTAAAAGTATAAAAATGCCAAAAATCAGCTTTTAGTAGTCCCATACGGACCGCTAGGGGTAGCCCTTATGCTCAACAAGGGAATTCAAAAGAGTGTACGCGCATGCGTTCCTTGCGGACCGTAAGGCTACACCCCTTGCAGTCCGCAAGAGGGTCGCTGGCTGAAAAGAATGGCAGTTGGCATTGTAGCCCTGCCCTTGTGCCATCTAGTCGCTATTTTTGCCAAACTCCTTCTCATTTGAACACATGGGATGTAACGATCCGTATTTTATACTTTCTATTTTTAGCAAGCTTGTATTCGTATTTCGTTTCAACCTTTGTAAACTCGAGACTTTGATCATAACAGAAATACATTTTGATTATACTTGTTATAATTGATACATACATGATACATACTCATTCACAAATAGGTGTTTTACATACGAAACTGGATCATATTTATTTCGGAACCATACTCATATACATTCATGCTATTCACATACTCATGCATACCTTAAAATGCCCTAAAAATGCTTAACACAATAAGGAAATTGCATAAATTAACAAACCACCATTCATCAAGGGCGAAAATTGATTTTTTTTTATTTTGGGAAGCCTTTATGGACCGTAACCAAAAGACCTTACGGTTCGTAAGCCCCTTTGGGCGAGCAAAACTCGCGGATTGGACCTCTTATTCACCTTCTTTCTCCTCCAATCACCTTCTAACCTTCTTTAAACCCAAACCCTAATCCCCTACTACAAATATATATGTCTTCTACAAATCCTCCACCCTTTACACACCTCAAAACACTCTTTCCTCTCAACCTCCTCAATATTCCAAGTTCTTGGTATATTACACTTGTGTTCAAAACAATGAGTTTGAATAGCTTTCTTCTTCTTTTTTTTGTGTTTTTTTGCTTCAAACCCATTGGACAACATCAAGGGTTGTTACCCAATGTTCACCAAGGTGTAATAAGGGGGTACAACTCCATATTCGAAATCCAAAGTGGGTTATAATTTCTGTTTTCACAAGACCTTTACAACATGTCTTTGTTTTTTATTCATCTTGTGGAATTCTTGCACCACACTTGGTCCCAACTAAATTCATGTTGTGGGCCTTGTGTTATGGTGAATTTCCAGAAGATTAGAGGTTCAGAAACCTCAAATACCTATTGCCCTAAAGGTCCCAGGTGACCAACAAAGTGTTGAGTTCAACCAAGCTTTCAAGATTCAATGTTAAAGACTTAAGTTTTGATTAGGTGTGAACAATGGGAGCCTTGCGTTTCCAACTATGATTCCACCTCCTCACTTAGTTAGTTAATCCAGTTCTACATAACCTAAGCCACCAAGTAAACTTTATAGTAACAATTAACAAAGTGTCCAAACTACATCAAGTCTCCAAACATTTGCCAGTCTAGTTTGAGCTCACTTGGTTACTTGGTGACTTACATGAGTACTTACATTCGTTTACTCATTCATGATCATCCGAAATTGCCCTCATGGTGGTTTTGTGTATTGGTGAATCCATAAGAGGATAAATGGACGGAAATCATCCTACCTCCAAGCATGACAATATATGACTTAGACTAGATATCAAATATAAATATATATGTATATATATAGATATTACAAACCAAACCATAGTGCCAACAAAAGTCATGGTTAAGTATTACAAGTGGGCTGGACGTGTCGACAAAGAAGATAAGGATTATTCATGCTATTTACTTATTAACAGTTTGGTGTATATGGAATTTGAGAAACCAGAAGGTGACAACAATATAATGCCTATAAAGAGGTTGAAGAAATAAAATTAGCCTTTGATTGGATAAGGCACAGAGCAAGAGGCTTAGGAGGTATCATGGAAGGATTCGAGATGATTTGAGTTAAAGGTGTAATGTTGATGTAATGATTTTTTTTTGTGAAGTGCTCGACAATTGTTTTATGTTTTTTTTGTTTATGTAATGGTCCAGCAGAGTTCATCTGTATCATCACACAAAGAGCATGTATAATTTGTTGTGAAAGGAATAACATGTCGTTGCTTTTAAAAAAACAAAACAAAACATATTCGATCTGTTTCAAGAGTTATGAACTCGGCGATACAAAGATGCATACAAATAACATACAATATTTGTGAAATCAAAGAGTCCATCCTTTTTTACTCCTAATGCATAAACCATCGAGTTAAATAACCTTTACACTTTTATCCATAAATGGAGTGCCATTGTACTATATATATGTGTGTGTGTGTGTGTCAGGGGGGGGAGTGGACGTTGAAGGTACCACATAAAATAGATTTAATTCGATTAATACAAACTATTTTTAATAACGAGTGGAAACTAAACTGGTTGATGTATACAACTTTGATGGAGAGTGAAATATGTTTAATTCTTCAACACAAAGTAACATCAAGGATTCGGGAGGATGTTAGCAAGAAAGAGATTAAGTTTCCAATCTCAAAGAATGGAAAATAATTGATGTGCTTTTTGCATCTTCAACTTCGTTTTTTTTGTTATTTATTTTTGTTGACGTTATTGTTTGACGTTTATCTACTTTTGACATCTATGAGTAAGTCTCCTTTTTAATACAAATTGTTTGTTTTTCTTACATTAATCAACTTTAACATTTTAGGTTATCAAGTTGTTTTTCATGTTAATAAACAATGTTGAATATTTGTTTGTTTAAAATTATGCATTGGTGCCCCTTACATACCTTTGTGAATAAAATTATATAAACAACCTTTGTGAATAAAAATCGAACTAAAAACCGAATCTAATAAAAAAGATGTAATAAAAATTAGTGGGTGATAGTTTTGTTATTACCGTCCTTTGTTTCAAATTATCTCGTCTACACATTTAAATTAAATCCAAAAATAACATAATTCAATAAAACATTTGTAAAGACATATTTTGTGTCATTTATAACATAAATCTATTAATTAAAAACAAATGTTTCATGTCGCGAAGTTCGTGGGTCATAGCCTAGTTATACACATTAGGGACGAGTTTGGTACAGTTACTCGTACCGTACCGAATTTGAACAAAATTGGGTAACAAATATCGTACCGAATTTATCGGTATGGTACGGATACGGGTATTTCGGTACGGTACTCGCTTTGGTACCACTTTATTTTTTATTTTAGTTTTTGAGCACCGTACAAGTACTATGTAGAGAAAAGCGACATGAATACCAATATAATACAAGTGCCAAATAGGTAAAATTGGTACGAGTACCGATATTATACAGGTACCAAATAGGTAAAATCAATACGAGTACCATAAAGACCATAATATGAAATAAAACATAAATAAACTTTTAAAATTCTATATAAAATTCGGTACCAGTACCTTTTTTTTACCCGTACCAATATCGAAAGTATCGAATACCAAAATCAATAAAATTGGATACCAATACATGTACTGAGTACCTAAAATCGGTACGGATACGAGTATGGTATTTGAAAAAAATGCCTATCACACATGTATATATATATATACCCTCACAAAATTAAACAGACACACTTTCTTCTCTTTCTACACACTCCACCCACAACCACCAACAAAACGAAATCATACAAGATAGTATATATTCATTGTTGTTCAAATCTAAACCACAAATGACTCCGACGGACCCTGCTCGAAGTCGCCGTCACGTAAGCTGCCACTCCTGATGCATCACCCTCCACTCTAGCCACACAATTATGACACCGCTGCCTCCCATTGCTACCCTAATGAGCGCCCTAACCCCAGTGTTCACCACCATACCATCATTCATCACAACCCAATCCCCCTGTCCTTACCATTTCAAAGTCGTCGCCTCTTGTAACAAAAAGGGAAGGGAAGTGGTCGCGCCGTCGCAGCGGCCACCAGAAATGGTGGTCGGCCGCCCTCCTTCCTTGTCATTCGGCTTCCACTCTCTATCGTCTCTCTCTCTCTATATATATATAGAAAAGAGGCTAGGGTTTGTGATGTGTAGGTGCAAGAATGAGAAGGGAAAGAGATAAAATGGTATACTAATAATAATAATAAAAATAAAAAATCTATGTAAAATGATTATTTTCCCCTTGATCAAATCAAATGGGGTTAGTTTTTTAGACTGATGAGAATGTTTGAGAAAAAAATGGTACAATTTTAAAATTTTATCTTAAATAGAAAAAGTGGACAAAGCACAGGGACCTTAACTCAAAAAAATAGACTTGTCACGTCAATGTTCTTTTTTTAAATGCATATACATATCTTAACGACTGTATATGTTAACAATCTTAACAAACGTTATAAATGTACGTCAATGATTATTTAAAAAAAACCTATTCACGACTTTTTATGTTAAAAAAATTCTATTATATTATATTATATATAGTTAGTATAATACTTTACTAAACCGTCTGTAAAAAATTACAATTTGAAGTGAAAAAATAGGGGAGACCAACTCTGACCTGAATCCTCCCTTTAAACTAACTTTTTTTATTATTATGTTTCTGATTTATATGTAAAATTGTCACTCTCGCTTCCCTTACACTCTTCACTCAGACGACTTCAAAATGTGATTCACGTACGGTCTAGGGTTCATCTTCGATTGAACACCACGACTTCATGATTCCGTTCCTCCTCTCCTTACATTGTAAGTTTTCTACCTCGAATGTTCCAATTGAGACTGGAAACACGCAAGGAGGGCTCAGTTCGGGCGGTTCTAATTGCTGATTTAATCGAATGGGCTTGTTATGCTGCCTAAGTGATCGACGTTGTCAGCTTTCATCAAATAACTATCAACGCGATGCTTTTTCGTGTATTAAATATAATGTTTATTCTTCCATGTAGTTAGATGTTTGCTATACATTCTCCATGCTGAAGAAAAGTGGAATTGATGCATCAAAAATAATTATCTTCATAGAAGACTCCATTTCCTAACATGACAACAATCCTGAGCCTTGGACCATCGGATTCCCTAGCAAAAGTGGCAACGGTCCTGACCTTTACCAAGGTGTTCCATGGGTACATCGCTTTAATACCCAAAATCTTTCCAAATGGCATATGTATATATCATTGTATATAGATAAGTGTTTTTGAAGATAGATAAGTGTTTTTTATAGGTAAAGGTAGAGATGGAGAATCAGATGTGTGTAAGGTTTTTTAAAGAAATGTGATTTTCAGTTAAATTATAGAGTAAATTGCCAAAATCGTCCCTAAGGTTTAGGCATGTTTGCCACCTTCATTCAAAATGACTTTTATTGTGCCATATTGCCCTTCACGTTTGCTATTTTTTTTTTCCATTTTCATCCAAACCTCTAACTAGGTTAGAAAATACCAATTAATGAGGGTTTTTTACCTAAATTTTTCTAACAAAAATGTAATGTGTTTTTCTAACAAAAATGTAATGTGTTTTTACCTAAATTACATTTCATTTTCTTAAATAATCAAAATTTGCTACACATATAAACCATATTTTATCTAATTATTATAGCCTCAAATTGGCATAGTTACAACCACACACTTTCCACCGCATGATTATCTGATTTTGTTTATTCAATATCTCATAATTGCTTTTAAAACACACATCCAAACACCACATGGTCTATTAAAATTCGTCATCCAGTTTGTATTTTTGTAGCAAAAGACTAGTAAGGGATTTTTAGGTTACGAGTACACTAGGAAATGTTTATATTTTGTATATCCTCACAAGAATACAATAGATTTTTGGAAGAATGGGAGATTGTTTACAAATGATTACATTCATCTGTATTTATACTACTTTGTTGGTGTATAGATGATTCCAAACCTAGCTCTGTCTATACATTATACTATGAGGAAATCTAGAGATTTCATAGCATAATTTTTTTGTGGAATCTTCTATTGTTCTTTAAATATGATCTAGAACTCTATTGTAAGCCAACCTTGTTCAATATATATATATATATATATATATAAGGGTGAGATTTGGAGAAAACGTTTAGTAGTGTGAAAACGGTGAGAACGATTTTGGTGTTGACATGTGGTGTTTGTGCTAACTTACACTAAACGTAATATTGTCAAAAGGTCCATGCACATGCCACTCACATGCCTAAGACTATCCACATGCAAGTCACATGCATATTCCACCATCTTTTTTAAACTCCCGTAACTTTTTTATACGTGATTATTTTTTAAAAAAATTACACCATAAAATCGAGTGTTTTAAGATCTTTCTATCGAGTATACTATTGTTATACTTTTAAAATTAAATAAATGACATGAACTGCATGTTTAAATAAAAACGCCATAAAACTCACTGTTCAGAAAAAACGCCATGAAAATACTCAGTTGAAAACGCCATGAAAATACTTAGATGAAAACGCCATAAAACACTCAAATTCAGAGGAAAAAAACCATGAAAACCCAGTTGAAAACGTCATAAAAATACTCAGTTTAGAAAACGCCATAAAAACTAGTTGAAAATGCCTTAAAAAACATGAAAACCCAGTTCAAAAACGCCATAAAAACAAGTTTAAGACGCCATAAAAAACAAAGTTTAAGACGCCATAAAAAACAAAGTTTAAAACGCCAAAAAAACACAAAGCTCAAAACGCCAGAAAAAAAACCCAGTTCGCTTTTTTCGAAAAAATATATCAATAGTATACTCGTTGGAAAGATAAAAAAAAAGCTGAATTTTATGGTGTAGTTTAAAAAATAATAATCACGTATAAAAAAATTATTGGCGTTTAAATATGACGGGAGAAATGACATGTGATTAGCATGTGCACACTTGTTTGGATCTTCCACCCTCCTGGTAGTTATAAAGTTCCTTTTATTTACAAAAATGTCACCGCATCAATCTTAGCCACAAATCATAAAGATCTTGTGGCTGAAAATGGTTCTCACCGTTCTCACACTTCTAGGCGTTTTCTCCTGATTATATATATATATATATATATATTTCTATGGAAATGTCTAGGTGATTCGTATAATGCTCCGCATTTTTGTACTTTCCATATTTAGAATGTTGTATTCGCACTTTTATTTTTAGAAGCTCGTATTTGTGTTTCATTTCCAATCTAGTAATCCGAGACGTCGATCATAATGGAGATTTATATTTATATCAATCACACTCGTGTTTATACAATCAGTCGTTAAATACGTGTTTATACGTAAAAAGAGAGTTATTATACATACATACTATCATTCATACATGCATGATATGTAACACATGCATATACATACGCTCTCGACACTTGAAAACATGATTAAAACATAAGTTATAACATAAATTAACAAATGCTACAAGTTTAGGGGCCATATATGTCAAAAGCCAAACTCTAGCTGTCAAATCAACACGCCACGCCGCGCGGACTTTGTCACTTCATTCGCCACGCGACGCAAGGATGCTGAATCTGTAGAATGTTGTGTTCTCAATTCGGGTTGGTCACCTTTTCTCACCTCTTTTCTTCCCTAATCACTTTATTTATCCATTAAAACACAAACCCTATTCAACCACTACATAACCAAACCTCCTACACTTTCATTTCATTCTTCCCACACTCTAAACTCACTCAAAACACTCTCAAACTACCAAAAACACATTGTAAGTTCAAAAGTGAGCTTAAAACTCACTTTTCTTTTTCTTCTTCATGAATTCTTGCTTCGAACTCATTTGGAACACCTCTACGAGTTTTTCCACAAGTTTGCCTTGGTAAACTAAAGTGGAACATCCTCATTTTGAGGTTCAAACTTTCTGTTTTGTGCATATCTTGTTAATCTTGAGAAATCTAGTGCTTATCTTGTTCCCAATCAAACTCATGATTATGGGACTTGAGTATGGTTGAATTCCATATGATTAGAGGTCCAGATACCTCCTAAACTTTTTGCTATAAAGGTTCCAAGTAACCTAGACAAGTGTTGAAACCAACCAAGCTCATCACCTTCAATGTGGTAAGACTTGTGTTTTGGTAATGTGTGAACCATGGGAGCCTAGGCTTTCTAACTATGTTTTCACAACCTCACTTGCTTGATTTGTTAGTCAATCATATACCTAACTTACCAAGTAAACTTACTAGTAACAAAGTGACAAAACTACACCAAGTCTTCAAAAAATTTTCATGTTTGAAATGCACTAGTCTAGTTTAAGATGACTTGGTTGCTCGATAACCTAGATGATACCATAATTCAAGTAGCTTCCAAGAATCAAAGTAAGCCAACCCCAACTCGTCTCCAACATTGCCATGTTGGGTATGAACACGTCCGGGTTGTTCTTATTTGGCTACTTGACAAACTTAGTTAGTTGTGATTTTAATCTTATTCATGACCAACCGAAATCATCAACTAAGTTGATGATTTTGTGCTTTGGTGAATCATATAATAAGATTTAATGGATGAAAATCATCCTACCTCCTTAATTGGCATACTTGATATTACCTGACCATAAGACTTAATATATATATATATATGATGTGTGGTTAATATTTAGTGTTATTTTGTGTGTTTCGAGCCAGTTTTATGTACATATGAGTGGTTAGTCGGTTTGGTATTACTATTTAATGTGCGTGCATCGTTTTAGGTTAAACAGTGCAAAACGAGTGAATAAACGCGTGCTGGAAGCTGCAAAAGAGAAATCCCAGGTGGCAGTCCCCTGCGACACGCGAGGGAGACGTAGAGACCTGTCGCGACGCGCGACAGGTGTTAATGGTGGGGTCGGTTTGTTTCATTCAGGCGACACGCGCCAGATTCCGATGACTCTCCCGCGACGCGCGGGAGGGGCCAATATCGGGGAAGTATAAAAAGTGATGTTTATCAGGTTTTGGGGGAGGCTGTGACCTAGCAGCCGTTTTTCCGAACTCAGCAGTCATTAGAGGCGATTTAGAAGAGGTTTTCATCCCAATCAAGCCAGTTTCTCATGTGAGATCGATTCCAAACTATTATTGAAGCTGTGATGACGACCATGAGCGGCTAAGCTCTTCGTGACTTCTGCCCAGATGAACTGTTACTGTGTTTTTCATTGAACCTTGTTTACGTATTCGTTGTAACTGGTACAGCTTGACCACTTGTGTTGGATTCTTGGTAAACGTTTCTTGTGTTTGAATTATTTGTCGTTTATTAAGCGTATTGGCGATTTCCTTGCATCGTTAGCGGGTTGGTAAACTGGCGGGTAATTGATGCAAACAAACGGGTTATTAGGAGGCAAAGTGAATCTTAAAACTATCCTTAATAATTAACCAAATTCATTAATTCCGAGGCCATGTCTATGTGGTGTTCTGAATTGGTAAACAAGTTTTGATGATAAACGGGTAATTGGGATTCCGGGTGGAAGTTATCTTTCTCATATTGATTACAACTCTTTAATTTAGTTTTCCTGTTTTTCTAAACAATCAATCAAATTCCCCCAAGTTAGTTAATTTAGTTCTTAGTCAAAAATCTTTACACTAACCACAAATTCCCCGTGGATTCGATACCCTACTTACGTTATCTACGTAGTTTAAATAGGTTTTTGATTAGCCTACGACAGCTACATCAATAGAGAGAGAGAGAGAGAGAGAGAGGCTTTGGTTTAAATGAGAACCACCACGAGTTGTGAGAACCATGAGAACTCCTACTTCCTGTGCAAGGTGGGTCACAATTTTTTGCACAAACGTAGATGAAAATATTATAAACACATATGTTAAAATAAAAATAAAAAAACGAGTTGGTAGTTTTGCATGATGTAAGTTTTGTTTACGCGTTGATTTTTAAATTTTGTTACGAAGATAAATATTTTTTACACCTCATGTAAATGTGTGTATGCGGCATTTTTTTAATTTATTTTTGTTGGAACAAGTGATTTTTTTATGATTTTTGAGAAAAAGTTTTTAAAAACCTTTTGGATGGCCTAGTTTTCATGGTTCTCACAACTCAAGGTGATTCTCATTTTAACCTAACCATATATATATATATATGTGTATATGGAGGATCAAGATTAAGGGAAACCCCCCCCCCCCCGCCCCGAATTGTGAGAACTTAGAGAACTCGGTGAGTTTTGCCTCCATTTTTTTACACCCTTAGATTAAAATGTTTGGAAGAAAAACTGCCATAAAAAATAAATTTTTTTGAAGTGGTGTTTTTCGGCCCTTACAGCAGCTGTAAAAAGCTGTTGACATAAGCATGAAATGCTTTTTACAGCATTTGCAGCTGCCATTTTGGAAAAATTGATTTTTTTAGGATTTTTGGTAAAATTTTATTTTTGAAAAAACCTTTCATAAGGCTGAGTTCTCTAAATTTTTAAAACTCGTATAAGTTTTCATTTTACCCTAACCATATATATATATGTATATATATATATATAATACTAATAACCAAACCCTAAACACTAACCTATTCATGGATTGTTGTTAAGAGCTATCGTTATACTTTCTTAGATAGAATATCTCACGTTTGAACTTCCAAGAGGCAAACTTGTGCATATGAAGAACACATAATCAAGGTGTCCAAATTTGAGTGTTTGGCAAGATAACCTTTTTATGTATTTTCATACTAATGCTAAGTATCCGCATACTCATTTTTAATCCAAAATTCCATCAAGCTATAACCCGGCGGTTTCCAAAAACTCTCAAAGCATCGACTCACGTAGGTGGAATTTACTACGCAAACCATGAGTATACTTGAACTCCCCTTTTACGCTTTAAACAATTTTTGGTGTAACATGTATGACTTAATCAAACACATTTATGTACACAATCAAACTTATAAATTCCCTTAATCCATCAAACATGCTATTTGTTATGCTTAGGTTATTCATGCTAGATACTCAAACACTCATACATGTAACTACTTGTCATTAACTTTGCGCAAGCCTATATTAACATGTATATCACTGTAGGAGTAGCACACCGCCCGCTTGTTGGGTCGTTGTTAAGTATTCAATCATTCTTCACGGTCTTTTCATTGTGATGACAAGATTATGCTAGTGGACACTTTGGCTTGACTTATAGTTTTTGCATGCTAGTATGATAATTAACTTAGTATACAATATGCCATGTTGGATTTGAGACAATCTTGCTATGTAATCAAACTTGTATACTCGCTAACTTTTGTTGATTGTATTTTAATACATGTTGCAGGAAATTGATGATGACACTCAAAGAAACCTACTTTGGACAAATTAGAAACACACTTATTAATTTATGTTTTGTATTTCCTTTTCGTATAATTTTGATATGAACAAGTTGTAATTTCTTTTTCCATGTTGTACTTTGACTAGAAATGAAATGGAATTTGATTACTTAAATTATTGTCACAGTTAGTCGTTATGAAGCCTCGAACAATCTCGTTTTCGTCTCACTCCGATGTTTCCGCCATCGGTTGAGGTGTGACATACTTCTTGGGTCTTCAATATCTTACTTTTCCCTATAAAATTGCAACCCTTTCTATAGTTTTTCGATAGCCTTTCAAGACTGATTTTGGACCCGTAAACAATAAAAGTATAAGCTTTGTAAAATAAATAATAATAATAATAATAATAATAATAATTATAACAACAACGACAATTAATTCTCTAAACATATATGATATATATTGTTATGCATAACTATGTTCATTGTGAATCACTTATGTTTGATTATAATGTATTATTAGTGTCTTTGTAATTCTAACATGACATACCCACACAAGTTACTACCTTTGTAACACTTTTTTGTGGTTGTGACATACTGGGTCAAAATGACAAGAGTTTAGTATGATTTTCGTTCCTAGGATTTAGTCAGTCTAACTAGTTAAGCCCAAAATCCAAAATTCTAATATATGTTTTAACTGTTTTCACCATTTTCGCTAACTCTATTAGACTTTTTCTAACTAAATGTGAGGGTATTTCGTCCAAGCCTATTTCGCCATTAAAACCCTTTAGATCCTTATAAAGGAGGGGGGTTACTCGTTGTACAAGGTTTCACCTTCAACTTAATTAACTTTAAGAGTTTAACTATTTGGATGATTTTGTTACCTCCGTTTGCGGACAGGGTTCATCATAGTTGGGATGGTGGTGCTAGGTCTATGGCTTCGGGGTTGTTACCGTTGTAGGAGGGTTTCAACTAATGGTGTTATTGTGGTACGTTTTTGCAGCATGGTTAGGGTTGGATTTTATGTGTATTTCCTCCTTATTGAAATTTTATATTTATTTAAAAATGAACGAAAATGTCATTAAATTTAGTAGAAAAATCTAACATAGTTATCAAGCTAGGTTTGATCTTGAGTTGATACCTGATAGGTCAAACCCTCTCATTTCTCCCTCTTTTTTCGATGTATGACATCACAAATGGATCTCTCATTCCCTTTAAGCCTTAGTCGAAACCTCCTAGGCAAGGTCCATGATTCCTTGAGCTAGTGAGACTAGTTAATCAAGTCCATAACTTCCTTATTCATTAGATGCAAAACATTTATTTTGCACTAAACCTAAGTCTTATAATCCATATCATTTGCCACACCTCATTATTATAAGTTCCATGTCCCAAGTAGTTTTTTCTACACTTTTAAATGTCACTTAATTAACAAGTTAATATAACATGTTCTCTGTTACGTTAATTAATCCATAAAATTAGGATATATCATACATGATACATAGCTAATTTATAGGATGAGGTTAACTAGTCAATCCCACCTACTAGGTTACGTAACTCGTCCCTAACCCAATTCATCATACATTGGTTACAAGTTAGCTGGCTAACTAGACATTCATATCATGGTATACAATAAGCGAAACTAACCCTTGGCTAGTCCATTTGACTAAAACTATAACACCCGTCTAAACCGGGTGTTACATAATGTGTAAAAACCAGGGGGTTTGAATACGTTGAATTGATCGGGAACTATTCAAAATTGGTTCGCAAAAAAATTAAACGAAGTTGTGCTTATATGAATTCAAGCCCAAGCATATAACAAGCATGAAACTTGATGTTCACACATTGAGATTTTTTTTCTTCGAAAACACCACCTCGCCAACAGGGAGAGGCTGCAGAAAAACCAGAACACCACTTTCGCGATAATATTTATACAATCTGTAATTTATTTCAGAACTCTAAATAATTGCAAAACTTTCAGAACTCCTAAGAAACAATCATTTTATATATTTTTTTATACTTAGGATCTTTTTATTATTTATTATATGTATTTTTATAATTACATACACGTTAAAATAGTTTACATATGTTAAATAGCCAAATTATATATACATATATGTAAAAAGAACTACTTTACACATGTGTAATTATAAATTACATTTTTTTATAAAATTACTCTTAACATGTATCTAATCATAAAAATACACATAACAAATGATAAAATTACCCTAAACAAAAAAAGTATGAATAAAAAGATTGTTTATTAGGAGTTCTGCAAGTTCTATAAATATTTAGGGTTCTGAAATGTGATACGTGGTCAAAAACCAGTGTTCGTTTATGTTTAAGTTGATGTTTTTACATAACTTTTAGTTTCGAATAGCCTGCTTTTAGTTGGAATTGTGTTTTGCAGGTCTAATGAATCTTAAGGAGCTATTCGGGAGCTATACAGAGCACCGGGATGAAAAAAGGGTCAACCGGAAGCGAGGAATGGACAAAACAGAAATTAAGAGATGCTGGCATCGTCGCCGACGCCCTCCTGGGTCATCGGCAAGACATCACAGATAACCCCGTCGACAGTTTTGCATCGTAGGCAGTAGGATAACCCTTGGAGAAATTATGAACATCCAAGGGCCGTCGCTGACGCTTTAGGAGGCCGTCGGCATGCCCTCTCCTGATGATTGTCGTGAAATTGGTTGATTGTTGTTTGGGGGTGTAACGCCCTGCTGTTTCAAATTTCTATATTTAGAAAGCTCGTCATGTAATTTTTTTTTGGAAACTTTTGTAATCTTTGTATTCACCTTTCGTTGTAATCGATATTCCGGGACTTGAATCATAATGAAACACGTGTTCTATATTATCATGTTAAACTCGTTTATACTCTACATATATGTTACTTGATCCATAACATACGACAACGTTGACAAAATTACAAAATACGTGACTTACATGTTTGATACGAAGTTTGTGTACGATGTTTATGCATAACTAGGTTATCACCGGGATTGCTTCCCGGGTAGGAAAATTTAATTTTAAATACTCATAAGTGTATAATAAAAATAAACTTAAATAATGTGACGTATTAGATAAGTTAATGATAAGGTAAAAGCAACTTGAATCTATTATATATAATAAATATATTATAACCAGTAAACTTCATAGGCTAAAAAATTATTAATCAAGATACTTACCGTGTTCAAAACTCAATTACATTTATATTCTATTTATGTGCAAAACATGAACAATAAAAGTACAAAAACCTGATATATTAAAAGAACGATAATTTGGGTAAGGAAACGCTTACAAGATACCCAAACCTAACTCTTGTTCGGAATACAATTGCAAATTAAAAGTCTTCGCCTTAAACATTTCGGTTAGTTTCACTATTCTAGCAATGGGATATGAGCAAGATCTTCTCTATTAACACCATATTGTCCATTTTCCAACCAAATTTGCGCATTCGGATCAGCCTTTTCCAGTTTAAGGAATGTGACCACAACGTCGGTGCGAAACATAAGAAAGATCACGAAGAGAATGCACATAGCCATTGCGATACCCTATTATCCCAATTAACACATTTGCAAGTGTCCCCATCTTTTCCAAATCACTAACGCACTGACTTTCGCCACCATAATTGAACTGCGAGTCGGCTGGTAAATCAATAACCACCTTCTTCGACGATATGGAACATGGTCGCCGAATTGTTTTCAGATCTTCAACTTCATCTACAAAATTTCAATCATCGTTTAAATCTAATAAATATTTGAAAAACCCTGAAGTACCATAGCATGATTGCAAAACAAATTAGTTAAACTTTTCACACAAATCTCATGGCCTGAACTATTTATAGGTACCTGGTACCATTTTTTAACCTTTTATATCCAAATTGACAAAATCGAGTCATGAATCATGATAAACCCCAATGCCCCAAATAATGCGTACATATAAACTCAAATCACTTATTGTAATATTTGCTTCCCATGATCAAGCTTCCATTTGCAATACTCATGATCTAAAAAGATTCATACATTTTCCATGTGTCGAGAGTAACTCCTACCTGTTGTTTATAAACAAATTAAAAAATCATCAGGTAACCATATGAATCACAAACATTACACAAATTAATCATGAAAAAAAAAGACATACCAATTACAAATATTGATGCTAGATCTATGTGATCTCTGTTTTCTTAATTTATCAAAGTTACAACTTGAAAAAAAAAAACAATTTAAAATTGTGAAAAAGGAATTCTTTCGATCAATACAATCACGTTACTATATCTATTTGCATGGTTGTAAAAATCCCGACTAGTCCCGATTAGTCGCCGATTAATCACTAATCAAAGGTTCACCGATTAATGGCCGATTAATCTCTAGGTGGTTAATGGCGGTCTTATTCTTTGGCCAGACGCTATCCAAATTTCAACCAAACCTTATAAATTCCTTCAAATTACTTAAAAAAATGGTGTAAATGTTTTGAAAAACTACATATAAAAATGTGTGTGTATATATAACTAAAAATTACATATAAAAATCTCGATCCAATTAATTCCGATTAATCCCGATTAATCGCTAGTCGGTACCCTACGCCCGACTAGCGCCTAGCGACTCTTACAACACTGTCTATTTGATAATCACCAGATGATACAACGGAAAACATGTAAAAAAGAACTGAAAAGTGTTGTCCCATCAGTGGAAATTTCGTCAAACAACTTGTATGCATGATTTAAACACGGTATAGAAATATCACATGCGATTTAATTAAGACCCATAATCACAACATTAATCAAGAAACCATATTAAATACAAGAAATCATGGTAAATAAGATATTTACTCACCGGTAGACTGCAACTCGCCTTTGAAAACATTTAAAATAGCAAAATATAATATCCAGAATATCATATTGCTACATCTAAAAATCTTCTAATTATTATGTAGGCATGTTTAAGGCATCTTTAACATGTAAGATTATTTTAAAAAATATAAAATTATTTTAGTTCATATATCGATTATTACCGGTAGGCTGCAACTTGCCTATAAGGGTTTGTCTTTACATGATAAACTAAACTATCCCGTAATATAAAAAAGCAAGCCTTATAAAGGGTGTATCTTTACATGATAAACTAAACTAGGATCTTGTCCCAGCGCGTTGCGGCGATAGCATGTGAAAAACAATGGTCTCAATTCCTTCCTTTGCCGCGGTTTAAAATATGTAGTGGCTACAAAACGCAATGCATCGTTTGCATAGTACTTGTATACATAATAGAAGAGCAAATACATAATAAGATAGTTGTCGTCTAACTTCTAGTTTATAGAACACAGTGCATCGTATGCCCTGTGGCTGCTTTACAAAATAGAAGGGAATATAAACCATTAAGATTCAAGTCCCAATTTGGACGTTGAGTGGAGATATTACTTCCACAGCCACTTTTTAACAATTATATAATAAGAAATGAGCATGAATAACTCCACTACCAAAGATCAACCTAGTCGAAGTAATCAGAATAAAATGAATTCTTTAACAAATCATGTATGAGTTATAAACGTATTCCAATTCAATTTTGAATAGATCTCTTTAACTTTAAATCTGTATATAATAAACTAATAGGAAGATATTAGTGATTAAAAAATTAACAGTAATAACCACATTTGAGCTTTAATTGTCCTTCTCTTCCATGTAACTCTAGTTCCACAGTTTAAGAGCTCTACATTAATACCAAAACCAATATCAAGACTCAATTTCATCATTTAAGTACACAAAATAACAAAGAGTAATATTTAAACACTGTCTAAAATGTGAGGCTTACCTGCGCAAAAAACATCCGTAAAGAGTTCCTATTGGCGATTGATTGAAGAACAGAAAGCAAATCGATATTTATTTACATGAGACCGGTTATCGATTTATGGTTCATCAATTTAGCCGTCGACCTACTCTCCCTTATAAATCTCTATCTTGGCTGTCGTTACCTTCAATAACAACACCACCACCACACTGTTACGGCGGAACCCTAAATCTTCATCGCCTACTATGTGTTGTTGCTATCGGAGATATGGCAGCGGTGGCGGTGATAGTCACGATGACGCCGGTGGGGCTGTGTAGCCGTGGAGTGGTTCTCTGTCCTTCTCTTGTGTTGACTTTGCTATCACTATTCATTGCTATTTGCTTCTCCAACAAAGAGTTCTTACGGATTACCTGCATTCATTAGTAGCAGTAGCAATAGATTTGAGGCTGTTTATTGAATTACAACCTTTATACAAAGTGTCCAATAGATGTTTGAATGACAACCTTTTCCGTCAACAGTGTCACGCCGGCCAGTGGTGGCGCCGCCGCCGGGTACTGCGGAGAAGATGCAGCCAGTTGGCTCTTGATGGATTGAGGGATGGATCTACTGGCAGTGGATCCGCTTCTTGGAGTGATATGGTATCGTCACCGTCAAAGGTTCATGGCAGAACCCTAGTTGCTGGAGAATTGACCTTCACACTTGTTATCAAAACTAAAGATGGGGGAGTAAAGCTGTGCGATGGATGGACACGTATCAGAGAAAAAACGTGGCAACTAAAAGACTTGTACACATAACTAAAAATAGCTACAGTGTATTTAAGAGGCAAAGCAAAGTTTAGAATGTAAAATATATTATAATTGTCATGTAAAACAAAACTGATATATATTAGTTGCAATACAAATTTACTCTATATCTAATATAAAGATTTGATCAGTTAGTGACAAAATATAAAGATTTGATCATTTAGTGACAAAATTATAAATAAGACCGTTTTAATCACATTAAAGACCTGAACAACAAATACAAACGATCTCAACCATCGGTTACTTCAAGCTCCCCACCCTACATGTAACATATTACAAAAAAACCACTTTAGATAAGAAATTGATTTAAAACGGGTAACTTTTTGGTACATGTAGGATTGACCTAATGAGGGATGAGCACGGTACCCGTTCGATATCCTACCGGTACTGAAAGTACCGGTACCGAAAAACGGGAAAAGTAGGTACCGCACTGGTACCAGTACCGAATATACCCGATACCAAATGCTCATCCCTGGACCTAACCACGTTTTTGTCTAGTATTAAAAACGGTGGTAAATAGCTTAATAATAATGACAAAATGGCTGGTGGTTCATATTAAAGACTAAACTATTGTGTGATAATCAAATTAAAATTCAAACTAATCTCCCTTCTCTATTAAAGGAGAAGAGCACGTAACATAAGAAAAGCTTATGTGGCAGCCAGAGAGGATGTCCAACTCAGCTTTCTTATGTCATTGCTTACATCATAAATCTTAATATAAATATAAAATTATTTTAAATTTAATTTCGAACCTCTGCCATCAAACCACTGTCATATTCAAAATTCTGGCTCCATGTTCAAAATTCGAACAGTGTACATATATAACATTCATGATTCTGGCTCCACATTCAAAATTAATCCCTCTCTCATCCTCAAATCCTCAAATCCAGAGCACCTCCACATCGGATGTATGCCGAATCTTCACACCGTCTTCAAATCAGATCTCAACATGGTGAAAGATGGAGAAGACCGATGCTTGCTCCGACTTCGGCTTGATTCGGTTTGATTTAACATTTCTGTAGGTTAAATACATCAAAATCACACAGACACACCTTCTAATTTGAACAATTAGTTGTGAATCTCAGGTCAAGCAAGAACGTGGATACTCTTAGCGGTGGTGAGGCATCGCCGGCGTCAAATATAGGTGCTCCGATTCTTATATATACATACAGAAATAGAGCAATACATGCAGCTAATTTCGCACACACTCTCGCCGGATAAACCGATTCTTGTCTCTTGTGTTTTATTGGTTGCCATGATTGTGCTTTCATTATGTAGTTTAAAGAAGTTAGGTTAAACACACTTTCTGTTTATCGAAGTTGCTTGTGGTTGTGCAGACTCGCTCATTCACTTGGATTTGCAACGGTGAAAGCTGAAGAGAAGAATTTATCAAAGTTTTAGAGGTAGATGAAAGTAGAATCAAGGTATGTATCTTGAATGTATTATACCAAATTGGCATATTTCCGTATGAGATCCACTCTTTTGTTCAGCCTGGTATGGATTATTGTTGGCTTATAACATTATTGTTATGTTAATCCACTAATATATCTCTTAATTTTTTTTATTTTAAAAGTGGCTGAGGTGCAACCTCAATCATCAGTTGAACTGATCAAGATTATGGAGCACTGACTGTCTGCTATTGAGCACATGAATGCTTATCTTCAAGGCATTATTAATCAGGTAACACTCATCAAGGAACTTCAAAGTCTGAGTGATAAAAGGATCTCATATCTAAGTTGAGGACAATAGAAAAGATGAGCTTTTATGCCTTTGAATAATTATTACTTTAAGTTGAACAACCTGTTAGATTGATAGAATCAATAATATGGTTTAGTATATGTTGTTATTGTTATGAATCAATGTACGTACATATAGTTTATGGGCCCACATAAATATCCTATATACTGTTATTTTCTCTATTGAAACCACTATGATGTATTGGTTCTGTTGTTGTTTATCTCTCTGCAGGTTATTGAACAAGCTGTTGAACAAGCACAAGCTGCAGAAAGAATAAACTTTAGTTCTATTGCCATTTATGAATTTGATTAATTAGATTTATGCATTTTGTTTACAAGTTGAACAACCACAAGCTGGCCTAAAAGCACTTGCTTCATCTGAGAAGACAGTAAATCATCTCCGTGAGAACTTTGTTAGTATCGAGAGGTACATTTGATGACAAACTTATATTCACTTTTAACTTTTTATGTCTTTTGATTCAAATAAGATATATGCAGCTGACGTTTAGACTAAATAGTGCTTTACTTAATCAGGTTATGTCAAGAATGCCAAACGTTAACTGAAAATCATGACCAGATTAAGCTTCTTAGCAATGCATGGAATAACTTAATACCACATTGAAGGTACACATCTAAAATGCCTAATCATGGAGCCCTTTCTTTTTTTTATTTCTTTAACAATAAAAATAAAATTAATGTCACTATTAGGATGTAGAAGGGATGATGTCAATTTCTGTTGAAGCTGCTGCAACGCATGATTCTTTAAGTGACGATAAAGAGCTCATCAACACATATGAGGTAGGAATGGAATGTTACACAACATTAGAAGTTAATCTTATATTCAAAACATGATGTCTTTATTATTCATTAGTTTTTTTTTCTTTTTTATAATTTTTAGAGGTTAACAACACTTGATGGAAAGAGGGGGTTTGCATTAGCGGCTGCTCGATCTCATAAAGAGGAGGTTGGCAGACTAATTTTTTTTATAGACCCGTTTGGCGTTCGTGAAAAATGTCGAGCAAAACTTTAGGTTGAACTGGGCTTTCCCCACAAATGGGAAAAGTGCATATTGTTCTCTTGATTTTACCATATTTGTTGGATATGGCATTGATTATACACGATATGAGGCATTTAGAGCTCATTATTAATCTGTGAAGAGTGACAATTTGTAATTGAGCAGATGACAGGACCCACAAAAGGTCATGGATTCGTCAAGTTTGTATATTAAACTGAACAACTACGTGGTCTGAAAGGTACATGTTTCAGATGTAATTTGAATATCAAATTCATGTTCGTGTTTACTTTTTACAACTTTGTGATACATTTTTTATTTTTATTTCTACGTGTTAGTTCTTTTTCGCCCTCGGTTTGTTAGAATCGTGTTCCTAAGTTCAGTTCATTAGTTTTGCATTTGATTTCCGATTCTCGCGCTTGCAGTCATATTATTTAGGGCTTTGAGTAATTTTGGGCATTAGATACTCGTGATGTACCAAACATGCAAAAGTTTATAACAACTGTGTTTATCTAAGTGGATAGCATTGCTTAGGTCAATTTTACATAATAAGCCATTAAATTCAGTTCTTCAAGGCAACGCTATGCTTTGAGTTGATTACCTTTTTTTTATTCCCATTCTACCCTTTGACTATTAATTCCATGCTCTGGCGTTGGAAGCCATGGTATGTGTAATGGAAGCCATTGACAATTAGCCTACGTATTAAAAAGATGTGATATGGTTAACTTATAAATTGACTGAAATTGCTTTGAGATTATGGAAAGATTTATAATGTGTTAGCTAATATCTAGGGTTCTGAATGCTCTGCTATGTAAGACAGTAGTCTTGATTGTATACACAAAGTTGCGTTACTTGAAAATAAGGTTGACTACGCAAACGAGTGTCCATATAAAACAAGCACTTAAAGATTATTAGTAAAACTATATTAGTCCATATAAAACAACAGATTGCATTTTTTTTATCAATTTTATTTTAATTTCCAGTTCTGCAAATGACAATGGAGGACGGCTTCAAGAACTCGACGGTAACGACCAAACTCGACGGTAACGACAGTTACGGTGAGGAGGTTGGCTTCAAGAATTGGTCTAATTTGTTATGTTACTAATTGTTCTGTTTGGATGTTGATTAGGGACAGCTTCGGATGTTCCGTAGAGATGCCGGATAAAAAGACTATTGAGTTGATCCTGGATAAGCTTAAATGTACAAGAAAACGCTGCAAGAAGGTAAAATCAAAAGCTTTTGTTCAATGTCCATTTGATAATAATACCGTAATGATTCGTAAATATATAATATTATTATTTTATCGTCTGAGTCTTCCGTAACTACCGTCGTCCGTAACTCAGTCGACTCCGTAACGAGTCGTAAAATTTATAACATTTTTTTATCGCCTGAGTCGTCCGTAACGAGCGTCGTCCGTAACTGGCGTCGACTCCGTTCTCCACTATTGGACTTGCGTATATGAATCAATAAAAACAAACCACTTTGTTCTGATTTTTATAACTTGAAGATTAGGCACCAGCAAACTATCGTCACCACAACATATTTAATTACTTACATTAGTCGAGTGGAATGGAATTTATAAGCTGATTGTGTAAACTTTCACTTTAATATCCGAACGCGATAGTTCTTCAAAGATTTGTTTATGTGTTTTACAATTTCGCTTTGAATACCATGTACGCGATCTGTTTGACTCTTTTGTTTATGTGCTTGATTTGATCCGATTTTCTGCTAAATGTTAGTGATATATGAATGATTTGATCTATTATTATTCGAATGATTTGATCAGATATGGTCATTCGCGAGGAAGAAATTCGATTGAATGAAGAACGGAAGAAGTGAAGGTCAGTTAAATTAGCATTGTTTATTAGTTTATCGAATTTATGATTATTTTCTGTGTGTATATATATTTATGACTTATGTTGTTTTGTGTTGAAAATGAAAACACAGTTAGAAAAACGAAAACAAGAGGATGAGCTGAAGAAGGTGATGCAACAGGAACGTCTAGAATGTATTAAGGTTAGTCTCTGCATCTACGTTATTATTTAACTTACCTTTTGACTTTGTTGTCTTGATCAAGTAAATTAGTGTGCTAATAAAAATTGGTATTTTATTTTAACTTATTAAATAAGTTGTTTTTAGGAATAATATAGTTCAAAAATAGTGAGCTCGAAATAGATACTATAATAGTCTTCAATAGATCTAATAGATACTAGGTTGTAGCAACGTACAGAGGATTCAAGGATTGCGAGAAACAACTTGAAGAGTCCAAAGGTTTTGTTCACTAATCGTTATCTTAATTCTTTTGTTGTATGATAATTTAATATGATAATATCTTGTGTTTCAGTTTTGTCAAAAGATCTTGTGTTTGTGTTTCAATTAACTGATGAAAACAGATGTTTGAAATCACTGTTGGGTTAAAACAATGTTTTGTGGAGAAAACTGATGTTGTTTTTTTTAAACAGTGGTTTGACTTTGGTCAACAATGGTTTGACTTTGGTCAGAAAGTGGTTTCACCTTGGTCAAACAGTGGTTTGACTTTGGTCAAAACAGACTTTGGTCAAAGCAAACTTTTGCTCAAACATACTTTGGTCAAATAGGGGTTTGACTTTTAATTTTTATTTATTAAAAAAGTTTGTAATCTATTCGCATGCAAAGCTGAAACGTTATTGAAGCTCCATCAGTTGGACGATGCAGATTCATTTATTTCACATTTCCCGAAATTTGAAGCAAGTAATAGGTTTTGTTCACTAATCACTGTTTCAGTTTTGTCAAAAGATCCTGACGTCGATGAAGAAATGGCTGAGACCATAGCTTCCGAAATTGAATCTTTATCTGACCAACTTTTATTATTTGAAGAAAAGCTTAAGGTTTAGTTTTCTGAAATATAGATTAATCTTCATCGTCAGCTTTTAATATTGATACCTTGTCTCTATTAATAGATGTTGCTGATTCCGAAAGTGGTGCCTTTTGGCGTTAACTGGAATCATTCACCGTGACTTAAAGCCAGGTGAGTTGGGATAGTTGAAATCGTCGTTTGTAAGCGTTAACTGGTACCATTATGTAAACTGCTGAGATACTCATGTTGTTTTATTATATATGATGAAGTTCATGTAAGTCGTAAATTGTAATAATTTACTTTATTTTGTATTCCAGTTAATGCTTTTTCAATGTAAATAGAGTTTCATCTTATATAATATTTTTATTTTATCGTTCAACTCGTCCGTAACGAGCGTCGAGTCCGTAACGAGTCGTAAATATATAATATTTTTATTTTATCGTTCGAGTCGCCTGAAATGAATACATATTTGAATTCTTATGAATACAATATGTGATGAAATTGCAGGTACAATTTTTTGAAGGGAGAAATATTGTAGATGTTTTCAATTAAACTAATAATGAGCCTTTTATAGTGTTTACAATGGGTCATATGGTAAATGAAGAGGCGATTCCTAATTATGATAACATGTGTGTTGCGAGTAATATAGAATGTGGTGATATAGAGACTTACAGTTTCTGAAAAAGCTCAAGGACCCGTGGGTTATGGTAAGTTCTTATTTGATCCGTTTCTTAATCTTTATTGGATAAGACCTAACATACTCTACGCTACGGAAAGATTCTACTATATGAGGTAGACCTGTGTTGGTGTTCAAGACCACACTAATAACGAGCTTGTGTTATCGCTCAGTAGCAGTTTAATATTGTAGGTTGATTCAAGGTACTATATCATTATTTAATACTTCTGCATTATATATAAGCTAGCAAACCTAAATATATGAGAGGTAAACATCCTTTAATTTGCATTTAAGCCGCCTTATGTTAGTGCTTCTCATCTGCAGCTCAAAAATCTCAATCCGAACAGGTTGAGATTTTTTAGCCGGAAATGAGAAGCACTAACATAAGGCCGCTTAAATGCAAATTAAAAGATGTTTACTTTCCGTATATTCAGGTTTGCTTCCTTATAAATAATACATGGATTTTAAATAATGATGTAGTAGCTTGATTAAACTCGCACCATGTAAAGTGGAAGGAATCGTCCTGCAGCAGCCCATTCTTTCGTGGAATTGAACAAATCATTATCACAAGGTTTGTTAACCTGTTTGTAATTTAAATAGATAATATATTTTTAATTACTGCATTTTTTGTGTTAGCGAAATTAAATCATTTATTGAAATTAATTGTGGGTTCGTTATGCTTCTCTTGTGTCTAAACTTAATCAGTCGACAAGTTTAATGTATTCTTAAGTATAATGTGAATATGAATTCATTAAATAGTTGTACATCACATTTTACATGTAATTTTCTTGGATTTTAAGTGATTGAAGTTCATCAAGCGATACAGATCTGGCTTCTGATGGAAGTTTGCTTGAAAGTTTCGGTACCCTATCTAAGCGTCTACGTCTTCTGAGTGATGTTCCTTTGGCAATCTCCAGTGTGCAGCCCTTGGACTCAAGTTTAATACTATCTGTTGAGTAGTTATATTAGTTTGTCATCTAATAAAGACACTAAACATTGAGACCACTTGCATCTTTACATTAAATACAGACTGAATATTGAGACACTTTCATACGGTTGATTAGAGTCTAAATACTGAGACCACTTGCATTCAGTGATTGTCAGTGGAACATATTAGTATGGCCATGTTTATCTTGATTCAGTATTTTGTTAGATAAAGCAATCTAATAGGTTGTAACTTGTAAGCATTAATACACACTTCATATCAGTTTCAAACTTAGTTCTTCTTTATATTGTAGTTGGAAGGTTCAGGGAACTGGCCGATGGATGATGCGACAATTAAGAAAACTAAGTTGTGTTCCTGCTTAGAATTGGGAATTTTAGTACTTCTGGTAGGTTTTGTGGGAACTAATGCTTTTGGACGGTTCTTTTGGGATAAATATTACAAAATGATGTAATTTTTTAAGAGAGTTAAATACTAATTTTCAAGCCTTTAAAAGGTTACCCCTCTGGCCTTCAGTTGTGCCAGAGTTGAGGGGCGACTGTAAGAGCGAATCATGTTACTGAAGTTGTGGAGAAACACAAAAAAGGGTTGATCCCTCAATTTATGTGCAGATACATATCCCCTGTGTGTTTATAGTTCATAAAAGTTTTGGTACCATCTCATTTTGTATCTACTGTCAGTACATATGTTCAACATGTCAGTATTCATTGGTACAAGTAACGTGTTAAAAAGCAAGAACATGTTATTGGTTTAGCATATCGCTTCCCTTTGTTTATAATTCATTTTTAATTAAACCTTAAAAATGTATAATCATCCATCGTTTAATGATATCAAATCCCGACAATCTAAATGAACCGGTAACTACTTACTAATTAATATAACAAAACGTTACTATAATTGTCCGTGTTTTACACGGGTCCTACTACTAGTAAGCTTAAAAAATTATCTATGTCATCTTTTATGGTATAAAAAAGAAAGTTAAAAACATAAAAATAAGTATATGCCGTACCTTCTCGCATCTAAGAAGGAAAAGGCAATTCTCCTATGCAAGCATTGTGTCTGGACTCTAGACTCATGCACCTATTGCAAATGACAGATTCATCTAGAAATATCAACAGGGGTGCAAAATATAACTGAAAAACAGAGAGTTTAATTTCACATATAGATATGGTGAAAAACAACTTACCATCCACATTGTTCACATCAAAATCCCACTGAACTTATACCATCAAATTTAATAACGACAATGGTTTTAAATAATGTATACCCAATATAAAGTATACCCACTGAACTTATACCACCAACTTTAACAACAATAATGGTGTAATGCAAAACAGTAAAGAACAATATAATGGGTTCATATAGACAAAGATACAAAATAACCTGTATGATGAACAATCAAGTATGACACCATTAAACTAAAAACATTTACATACAATGAAAGAAGATCATTAGAAGCCAAGAAATAAACTTGATTGAAATAATTTAACAGGCTGCTTTTGAACAAAATAAAACATGTGTTGCTCTGATCTTCGATACCTATAAAAATGATATGGAGCATCTTTACAAAACAAACATGGAAACACAAGCGTTGCAATATTGTAACCTATTATCATAATCATGTGTAGGAATTTCAAGCCTTTCTCCCAAATCACAATGAAGAAAGTGAATTAGGGTTTCTGTAGGTTTTGGAAATTGGAAACAATAAGGAAGAGAACAATAGCGTCACCAGTAGGATTATAAATTGTGAAAAAATGAGCAATAATAAAGGCGTACCTGATGGTTGAATCGATTCGATTGCAGAGGTTGATGGATTACATAGCTTTAAGGAGAAGAAGGATGAACAATTGGAAATCTAGGGTTTTGTTAAAGAAGCGAATAAGGAGAAGAGAAGAGGAGTGCAGTAGAAGGAGATTGAAATCAAGGGTTTTACGAAAGAAACACGGGTCATAAAAAGAGAATATGGATCCTGTGTCAACCCATATACCAAAATATTTGACCCGAATTTTGGAGCCAAAAGTGATATTGAGAAGCTCTAATTAGTGTGTCACATCAGCCAAAATCTTTATGTTTATTATATATAATAGATTTTATTCATGTTATACTCATATGATCATTGTATATACCCTACGTGCATAAGAAACATTTATTTGTTCATAAAATAGCAAGTTATAACCTTTAAATATATCAATCAAGAAAATAAACTATGTCAAACTTGTTTCTGTTTTCATCTAAACTTGTTTAAACTATGTCAAACTTGACTCTAACTCATCTCAAACCTATGTCCGAATACTTATAACCTCATCTATGGTTAGTTAGGCTTAAAAACAAGGTTGATACATGTTAAATAAGAGGTTAAAACCTCACAAACTTTCTGTTTTACATGAGCATTAAGCTCCCAAGTGATGCCAAGTCTTGAACTTGATGTTAGTGTGACTACCCGGTTAGCTTGGGCTATCCTACAACTAAGTCCACACATCACTTGATGATTTCTCGTCACTATCCCAATGTGGTTTGCTAAATGAAAGTAACACAACCCCGTCTAGCCTTCGACTTGTGTCGACGTCAGCTCACCGGGTTGTAGCTTACTTGACTACTTGATATAGTGATAAATATGTATCTCATTTCCTTAATATTATTAATCTTGTTCTTAACCCTCCTTGTTGTCTAAGACAACTTGTGTAGTAGTGAACTGTGGAGGTACCTAAATGGGAGCTTGTTCTTCCTACCTCATGTATGAAATCCATGACTCAAATGGGTGCCTAAATGGAGAATTTGATCTCCTACCTCATACTTGACCTATATCTCATAATCTATATGTATATTCTATATAAACCTACCTAAGTAACAAGACTTACTGGTAACTAAATAGTTACTTGTTAACAGGGGCGAAGGTTAGTTGATGCCCGGGGTGCACCCGCCCATCCCAATATTTCGGTTAGAAGTGTATAAGTTCTGATTTTTTGACCGAAAATTTTAAAATTATATAGGATCGCTCACTCAATTATTTTCCTAAATATTTATACAAAATATAAATTAAAGTAAAGTTGTTTGCTACCACTTTGTATATCCTAAATATTTATACAATAATAAATTAAAGTAAAGTTTGTTACCACTTTGTATATAAATGTTGGGTAGTGTAGTAAATATATTATAACTCTTATTTGTTTAACCCTATATTACCCATCACACAATAAACTTCATCGCAAGTTAATACCAAATTACCAATCATCTTCTTCCCGTACTCCCGTGCTTTCTGCATCCCATTCTTCTTCCCGTACTCCACTAGCTTTCGGTATACAATATTTGGTTTTTTTATGTGTAAGAACGGGTCCTTTGAATAAATGAATTTTTTTTTATTTGGAACTATTATTATTTGACCCGACCCAAATCAAATAGCCAACCCGGCCCGAAACAAAACGATAGGAAAAAAACTTGGGTCCTATCACTTTACGTCCCCTCGAAACTTTTGGTCAAGCTCCGCCACTGCTTGTTAAGAAACATGTTACATTACCTATGACCATACACTTGTTACGATTCTAACGGATCTTTGAATCCGTGAAAACACACCAAACCCTTGAGGTTTCAATAGTGTCAAGAATAAGTGTTATGAGTACAAGATGATTACTTTCGTATAACTATTTTCATGTTATCTAAATTCCGAATCTATAATCTTCCGTTTACATCCAATACTCATACACCTATGTTGCTTCGTGTAGAAGAACGAGGTGCTCCAAACTAATCCATCAACAATACTCACGGGATTCAAGTAGGAAAGCTTGCAAAGCCATGAGTATACTCGATTCCGTTTTCTATTTTTAAACAATTTGGGTGCAACATGTACAAAATCACAAATCACTATAAAACTTGTTTACATAACTTACTCTATCCGTTATTGACATGATACTTATCCATATGCTTGTTTATCCCATGCTATATTAGACTTGTGTTATATGCTCATTAACTTTGCTAGCTTACCTTAACAAATACAGCGCTATAGGAGTAACGCACCGCCCGTAAACTTGTGGTTTTGTTAAGTAAACTATATTACACTCCTTTTGTTTCGATGAATTGGGTAAACACGATTGCGTTAGACTTTGGATTGACATATAAGATCACATGTTTAGTATGTTGTAACAATTATATGCCATGATTACCATGTTGGATACGAGTCAAACTTTATTCACTATTATGCAATGTAACAAACTTGTATGCTCGCCAACTTTTGTTAATATATATTACTTTAATGCATGTTGCAGGAAACTAAATGTTGCCGTTGAAGAAATCTATTTAGGGTAAATTAGATACACACCTAGATTTAAATTCATGTATTTTCTTTCACGTTGTATTACTATTGAAACTTGTTTTATCTCCCTTTTGAACCGTTGTAATACCAATTTAGTATCAATGAAATTTGTGTTGCTAAATATTGTCGCAAAGTAGCGTTATGACGTTTTGAGAAATTTGTTCGTCTCATCCCGGTGTTTCCGCCATCGGTTGGGGTGTGACTGACTGGTATCAGATCCATAACTGTAGGGAATTAGGAAAATTCCAATCCATTCAATTCATCCATCATCATCTCAATTCATCATCCATTCTCATTTCCCTAACGCTAATCATCATCCTTTCCATCATCTCACCAATCCATCCTCCATAATCATCCACCATAACCATAACCTTCATTACACTCCTCTTCAAGGCTTCAAGATGCTCAAGACCAAGAGTTCATCATTCGGCGATCGTGTTCCGTTCACCATGAGCGGCTAGTCTCTTCGGTTTCACCCCGGTGTTGGTTTTTGTAAGTTTCTAGGGTTAAACATTCTTTTGAGTTTTGATTTGTGACAAGTTGTAATTTGATTTTGAAACCTAAGATAATTGTCTTGCATTTGTATTGTATTCGTGAATTGTCGAGTGAAGATTAAATTGACTTTGCGAAATGTTTATGTGCAATTATGCCTTGTCTAGGTTAGAGTTTGCATGTTCTTGGTAATAAAGTGCATTGCAGTCCGTCGTCTACGACGTTGATAGCTCTTTGCACCTAAGCTACGCGACACTAAATTCGTTAGTTATTTTTGCAATTGAATTGAATCTAAAACGTGTAGAAACCCTAGGACTTCAATTACCGAACCGGGTGTGAACCTTGTTCTCCACTATTGTTTAGAACCTTTTAAGCAAGTTCTGTATAATTAGAACCTTTCAAGTTTTCATAGTTTAGTAATCGAAACAAAAAATCGTCGGTGCATTCCGACACTCTTTTCTCAAGCAAACAAATTAACTAATTAGCAAGCTTTATAAATTGTGACAATCTTTAAAATCAATCACGTCCATCGCAAACCACAAACTTTTCGTGGTTCGACCCCTTGCTACCACTAACGCATTGTTGAGGATAATTAGCGCATGTAAATATTATCTATGACCGGGGCGCGACACCCCGATCAATCTTTACTGTATATATTTATATTATATATATATATATATATATATATAGTGGAGGGTTGAAATAAGAAAAAAATATTATGTAAAAAAAGAAATTTCAACCAATAAGAATCATTTATTTTACTTTATTATTTTTTGTATTTAGTGTAAGGGTATATTAGTAAACTTATATAGATCATTAATTGGTAGTCTTACTTTTTAATAGCTAACTACATTAAATTTGTAACTTATTCTCAAAAAAAAATTCAAAGAAGAAAAAAATAATAATTTTAAGTGTATGATAAATTATGAGGTGTGTAAGATAAATTTCAATATGTGTATTGTGTGTGTGTATATATACATAATATATATATATATATATATATATATATAGATTTAGGTTTATTTGTAACCTCCTTGATTGTAAACACTAGTGAACTAATCCTAATCCCTGATTATCAATACATAAGTGTAAATCAAGGGCATTGATGATGAAAATACACAAGTGTATTTTACAATTCGATGATGTAAATCAATAGCCATAATTTGTTCACTTAGTTTACAAATACACTAGTGTTCACCTCTAGAAGCCACCCTAAATATAAACTCTGTCCCGAAACACTGGCTACCATGTTATATTTAAGGACTTCAAAACCATTGCCGTAAAAGTAATTAAATAATGTATTATTATGTGAATACTTTTATAACTAAAAAACAAATACATGTAAAATAACTATAAATACATGTAATAAATAAATAGATAATGGATCATGTATAAGAGAGAAGTTTTGTACTAGATGTAGGAGACTAGCTCAACCATTGATCTCCCAAGATCAATGGCTCAAAATTAGGAGGGACATTTTTGTAAATATAAGGTTAAAACAAATAGAAAAGGTGTATTTTGGTCATTTCTTATTTGAACTCTTTCCCCTTTGATTTTTAAACGACTATAACTTTTTTATACGTTAATATTTTTTTTAAAATTACACCGTATTAACGAGGATTCCGTTCTTTTTAATTCGAGCAGCATATTGCTATAGTTTTCTTAAATTTTTTTACATGATTTTGAATACTCATTACGTGATTACATGATTTTGAATACCCATCACATGACTACGTGATTTCGAATACCGATTACGTGACAGTAAGTGATTAGTAATTACGTAACAATAGTTGACTATGTATTATTAAGCGACTACGTGAGTTTGAATACCCATTTTGTGATTACATGATTTCATTATAATATTTTATTTGAAACACACTGAGTGATTACGTTATAAGCATAATTGTAATAACATTCGTTATAACAAATCATATTGAAGGTATAATCAAGTAATGCATTAATATTGAAAGTGTAATCACGTAATGATTTATGTTGAATGTGTAATCACGTAGTCATGTGTTGGGTATTCAAAATCACGTAATCATGTAATGAACTAATGTGTATTCAAAATCATGTAATTTATTTTTTTGAAAAACTATAACAATAGGCTGCTCGAATTATTGAGAATTAAATGCTCGTTAATATGGTGTAATTTAAAAAAAATATATTAATGTATGAAAAATTATTGCCGTTTGAAAATCAATGGAGGGAGTTGTTTCAAAGGAGAAATGATTAAATTATCCTACAAACTAATGCCACTTGTCCTCTTCTTCATATCTCCTACACTTCATATGATTTTATTTTCTTGTATGGGATCTCTTTAAATAAATAATATAATGTCAAAACCAAACTCTGACATATATAATAATAATAAGAATTAAAAGAGGCGAGATCTAACTTTAAATGAGTTTGAACTCAACAACACATAATGGCCACACCCAACATATTTGAAGTTAGCCCAATTACTCGATATACTTCATGTAATTAAAAAGTGAAGTTTTTCATCTTCTGTGATTCCTACAAACGTCTTTAAAATTGAGATAAGGTTTAAAGAATCAACATAATTACACTATTTCTCTAATTACTCTAATTATTGAGATTCATTATTTATATTTAAATATAAGTTTATGAGTGTATAAAACTGAAAAAACAATAAAATAACTGTTCATAAGTAAAATAGTTCTCTAATTATTGAGATTCACTATTCACCTCTAAATATAATTTTACGAGTGTATAAAACCAAAAAAAAAACAATAAAATAACTGTTTATAAGTAAGATAGAATTATAGATAGAGAATATGATGTGAGATTTTTTTAATAAATAAAGTTTGAAGAAAAATATGTATTTTAGTTGAATTATAATGAAAGAAATAGAGAACCTACCGAGCATTCACGTTCTCTCCATCATTTTCTACCATATAATTTAACTAAAAACAAACTTTTTAAAAATTTATCTCTCATTAAAAGAAAAGCTCCCATATTCCATCTACCATTTATATATTTATCTTATTCACAAACACTTATTTTATTACGTTTCTATTTTTATACACTCACGATTATTTGATGGATGATAAATAGTAGTATTTTGATATGAATAGTTATTGTAGCAATTTTTCAAATATATTGGGGTGGAGTTGAGAATTGATGAGTGAGACATAGTGACAGCGAGGGATTGTTTGGTAGCCTTTTAATGATCCTATTAATAGACCATATCTGAATTGGTCGTAGTTATATGGGGTTCATTTAAAAGACATCTATTAATAAATAACCGATTCAGATGTTACCTTTTAGTCGTCCAGGCCTTTTATAACTCAACACAAGATTGCCAAATAGCCCCCATGAGGGTGTTTTCTTTAAATACAAAGGATGGGTTGATATATAAGATGTGATTTTTCTTACATACTAGAAAAAAAGTAAATGTGTCGATATTTATAGTACCTTAAAAAGAATGGTCGGTGGCTTTTCCATCGACCCATTCTTACCTCAAAGTTTGATAAAATGTCACAGGTAACCTTATAGTTTTGTAAATAACACACTGATACTCTCAAGTTTCTAAAGTTTCAAGTTTATCCTAAAACTAATTTCTCATTTTTATTTTTATGTATGCATTGATATAAATTCGAGCTCGTCTACGTCTGAATATAACTTTTATTTGGAAACGAGTCGAATCAATTATATAATGTTTTATTTTTATGTACGTTTTGAATTGGACTATGTTTTAATGTAAATTTTGTTTGGAAACAAATCGGGTCAATAAAATACTTTTTCGTTCGACGGTATAAAGTTGAGTTACTATACCTTTCAACGTAAATTTAGTTCAGAAACATGTCGGGTCGATTGTAGTCTATACTTTATCACGCCGTGTACGACGCCAACACACGTGTTTATTTTATGTATGTTTTGAGTTGATCTACATTTCAAAGTAATTTGTTTGGAAACATGTCAGATTGATTATAGTAAATTCTTTATCACACCACGTATGACGCAAACACACGTGTTTATTTTATATATGTTTTGAGTTGGTCTACGTTTCAACGTAAATTTTATTTAGAAACAAGTCAGTCAAATAATACATTTTAATTCAACGGTACGAATTCGGATTAGTTTACGTTTTAACATAAATTTGATTCGGGCTGATTATAGTCTATGATTTATCACGTCGCGTATGACGCCGCCACGGTAAAAACACTAGTCTTAATTTTTAAAGAGAGAATGGGGATGATATGTGATTTTTCTTACATGAAAAAAAAAGTAAAAGTCTGGATATATCACTAACGTCACGTGCAGTGCAGCTAAAGAGAGTGATCCTAACCATGGAGTTAACACCTTAACTCAACCATGGTTACTTTTTCCCTCATCACCATTCTCACCTTTCTCTCAAAACCAGATCTAGGGTTCATGCAATTCGCCACGATTTTCACCGATAATTTACGTATAACTTCTGCTAAATCTACACATGCATCCAGATCTTAACTTCTCACTTTGCGTTACGTGATGGAGACGCAGAGGATCGTCGAATTTCCTCACAGAATCATGGATAAACGACCGAGAAAACGGCCTCGATTGGCCTGGGACGTGCCTGATCCCGTTCATCCTCCTCCGAAGGTTTAATTCTATCATTTTGTTATGATTTTGTTGATTCTTATCGGTTTGATTGATTGATTTTGCTAGAGACTTTGAATTGTTTGTGTTTTAGTTAGTTGTGTTGTTGATTTTATGAAATTTTGATTTCCGTTTGTAGAATGTTTGTTGTGTGCGGATCTGGTGATTTTTTCCTAAAAATTATACAGTTTTTTTAAAATAAGTATTTTACAGATCAACATGTTATGAAAAGTGTTTGATTAGTTAATATATAGCATCTGATATAGTGATATATGATTGATTTATACAAGAGATGCTAAGTTTGTTTGTATTTGAGTGACTTGTGTTGTTAATCTTCTGAATTTTTTGCTTTCTGTTTGTAGAATGTTTGTTGAGTACGGATCTGGTTAATTTCCCCCGAAATTACACATGTTATGAAAACTGTTTGATTAATTAATAAATAGTATTTGATATAGTGATATATGATTGATTTATATAAGAGATGTTTATTTTGTAAGGACTTGTGATCAGATCTAGGAAATGGATCTGTTTTTGCATGATCATATTCCAGTTTGAATCTTATATAACCTGGTAATCGGATCTGCATGGCGCGTATATTAGACTGGTTAATTCCCCCAAAACATATACCCTTTTTGTAATTTAACAGATTATCATGCTATGAAAACTGATTGACTAAGTTATATATGACATCTGATATAGTGATATATGATTAATTTATATAATAGATGTTAAATTTGTAAAGACTTATTGTTACGTTTAGGAAATGGATCTGTTTCTGCATGATCATATTCCCGTTTTGAGAGGTTAATCTGTTTATATCTGAAATTGAGTTTGAACACTTTGACTTGTATATAACTTGGTAATCAGATCTGCATGGCACATATAACATCGGACGAAGAACAACTGATTTATAAAGAGTTTTCAATCAATTAAAACAGCATGGGGTTCAATAGTGCTGAGTTCTCTACGAAATTCAATTGTTCTGATGTTAATTTGAAATATGGTATGCTTGTTTGTCACTCAGGTACATCCAGCTTTGTGCTGCAGGCAGGAATATGTAAACGGCGTAGTCCCTATATTTTCTTACTCGTCAATATACTACAAAGGGATACCTCATAATGGTTCTCCTCCATGGAGACCGGATGATAAAGAAGGGCACTATATGTTTGCAGTAGGAGAAAACATAACTCCTCGATGTAAGAACACCGCAGATCCCGAAATATTTTTCATATATTTGATTCAAAGACTAAAACTTTAAGGGCTTGATCAATCATGAAAACACTATAGGGACTAGAACCACTTTTTTAGTGAATGCATGTTCAATGTTCAAGAATAATGAACCTTTTATTTAACAGAAAGTGGTTCACGATGCTATGTTTTTTAATTGCAGATAGGATATTGAGCAAAATGGGCGAAGGTTGGCTATCTTCTTGCTGTTTTATTTTCTGTCTTGATTTATAGCTAACTATTTTACTGATATTTTGTTGATGAAATCAATTGTAGGTACTTTCGGGCAAGTTTTGGAGTGTTTAGACAATGAAAAGAAAGAGCCTGTAGCAATTAAAATCGTTCGATCGATAAACAAGTATCGTGAAGCTGCCATGATTGAAATTGATGTTTTACAGAAGCTTGCCAGACATGATGTTGGTGGTTCACGGTAGGTGTTTATTTATTTAATTTATGTTTTTCTAAATTGTTCGTTGTAGAAATTAAAGGTTTTATTTTTGCAGATGTGTGCAAATACGGAATTGGTTTGACTATCGTAATCATATTTGTATCGTAAGTATTTATCGGTGTTTGTTTGAGATTTTATTTAGCAACGACAATGACGCCATGTCATCGTCACACCTGGATCTGTGAGTTAAAACTTAAAAGAACTTTCTAACAGGTTTTTGAGAAGCTCGGTCCAAGTTTATATGATTTTCTCCGTAAAAACAACTACCGTTCATTTCCCATTGATCTTGTTCGCGAGTTTGGCAGACAACTTTTGGAATCTGTAGCATGTGTGTGCAAAAACTTGTACCATTTTTTTTGTTTCTGTTATTTCTTATTATATATTATTCAGACAAAACGTGTCTTCATGTGAACTGTTAGTATTGTTTTCCATTTATCTTTTCCTGCATCACTTATATCATCGTCAGTTTTACCTCTGGTTTTCTAATTTTTCCTCTATTTTTTCTTTTCTTGCAGTTATGCATGATTTACGCCTTATACATACCGATTTAAAGCCAGAAAATATTCTTTTGGTTTCATCGGAGTATATCAAGGTGCCAGATTATAAGGTAGGACTTGCCCATTCTAATGTATGAAATATGCATGTTATTCATCATTTTTATAACTGTCGAAGATGTGAGCTTTACCTACTAATTACATTTTAGTATTTTACCCCCTAATTACTTATACCGTCCCTCCCAATTGTATGCACCAAAACACCAAATTGGTTTAGTCACATATCTTTATATATCAAGAATAGAAAGGTTTAGAAATTAATTTACGAAATATATTGTAAAACAACCTTGTTATCATGATATTGATTATGGTTTTTATGTTTTGTATTATTCATTCATGATTGTTATTACTTATTAGTAAGTTTTAAATAATCAAGTTAATATAAGATTCAAATGAAATTATTTGTTTTTGATTTTTTATTAACTAAAATAGTTCAGTTGAAACAAATTTATGGGAATCTAAATATTTAATGTAGAAAACAATCTAAAAATTTGTTGCCTACATTGAAGTTTAAATTGGTGTGACCATATTACTATAATATATTCTTTTTAGCCTATACATTGGCATGCTATCTTGTTTTTTGTTATTCCTCGATTAAAATGTCATTTTCGTCCCTGAGGTTTGGCCAGTTTTGCGACTTTCGTTCAAAGGTTTGAAATCTTGTCATTTTCATCCGGCTCGTTAACTCCATCCATTTTTCTCTGTTAACTCAGGGGTATTTCTGTCATTTTTGTTAACTTAAAGGGCAATTTGGTCTTTTCACTATATGTAAAAAAGACGAATACCTCCGAAAAGACCGAATTGCCCTTGAAGTTAACAAAAAAGACGGAAATACCCCTGACTTAATGAAGAAAAATGGATGGGAGTTAACAAGCCGGAGGAAAATGGCAAGATTTCAAACCTTTTGGATCCAGATGCGAAAATTTTTTTTGGGCTAGTCGCAGAATTGGCCAAACCTCAGGGATGAAAATGGCATTCTACTCTTATTGAGCAAATTACTTTTTGAGTCCCTGTGTTCTAGTGGTTTTAACCACTTGAGTCCAAAATAAAAAAGTTTAACGCTCAGAGTCCCTAACCGCTCATTTTACAACGTTTTGAGTCCCTGTGTTTTAATGGTTTTAACCACTTGAGTCCAAAAATCAAAGTACAAGTGTTAAAATTTTTGACTCAAAACGTTATAAAAGAAGCGGTTAGGGACTCAGGGCGTTAAACTTTTTAATTTTGGACTCGAGTGGTTAAAACCACTAAATCATAGGGACTCAAAAAGTAATTTACTCTTTTGTGTAATTCAGTAGTTCTCATATGGTGACGATAGTGTTTTACGAAATGTTAGCAATTATGATGTTAATGCTGTTTTTCTCTACTGTTCTGTAATCAAGTTTCTCTCAAGATCTGGAAAAGAAGGTTCTTGTTTCAAGAATTTGCCAAAAACAAGCGCTATCAAGCTAATTGATTTTGGGAGTACTACATTTGAACACCAAGATCACAGCTATGTTGTATCAACACGCCATTACCGAGCCCCAGAGGTTATATTGGGTAAGTGTGGTCTACTCTATTGTCATGTGATCTCACAAGAAATATCATTTTGTGTCATTTAAGTTACGTATTTTGTTGCACGTAGGCCTTGGATGGAATTATCCATGTGATTTGTGGAGTGTCGGTTGCATTCTTGTTGAACTTTGCTCTGTAAGTGTTTTGTTTTCTTTAAATTGTTATGCAAACATGTAAATGGGAAAATATATTAGTTTTTTCAGCCTTGGTACACAAAACAACGATAATTTTTTGGGTCTAATTCACACATTAGTCAGTAGTTTCTTTGTTTGAATATGTGAAGTTAAATTCACACATTAGTCAATGGTCTTTCTGTTTGAATATATAAAGTTAAGTATTTAATCGTGCAAAACGGACTGTTGGTATAAAATAAAGTCGAGGGACTTCATTGGTAAGTTTAAAAGTTCAAAGATTTAATCATGTAAAAATATTGTCGGGGGACTCGTAAGCGGACTCCGTGAGATTTTTAAAACGGTTTCCCTGAAATAAATGTTCTTTTAGGAAAGAGTAAAATGCCATTTTCGTCCCCTGAGGTTTGGCCAGTTTTGCGACTTTCGTCCAAAGGTTTGTTTTTCCGCATCTGGATCCAAAAGGTTTGAAATCTTGCCATTTTCATCTGGCTCGTCAACTTCATCCATTTTTTTTCTGTTAAGTCAAGGGTATTATTGTCTTTTTTGTTAACTTAAAGGGCAATTAAGTCCTTTTCAGGGGTATTAAGTCTTCTTACATAAAGTGTAAAAGACCGAATTGCCCTTTAAGTTAGCAAGAAAGAGGAAAATACCCCCGACTTAACGGAGAAAAATGGATGGAGTTAACAAGCTGGATAAAAATGGCAAGATTTCAAACCTTTTGGATCCAAATGGGAAAAAAACAAACCTTTGGATGAAAGTCGCAAAACTGGCCAAACCTCATGGACGAAAATGGTCTTTTACTCTTTAGGACATAATTTAAAAAATCCAAGGGTTCGTGTCATAAATGATAGACCTTCCTAATTTTTGTTTGTTTGTTTGCACTTTGCAAATAGGGTGAGGCTTTGTTCCAAACTCATGAGAACTTGGAACATCTTGCCATGATGGAGAGAGTTTTAGGACCGCTTCCTCAACATATGATCATGAGAGCTGAGTAAGATATTATTACGTAACTCTTACATTAGCAATTTCGACCCATTTACTTACAGATGGGCCTATTTGGGTTGGGCCCATTTTTAAACAGGCCACATAAAAACTCGCTAAAAGGGTAAGAGGTCAATCGGTTTGAAACTCACCGAAAGTCCATTTTACTGATCAAAATCTCTCCAAATTGTATACACTCAATTATTTAGATTATTTCTATTATAGTACTATAAAAAATAGACAAAAAGGTGTTAATGGGTCAACCCTTTTTGACTGGTACTAAGACTCTTAACCTAAACTCGACTTTTTGTCAGCCGTCGATCTGAGAAATATTTTAGAAGGGGTGCACGGTTAGATTGGCCTGAAGGTGCAGCCTCGAGAGAAAGTATGAGGGCAGTGTGGAAACTTCCACGCCTGCAGGTAAATAAGTGTGTGTGTGTGTGTGTGTGTTCGTTAAAAAAGTTTCTACACATGAATACTAGTTGTCTCGTTAAAAAAATGAATACAAATAGAATGTTAAGGACTTTTAGCTTAAACCTTAAATATATATCTGGAAAAATAATATTCTAAAATTACGAAAGCATATATGAGATGACTTAAAAAGTGTTTGCTTTCTGGTTTCGTTTATAAAACATATAGATTAATGTTTATATTTCTAGTACTCATCATCATAGATTTATATAGATTAATGCTTATATTTCTAGTACTCATCATCATAGATGTAGAGGGAACCTAGTAATATTAGCTGAATAATATAAACTAAAGGACAAAACCAATGTGCTTATTACATCAACAATGAAAGGGTTTTTATATTTTAATTTAATTTTGTTTTTACCATAAGATAATAAACTTCTATTTCGATATAATTTGATGCATAATCAGTGAAGAAAGGTGACATGAATCACGACGTGACAACGGTTTTAATGGTAACAAAATAAAAGGTCGCTAATTTGAATCGTACAAAAGTTACGTCGTTTCATGCAAATATTAAAACGTGAAAGTTTGTTTTCTTTTGATGTAATGAAACCCTAATATAAAATCACAAGATTGGAAGACTTTTAACTATGGTTGGGTCTACATGCATCAATATAAAAAATAGTGGCTTTAACCCCTTTGAAGGCCATCTACCTAACGCAAGCTATGTTTTTACCTTATCATTCATTAAAAAATATAAACAAATATATCATTCATGTGGTTTTCAAAAATTTTGGATTTGGTCCCTAACTTTCCAAAAGTACATGGATGGTCCCTGCGATTTGCATTTTGTAACTCATTTAGTCCCCAAACAACAAATCTAAAAGTTTAAGCATGTCCAAGTTAAGGACTAATGCGTTACAAAGTGCAAACCAGAGGGTCCATCAATGTACGTTTGGAAAAGGCTGGTGACTAAATGCGGTACAAAGTGCAAACCACATAACTATCGGTGTACTTTTGGAAAGCTAGGGGCCAAATCTAAAGTTTTGGCAAACCGTAGGGACCATCTATGTACTTTACTCAAATGAATATAACTATACATACCCAAAACAGAAATATTGCCATTTTGATGAACTCAAAATCTCATCAAAAGGAATACATATTTTCATGTTCATAGTTTTTATCTCCTGAATGCAGAACTTGGTAATGCAGCATGTGGACCACTCTGCTGGGGCTTTGATCGACCTCTTGCAGGGGCTCTTACGTTTCGACCCAGCAGAACGGTTCACAGCCAGGGAAGCTTTAAGGCACCCGTTCTTCACAGGTGAGATTAGACGATACGGGTACCCTTTGTAATTGGAAAATTCCAAAGTTAAATAGAAAATTCGTGATATTTTCCATAAATTTAAGCTTTTAATGATCGTTTTACTGTTACATCACAAAATTATCTGCTTCTTGTCATATTTTGCTTGTTTGATTGTTGGGGATGTATATTGGTTTCTACTAATCGTGTTTTTAAGTCCGTGAAGTCCGGTCGTATAAAGTTTATTGTCATAATTTGAATGATTTTGATTTGTAATTTGTCTGTTTTGGTATTTATTTTATCTGGAAATGAAAAGAGATGTAGCGCCTTGGGCTCTTCGGGTTTGTGTTTGTTATCATAGCTAGTGGGTTACCACCCGCGCTCCGCAGCGGGTTCGAAACACAGATAAAAACAAGCAAAGCATCGAGAGTTAAAGTTGTTTGATGTTTTAGTTAAGGGGCTAAAGATATCATTATTAAGATTGATGGGTTAAACATGTCATTATAAACTTGAGGGGCTAAAGTTGTTTTAGTTAAGGGGTAAATATGTCATTATTAAAGTTGATGGGTTAAACATGTCATTATAAAAATTGAGGGGCTAAAGTTGTTTTAGTTAAGAGGCTAAACATGTCATTATTAAAGTTGGGAGGGGGCTAAAGTTATTTAAAGTTGAAGGGTGCTAAAGTTATTTTAGTTAAGGGGTTAAACATGGCATTACAATATTTGAGGGGCTAATTATATCACTATTATAGTTGAGGGGTTAAAGTTGGTTAATGCCAATCTTGAAGAGTCAAATTTGGTTAATGTGACGAAAGAGCATATTCTTATATATACATTACTATTACTATCACTAGTATTACTATTTTACTATATATACATAAAAATTGAGAGATGAGGGAAATAGTGTCAGACAGCTGTCTGGCACCCTCCATTGGTTCAAGCATATTTACTATATATATCCTTGTTAAAAACTATGAATTTGCACCCTGTTTAAGTTACAATTTCGTAATATTTTGTCTCTGGTTAAAGTCACAGTATTGTCATCGCTTTAGCTTTTGGTAAGTTACAACTTATAATTTTACCTCTGTCCAAAATTACAACTTTGCAATCAGCTAAAAATTACTATATTGTCATTGTTTTAGTCTGTTTTAAATGTTTGTAGGGGAATAGTGTCAAGCTGATGCATGACACTTCCCCATTGGCCCGGGTATATTACGATTTTACCGTAGTTAAAAATTACGAATTTGCCTTTATTCAAAAGGAATAATGGATTTTAATAATCCAAACTTTTAGTCATTAGCTAGAAATGGTCCCAACTTAAAAAATAACCGGTGATGGTCCCAACTTTTTGTATGTTGTAAACTAATGGACTTTTACTAAAAAAACCTTAATTTCTTTTTATCTCTTATCCTTTTCGCAACTTTTTCGTATAATGTAAACCAATGGACCTTTACTAAACCGAAAAACATAAAGAGACAAAAAGAAATTAATGTTTTTTTTAGTAAAAGTCCATTTGTTTACAATATGTGAAAAGTTGGGACCACCATCAGTTATCTATGAAGTTGGGACCGTTGCCGGCCAACGACTAAAAGTTTGGATTATTAAAATCCATTATTCCTATTCAAAATAACGATTTTGCCCTTGGTTTAGCTTTTGTCCAATTACAGTTTTGCCCCAGCCAAAAATTACAATTTTGCCATTTGTTCAAAATGATGGTCTTGCCATCGTTTTAGTTCTTTTTTCTAGCAAAACTATGATTGTATTTTTTTTTTAATTGGTTAAGAAATATTCGGCCTACCGCCTCGTAACGCGGGCGGGGCATCCACTAGTTTTATGTATGTATGTATAGTAATTACATTGTTAATGATGTTAGCTACTCAAAACTTTAGCCGGTTTATTAGATGAGCTACAATTTGGACTCTGCAGGAGTTTGTTTAACTTTGAGTTCTTGTTTAAGATCAGTTAGATTTAAGTTTTATAAGCTAATCTCGAATAACTTACGGGTAACCTAATTCGTTTAAGAATGAATTATCAAACAAAAATATATGCTTATTTCTTTCCTAGTGTAGTTTTCCATGGGGTGAGTAATGTTGATTCTTTTAGTTCAGTTAACTTAAAGTTGTATTAACCTATCATTATTTAATATTTATAATATTAAATGCCCAGAAAATAGTACTAATTGAAGTCTGAAGAGGTAACCTGTAACGCCCCAAAAGCAATAAACAAGTGCGAACCAACATAAAGGTCGTACTAGACGAAATTACGACCATAAAGGGATGATACCTTAAAAAGGGCCAATAGGTCCAGTGACGGAGCTTGAATAAAAAACTTGTTTGGGGCCGGACTCTCAAAATCCAAATCAGTGGGGGCGAATTTTTAAAAATCTAATATTTTACAATACATTTTTTTTTTTTTTTTTTGAAATTCTCAGAAAAATTAACAATATCAACGAAAAAATCGGTTGAGGCCGGCACCCTGGGCCACCATTAACCTCCGCCCTTGAATAGGTCTGGTCCATATTAGAGATGGGCATAATCGGGTTTTATTATTACCCGGAACCGGTTCCAACCCGGACCCAGTTCTGCTTGATGTCATTGAACCGAGTATGGTGTGGAACCGGGTCCAGTTCTACCCTGGTTCACACCCAAGAATATGGAACCGTGTAGAACCGGGTACGGGTATTATGGAACCGGGTATGGTGTGGAACCGGGTATGGTGCGGAACCGGTTCCTGATAGTGTGGAACCGGTTCCTGGCAGTCAAAACCTGACTTTACTGTTCAGAACCGGTTCCTGGCAGTCAAAACCTGACTTTTACTGTTCAGAACCGGTTCCTGGCAGTCAAAACCTGACTTTTATTGTTCAGAACCGGTTCCTGATAAAATGTTACCGTTGGAACCGGTTCCTGATTAAAAAATCGTTTTTTTTTTGTATATAAATCCCTTCCTACTTACCGGTTCCTGATAAATGTTACCGTTGCTGTTTTAATAAAGTTTGTGTAATGTTTCTTTCTATTGTGTTTGTTATGTTTGATTTTTATTATTAGTTACATTGATAAATAAAAATAGTAACAATAATCGGTTAAAATTAAAAAACAAATTAATCGGTTACAATATATAAAAAAAATTAACCGGTTACAAAAAAAAATAAAAAATTACTCAGAACCGTTTCTAGTAAGATTTTATTTCTTTGATCGTTTACTAGCGGCAGGTGCAACACTTTCCGATGAGTTTCTCTTAGGTGCGGGTACCTCGGTACAATCGTCGTCCGAATCGTTAGTCTCCACTTCTTTGTCCTCCTCTTCGTCAACAATTTTATGCTCTAACTCAACTTCATCTTCTAAACTAGTTTTATGTTGAACACGATCAACGGCATCCAAATGGTCCTTTAAGTATATTGCCATCTTTAGCGATTCCGGAGTTAGTCTTGTTCTTCTAATTGACAAAACCCTGCCACTAAAAGAAAACACACTTTCCGAAGCTACCGTGGAAGCTTGGACCGTTAGTATATCACGAGCCATGGTGGCTAGAATCGGGTATTCGGATTCTTTCGATTTCCACCATGCCAAAACATCAAATTTCCTATACTCCTCGGTGGTCATAGTAAGCGAATACTGATTTTTTTTATATCTCCCAAGTTCACTTGTTGGTTCACTACCCCTTTGTTGTCTAGCGGTCTCGTCTCTAACGACATTCAACATGGTTATAAGTGGATCCCCGCTTGTTTCATCGTTAGAGGCCGTGGACCGAGACTCAAACAAATTTGTATGATTTTTTTCACCATATTTTTTAAAATAATGATCATAAAGTTTGGCCATACACTCATTGAATATTTTTTTTGTTTTTGCTTTTAAAGTTGGATCCTCTTCATGCATATCCAACTTGTCATAAATTTCATCAATTAAAGCTTCAACACCCGGTACGTTTAAAGCTGGATTTAAAGCAGCGGCACATAGAAAAACGAGTGGTAATTCTAAAAAATATTTTTTAAATTTTTGAATCATTGGTCTCGTCATATTCCTTAACATGTCACTAGAATTTTCAAACTTTTTAAAATTAGTTGTTATCAAATACAATTGGTCCACAACTTTAGAACTAGTAGGATAATAAACACCGGAAATCAAAGTCGTTGTAGTTTTAAAAACTTGTAAAAAAGTACTTAGGTTATTAATTTTTTTCCCAAGCCGTGTCGGGAAAGGGGACGACAAGGTACTCATCACTTAAAGTTGTATGAAAAGATTTTAAAGTGCCCATTTGCTTTATAGCAATTTCAAACATATGACAAGTTGAATTCCAACGAGTCGGTATATCCCAATTCGGTTCAATAATTTTTTGGTTGACATCTTTACAAAGTTTTTTATATTCTTGATATCTTTCTTCCACTTTTGAAAACATCTTGGAGCATAGCTCTAAATGCTATAATAAAATCCGATACAAATTGATCTTTTAAACCGGTTTGCACTACTAAGTTAATAATATGTGCAACACATCGTGTGTGAAAAAAAACACCATCAAGTATTGGTTTGTACTTCAACTTTAATTTTTCAATCGCCGTTGTGTTGTTTGAAGCGTTATCAAAGGATATTGAAAAATTTTTATCTTCTAAACCATATTTAATTATTGTGCCATTTATAATTTTATAAATATTTTCTCCCGTATGAGGAGTAGGAAACTCGTCAAACGCAATTCGCTTCATCATTTGCCATGTATCGGGATCAACCCAATGAGCGGTGACACATATGTACGATTCCGGTAAACCATGTGGAGCCGACCACACATCATTAGTTAGGTTTACACTAGTTTTTAAATTCTTAAAAAAAAAATTAAATCTTTTTTTGCATTTCCCATAAACTTAAACAAAGACGTTTTAAAGTGCGACGACTTACATGTTTATAGCGTAGCGTTTCGAATAAGATTTGTAAGATCGGGGTCGTCGAAGTGTCCAAACGTCAACGCTTTTTGTATCACCAACTTCGCCATCCGATCGCGAGCTAATTTTTGCTCATAACGAAAAATGGTACCATCTTTGGATAGTGGAACTTGACCGGATGTCATTTCCTTTAAAACTTTGCAATACTTATTAATATGCTTCGTTAACGTTGAGTTTGATTCCTTGGCTAATAACGATCCACAATGTTTACATTGAGCTTTTTGCGAGCCGTCACTCATCTCGACCAACTCCCAATTGCTCCAAACTTTCTTACTGCGATTATGAGACAATGTTCCAAACACATATGGAACCGATTGATCTTGAGGAACATTGTTAACGGATCGGGAATTTGCGTTTTTGGAACTCTTTGAGGCCATTTGTTGATTAGAATGTGAAAAAGAACAAGAAAGAAATGTAACAAGAAGAATAGGTATGAGAAATTGTGTGCTAAACAATAGATTTCTAAACAATATATATAGAATCGGTTCCAACGGTCAGGAACCGGTTCCAACGGTAACATTTTAACGGCTATAACCGGTTCCAACGGTAACATTATAACGGGTATAACCGGTTCCAACGGTAACATTTTAACGGGTATAACCGGTTCCAACGGTAACATTATAACGGTATAACCGGTTCCAACGGTAACATTTAACGGGTATAAACGGTTCCTTCTAGAACTGAATTTCCGGGTACTGGTAGGAACCGGGTACGGGTAGGAACCGGTTACGACCCGATTCAAATGGTAAAATTGTGGAACCGGGTTGGAACCAACGAGTATTTTGAACCCGGAACCGGTTCTACTTAATGTCGGGTAGGAACTGAAACCGGTTCCAGTTCGGTTCTACCGGTTCGGGTTCGGAACCGGTTTTTATGCCCATCTCTAGTCCATATTAACATATTAACACATGCGGAACAAAAATAAAAGACTCACCAGATCAATCTCAATCCAAACCATGTCATCAATCCTGAACCGGATTTGTCTAACTAAACGGGAACCACCGCATAACTAACGGGAAAGAGACTACCCCACATGCATTGACGTAGCTTAATGGGGGCGGGACGGGGCGGCCGACCCCCTGAACTTTTAGCTCACTAGTGGAGAATATGTAGTTTTCGTATAGAAATTTTTGGGTATATGCGTTTTTGACCCCCCGGTTTTATAAAAAATTTTGGGTATATACGTTTTCAAACCCCCGGTCGGAAATCTCAAGCTTCGCCACTGCCAACAGGGGATCACATATTGATCATGAGAATCCAAGGGCATACATATGTTTTGATGAAAGAAATGAGGTAAGATGTTATTACTATCTCCACCATTCCTTGAATTTATCATCACTATAATACACTGATTTTCACGTCGGAATGTGATCATAAAAAGAACTCTTTGTGGTGAGGCTAACCGACTCTGTTTTGGCAGGAGTCATCATATCCTCTCCTATAAGCAACCATCACCATACTCAATCAGGAGCCTTTCTTTGATTTTTTCACTAATCATGTAAAATAATGTGTCCATCTGTTGCTCAAGATGAGATAACGTATGAGAAGGTTATTTATCTGTTATTTTTTATTTATTAAAATCAATATCATTTTCTAGACTACCAAAATATGCATCTAGTTTTTTATGTACGGATTTTGATCAAAATATATACATGACAGTTTAATATTTTTTTTATGTTTATTCGCTTTTTTTTAACTGTAACTGATATTGGATAATAACACCAACTTTCACCAATTTGCCGATAGCAGTCCTCACTTTCGATTTGTACCACACCACTCCCAACTTTCAACTTATTAGTCGATAGCACTCCCAAACTAACCTAACATTAACCCAATTTATTGACATCAGTTGCCACGTCATCAAACCGGTGCCACATCACCACACAAGTTCCACATCAGCAAAAAAACTAACTCGGTAGGGTTCAGTTAGTTTGGGAGTGCTATCGCCCAATAAGTTGAAAGTTGGGAGTGTTGTGGTACAAATCAAAAGTTAGGAGTGCTATCGGCCAATTGGTAAAAGTTAGGGTTATTTAAATCCAATATCTCATTTATAAACTAGTTTCAAACTTTTAAAAACTAGTTGTTTCAATAAAAACAAGCTCGAATATTAAAGTATCTTCTTTAGTCCCGATCTATGAGGTCCCTAATGTTTCAATACGTCCCTTCGGTTCAGGTTTCTATCTATTCTTTAGTCTTGGGTTCACGTCACGAGATAAACCCAAACAAACTTGTGTATAGACTGTTTTTTGGTTGTTCGAGAGGTACATTTATCAATCGTCATAGGACAGGCACCATGTGTTTTTTGTTGTACTTGTTTACAATTTGTCTTGACTCACTTATTGTCCATTGAGACTTCTTCTAAAGTAGTAGTTTGCTATATGTCTTAATCTATCCCCTCTTGGTCATATCACGTAAAATGTTGTCTTATTAGAGTTGCTAGTGAGAGAGCGAGCGAAGTATACACTCGTGTGGGACAAACTTGTTATACTTTATCAAGTACATTGTTGCCAAAATATGATGATGAAATAAACCATTAATTTCAGTGACGGATTCATAATTTTATTCTAATAGGTTTCTTTTGGTAAATTCTCTTTAATTCTTATTATTTTTTCTAAATTATATAAGGTTTTCACTATTTTTTTCAAACGTACTGAATTCCTGGGAATCCACAAATGTAGGTTGGATCCGCACCTGATCGATTCACATGATCATACATTTAAAAAAAGTCAGAAATTATTGGTTAGAATTACTTTTTTTTGTCCCTTCATAGTCATCCCATAATTGCTGCTAAAATCATGAAAAAGTTCTGTGTGTTGATTTATTATTTATTTATTCCAAGTATATCAAAGGGTCACTTCGTATTTCTTTCTAGAAAGAAAAATGAGTTTTTCTCTAATAAATAAATCTAGGAAAATGTATTGACACATGACAAATTAAAAAAAATCACAAAAAGAGAAAATATGTAACAAGGAGGTTTCATCTCATCTATATAACTTAACTAAAAAACACATTTCCTCCGTAATTTGTTTTTTTAAAACCCCCTAGAGTCAACTCTCTATCTATATCTCTATCATACTCCCAAACACTTATTTTATTTTCTTTTTCCTATATAATCATAACAACAAAGATATAAAGGGTTAATATGAGCCTCTAAATACAGAGTTTACTTTCTATAAATCATTCTCCACTATAGAGAATGTAGGAGATTTTTTGATGTTTTCTCTATTTTTTACTCTATATTATATGTAATGATGTTTTTCTCTTTTTTTACTCTATATTATATAAATTATAGGAGTAAAGAGTCTCCGATGAATGCCTAAGAAACGTAAAATATTAACCTGATACTTATTTAGACTGAGTTAAATATAGGAATAATGGATTTTAATAATCCAAACTTTTAGTCATTGGTCGAAAATGGTCCCAACTTCAAAAATAACCGGTGGTGGTCCCAACTTTTCGTATATTGTAAACCAATGGACTTTTACTGATAAAACCTTAATTTCTTTTTATCCCCTTATCCTTTTCGGCAACTTTTCGTATAATGTAAACCAATGGACCTTTACTAAACCGAAAAAGATAAAGAGACAAAAAATTAAGGTTTTTTTAGTAAAAGCCCATTTGTTTATAATATGTGAAAAGTTTAGACCACCACCACTTATTTTTTGAAGTTGGGACCGTTGTCAGCCAACGACTAAAAGTTTGGATTATTAAAATCCATTATTCTTTAAATATAAGTATACAAGTGATGGAAGCCAAGGGGAACACATCATGAAAGTTGACTCGCCGTCTATTTTTTTTTAATAAAGTGACGTCATTTACTCTTTTCATTATTTTATTAATATAATATATCATTTATATAAGTTCGAGTATGCCGTTGCGACGTGTTTATTCTCTATCTATGACCGGATAAAAGTTTAATTTGAATGAGTCAAACATAGTTGATTTTTTATTCTTTACCATGACAAACCGAACCGATACTGTCCAAACAATATCAACACCGCTACAATATTCATTTCTATGGTTTTCTTGACGTATCATAATAGATTACTTTTTTTTGGATCCCAGACATCGGTTGATATTAGGATTATACGTATACTTTCAGTTGCTATACCTAATGTCGAAACCGTAATAGTATTATAATGAACTGAAATGATACCGACCTAAAAGGCGATGCAGAGCGCATAAAATACCACTACTAATTATTTAATATATCATAAAAATGTACAAGTAAAAATTCAAATGTATTCCAACTTTTTTGGCATTCGATAGCATTTTAGCACCTTTTGTCTTAATCCCAATGTACTTGAGGGTGTGTACACGAAATAATTAACCGTTCAGATCGCTCTCATAGCTTTCCCATCACGCAAGATGCCACAACTCTTACAGCTGCAATATCTAGCGATAGCGATACAACTTAAGAGTAACACCACATATTATTTATTGCACACCTCAACCCTTAACGGAGTGAAAGATTATAATTACTTTTAAGCATAAATTGTTTTCTTTTAACTTTTGAGATACGATGTTTTATAAAGTTTCCGAGTAAGTTTTTGCAACATGCTTATTTTTATTTACGTCTCGATATAAATTTTGTTAAAAATCAAGTTCTTAATAGCATTGTACAAGTTATCAAAGCATAAACGCACATGTTAATAAAGCAACTTCACGATTTAGTTTTCTTCGCACCATTTATCCTTTTCCTAATTATAATAATATAATATAATATAACGTGATTGGTTTTTTCACGTATACCGTTTTTCGTGATTTCGAAAATACCGTTGTGATGTGTTTTTTGTATGTTTCTATAAAAAATTGTTTAAAATCGAACCAGTCAAGTATAATTTATTTTTTTCCAATTGACCGTAAGAAGCGAACCGATAACGTTCTAACAACATTAATATCGGTACATGTATTCGTTTTGATAGTTTACGAGTACATGTATTCGTTTTTATAGTTTACGATTAATGTAAAATATATGTCTATTGCTATAGCAAGTACATGTATTATACCAGTACTAACAGATAAAACTAATACCGACCCAAAACCCGCTAACATACGGAGGAACTCCAACTAGTTTTATTAAAATAGAGTAGAGTAAACTGCCATTTTGGTCCCTGAGGTTTGGGCAGTTTTGTCATTTTAGTCCAAATCTCAAACCTTTTGCATCTGGGTCCCCGTGGTTTCAATTTTGTTGCCATTTTAGTCCAAAAACAAAGTCAGCTCAGATTTAAAAAAAACCTGTTTTTTTGTCATTTTCTGAGAGAGAGTACAATGTTTTGAGGTTTTATTTTATTTTATTTATATATTTATTAATGCTCAAAATGACCAAAATGCCTTTTAGAAAAGAACAAAAATAAGTTTTTTTCTAGAAATCTGAACTAACTTTACATTTGGACCAAAATAGCAACAAAATTAAAATCACAGGAACCTAGATATAAAAAATTTGAAATTTGGATTAAATGGCAAAACTGCTCAAACATCAGAACTAAAACGACAGTTTACTCTAAAAAGTATTTAATTATTTGGTTAACTAGCAGACTTTGTGAGTGTTGAGGAAGCACCTAGGTCCTAGCCGAACTTCACGTGTATAGAGCCACGTGGAAAAGCCAAGCCACCTAAATATCCTACCCAACCAGTTAGACCAATCAAGTTACATCCTCTCACGTGGTGCACGACACCATGACCATCACCCCCCTACAATCTACATTAATGTTTTACAATATTTTACTCTAAATTGTTTTAATTTTTAATATATTATATATATTTTATCAATTACGAGTGTTTTGTCTTCTTTTATTTTTAGACCCCACGGTGCAGACGTGGTTTTGTGACGTTTGTACTAGGTGTGAATTTCTGACACGACCCGAAAATCCGAAACGAACCTAACACGAAATTCGCGGGTTTAGGTTTCGTCTAAACGGGTTCGGGTCAGTTTCGGATTGAACACGCGAACCCGTTTAGGTTTACGGGTCAGGTTCGGGTCAACCTGGTCGGGTTGGCGGGTTGACCCGTTTAACACATTTATACTATATTATATTTTTTTACAATATATTTTATCATATAAACTAAATGAGGCGTGTATTTATGCCATGATTATAATTTAAAAGGAGAAATTAACATAGATTTTATAATTTAAATATGATATTATTATATACATTTGTGTTTTTTAAGTAATTTTTAATTTTAGTATATTAGTTTTAGAAAAAAAATTAAAAAATTCGGGTTAAATGGGTCGTGTTCGGGTCAACCCACAAAACTTCGGGTCGTGTTCGGGTTCATATATATGATACGATTTTCGGGTTCGGGTCGGGTTCGGGTTCGGTTGAACCCGCCAACCCGCGAACACGACCCGTTTAGCACCCCTAGTTTATACCATCCCACATCACACACATCACCAATAACATTGTTTATGGGTTTATGATGTTTATGTTTGGTTTAGGATTTTCCACCAGCATGGGGGCATTCGGGTTAGGAAGTGCATGCTCTTAATTGGTGATGATTTTTGGGTCCACATGTCGCGTAATGTCTCATTACAAACAATTTCACACTATGTGGTCTAATATCTAATAATTGTTAAATTGTACTAATCCATGTGCTTTATTCTAAATCATATTTTTCTATCCAAATAAATATAATGATTATTAATTGTATCTTGATATCATTAAGAAAAGTCTTTTTTTATGGTGAATTTCTTGTGTTAGCCTATCGTACTCTTTAAATTGAGGTGTCTTGTTGCTCCACTTTGGCCAGACTATGTTGTCTTAATCGTTCTCACGCTGGCTTCAGAGTTTAGCTTGGCGTTTCCCTAGGAAACCATACCGCCGATTGCCACTTGACAGACGTTATGCCACCACAAGAGCTGATCACTCTTTGGCATAACACACGGTGGGACGAAAATCCGGGTGAGCTCAGGATAGAACCTGACACATCTCCAAGAAGACTATGCTCTATCCATCATTGTCTAATGGCCTAATCCATCAAAGTGACACAAATAAAGATTAAACTTAGATCTTCATTAAAGAACCTAAACCTCCCAATCACTAGACTTATAAATGCCTTTGAATAAGTTTTGAGTAGTAAATAAACACCACTATATGATTAAAAAAGTGAGAAATCTTATTAAATAGCAATCAAATTTCATAGCAACTTCATTAGTGGGGTGAACGAGACGTGCCGTCCTAAATTACATGAGACCAACTTGTTTAAAAGCTTGAATCAAGCAAGGATCTAAACTAGAGCTTTTCTAATAAATGAGCCTAAACTTAAACGTGCAAGTCTAAACAAAGCTAGTATTTATATAAATAGTATTTTTTATATAGCTTAATGATGAGATACTATATAATAAATATTATATGCATATAAATAAAATGATTAAATATATAATAAATATTAAACAATAAACAATCCAAGGTTTAAATATGAAAAACTACTTACAAGCCAAGTTCAAACTTGAAATATTAGTATATAATAAAATACTTTGTTTTGGTGTTCAAAAAGAGGTTGCCCAATTTACCTTCGATGTAATTTCTAATCAAGATTAACGGTGAAAAAAATATTCTTTATCAAAATATTACTCAAAAACCAACTCGAACTTTAGATGTATAGTTCGAGCTCCTGAAGATAAAGTGATAAACTATACATCCTAAATTAAAAATGAGTAAAGTACACGGATAGTCCCTGTGGTTTACCAAAACTTTGGATATGGTCCTTAGCTTTCTAAAAGTACATGGACGGTCTCCGTGGTTTGCACTTTGTAACGCATTTAGTCCCCAACCAATAAATCTAAAGTTTTAGCATGTCCAAATTGCATTACAAAATGCAAACCACATGGACCATCCATGTACTTTTGGAAAACGTTGGAGACTAAATATATTACAAAGTGCAAACCACAGAGACCATCTATGTACTTTTGAAAAGCTAGGGACAAAATTCAAAATTTTGACAAACCACGTAAACTATTGATACTTTACTCTTCTAAGAAATTTATTCATTCAAATAAAGATTTTGGTCGTAATAACAAGTTAAAGTTCTATCATATATGACTTGACGTGTTAAATGACTAAAATAATTTATGTGGCGTTCCTATTTATGACGTAACGAGTCGTTAGATATTTTTATAAAATGAACATTCACCTCATCTGCCTTTGAAAATGTGAGCTACTTCACGGGTGATACAAGTTATATATACATCCATAATTCTAACATGTCCTAATATCAAAAACATTAAAATCTGAGTGACTAAACAATTTAAAATTATTTGTTTTTACTTTGAAAATAGAATGAAAATTTTGTTTGTTTGTATATTTCCAAGTCAAATCATCCACCCACACTACCCACTTCTTGTTTTTTTCTTCATAAACTCTCTCTATATAGTCTATATTATATATATATGGTTTACAACTTTGAAGAGAAACAAAGGGGTTTTGAGGGATAAAAATGGCTGATTCTTCTGCTTCATACATTCACATGGTGGGTTCTTCTTCCTTTCTCTCAATCTCTGCATCAAATTTATCTACCATAAAAAGTAAGAGTCATATAATCTATTTGTAATACTTGATAGATACAACGAGAGTTAGAAGAGAGTGGAGTAAGTGGTTACATTATGTTATATATCACAAATTGGCCACGACTGGTTAAACCAACTAAGATGGCTGGTTTAATCAGTATGGCGGTTTGAGAATTCAAGAAATCAAGGTATGTGGTTTTTGATCTAGACTGAATTATCCTACGCATTTGTAGGTGCATCATCTAATAGAAGAGTGCTTAATATTCAATATGAGCAAAGAAGAATGCATGGAAACTCTATATAAGCATGCAAACATCATGCCGGCAATCACATCTATAGGTATTCTTCCCTTTTAGCTTATTTTCTTTTTGTTATTAACACTTTTTTATATAAAAAGGGATACGGGTAGCCACAAGTAGGAGTGGGTTGGGCGGGTACACCGCTGCAACCAACCCGAGTATGGGGCTTGAATATGTGTAGCGAGTTGCACAACCCAAGGCGAGTAGCAGGGATGGAGTAGTTGCGTAAGGAGAGAGGAACATGGGTAGTGGGTTGAGCTAGGAGAGGGACCCCTCGTGTTTCGGTTGAATTGCGTTGTATTTGGTTAAATGAGGTGGCATAATTCTATTGGATGGTAGTGTGGATACGTGTAGGTTGTAAGGAGAGTGCCCCTCCACCTAAGGGGGTAATTACCCGTACGCTTAGTAGAGTGATGTTCAATACAAAATCGGTTTTAAGTATGCAAGAATCACATAAACACTTCTATTTATTGTTTTAAAAATATTATACGTAGACAACTTTTTAACTGCCTCTGGTTCTCACTCCACTACATATGATTGATTATTTTTTATGTACTACTTGCATGTAATTATATGATTTTCGTTACTCTACTTAAAATTAAATTTGTACCGAACATGTCATGTCATATATTTAGTAATTATTAGTTTCCCTTTTGTTAAGCACATGTTTGATGTTTCATATGTTATGTGACTAGTGTGGAGTGAGCTTAAAAAGGAGAATAAAGGCTTCTTTGAGGTGTATTACAACACAAGAAGGGATGATCAAACACAAACACAAATGGTCTAAATCACTTTTACCTATGGTTTAAGAGTTTGTACTATTTTGATTTGGTTGTTGAATATATTTAGTAATATGATGTAAATGTTTCATGTCATAAGGGGACATAGGGGAGGAGTAAGAGAAATAGATTAATACTACTTCTCATATGTTTGAGAAGAATATAGAGAAAACCTTGTTGAGTTAAAAAAATCAAGAAAACATTACCTTTATTATCCATCTAACTAATCAATGGTGGAGATTGCCCAAATACAAAAAGCCAAATACAAAAGTTGTTTTTCAGAAAAAATGTAAAGACTGCAAAATGCCAAAAATGTGTAACCAGTTTTTACATTTTCTCTCTTCTCTCACAAAAAAATTGTAATAGCTGTAATTGTTACACAAAAATCTCCTTATAAAAAGGCAACATATTTTTTACATGTACTACAAAAAATAAAATTTCTTCAATTCTAGTTCTAAAATCTATACACTTCGTAATTTCTGTAAAACAGCTACCAGAACCCAAAAAAAGTATAACATGGGAAGTCAAAAAAAAATGAACGTTGAAAAATGTAATACATGTACTTCTCTTTTCTCTACCACAAAAGCGTGTTACAATGTGAGAAAAATTGTTACATAGAAAGTACCCATTTAAGTTTGTTTGGTTTGTAACATCCGTCAAAAAAACGGATTTACCAAACCCGCTCCGTTTATCAACCGAACAGTCAGTCAAAAATTTCCTTGCGAATTAAATGCCCAAAATATTTTTAAACGATCCGTAATCAATTATTACACGGGAATATATATTTAGTTTTTGAAAAACTGTCAAAAATCGCAAAATAAAAATGATTTGCTTCTGCCGGGTTTCGAACCCGGGTCTGTACCGAATCAGCAAACAAACTTAACTCACACACACAAACCACTGCGCCACGGATTTTGTTTGTTATATATTGAAATCATTTAATTGATATAATGACGTTACGAATTCAAAAACCGGCGCCCATTAGTTCAGTCGTCGGAACCCCGGAAATCTCGCGAGTTTTTAACACCACTTTCAGTTATAACGTAAACCATTAACAATACATCGGTTATAACCGATGTTTGAAGTCCGCGACCAAACCATAACCGCCGGAGTTTTTATGAATTACGAATTGTCACACCCCGACCCGCAGCGGAAAAGGTGATCGGGGCATAATTGGGTTATCATCAAAGCTCATGACATTTATTATATGTTTCATATTCATTAATACAATTTAATGGAAATAAAATATACAACATCTTCTATCTATCAGTCTAAGCTTCTTGGTTCTCTTCTAAGGCATATCCTATGTTTTTCTTCCTTCAACCTGTTCACCTGTATCATGTGTAAAAAGGTTTTTGGATCAACATAATGTTGGCGAGTGAATCCTATGGAAAACATTTGAACAATTTACTTAAATTGATTATGAAATATGTGCACAACCATACATGAGTAAAAATAGATGTAACTTAATCGGCAATCATAGAATGTTAAATGAAACACTCATGAATAATAATGGAACAATTAAAGGCACGCGATGCTCAACTCGTCTCTTACGAGGAACTGAGGGGCCTGATGAATGAATTGCATAAACATGATAATATGAATAACACAACACACATGAACAATAATGAATTTGAAATGAAGCACGCGATGTTCTACTCGTTTCCCACGAGGAACTGATGGGCTTAATGTATGAGTTTCATGTATTTTGACAAACGGAATATAAGTAAATCACAACAATAAATCAATCTAAGTTTAAGTCACGATGTGGTATGGCACAAGTTTAAATAAATAAATTAATTATTTCATAACACATGACACACCCCAAAACGTGTAATTTAAAAGGGGGAATTGTAAGATTCACTCACATTGGGTGCGTTCGGTTGATGACGTTGATTGCACGCGAAGTGGTTTTAACCACAAGTGAGATTAAACCTAGATAAATCGCATAATGGTTCGGTAAGTAAACGGGTTTTATTAATCTATTTTAGTAGGATTGTTGGGTGTATTTTTGTGAGTTGGAGGCTATTTTCTAACCTTAAAAATGTTATTTTTAAGTATTTATAATTGATTTTTAATTAAAATAATTAAATAAAAATAATAAAAAAATATTTTATTTTATTGCTACAGTACACGTTGACCGTTGACTTTGACTATCGTTGACCGGTTTATAGCATATTGTTGTGCGCCGGGTGAGGCTCGAACCCGAGACCTCCCGTACGCGTGCACGCAGCTCTACCAACTGAGCTACGTGTCTAACCCGTTATATATCCGATTTTAATTATATATATATATTAATTAGAATTAACAGAAATCATTTATTATTAAAAACGAATTTTATCTCAATAACCGGTGCGCTCCACAGGTCTCGAACCCGGGACCTGTGGGTTAGCGGACACACACTCCACCGCTGGACTGTGTGTCACACTTGGTTGTAACCCGGTTATCAATATACTTAACATATACTCCAGGCGACTCCGGTTCAGTTTGTTAAAAAAAAAAGGATTTTCATCGAGGCGGCGTGTGTGAAACCGGAATCGAACTCGTGACCTTAGCGTTAAAAGTGCACACAGTCCACCGCTGGACTGTGTGTCTAACCCGGTTAATAACTTGAATTTAATTATACTTAACCATTACTGAACTTCGTCTTCTTCACCGGTTTTAACCGGAAGTGACGACGGACTGGTTCAGAATGTTGATTCATGTTTCTTTAGCGTTTAATGATCATTTACAAATGAGATAAAAGTAAAAAGGGAATGAATTTAAGCGTGAGATATACCGACTGGTTATACTCTGTTTTCCGGCAGAACTCCGGCGACAGAAACCTTCTTCCGGCGACAACTTCTTGCAGCAGAGAGTCTTCCGAAAGGTTACAAAGGTTGTGGGTGACTTCGGTGAAGGTTTAGGGGTTCAGTAAGCTCAGAGATTACTGATACGTTTTTCCGGCGAAGTATCAAGAATCTCCGGCGAGTGATTTTTCGCCGAGAAAGGGTGCGATTTGAGTGTGAAAAACTTCTGGCGAGTTGTGGGTGTATTTATAGGGTAGCAACGAGATGAATGGGGTCTGAATTCGGTCTATATTCGAAGTCAACTGTTCTCCGGCGATTTTGGATGATGACGCGGTTTCCAGACGTTGGCTAGCTGTCGCTGGAGTCAACTAATTGGTTAAATTGAGCGATTGCGTAATTTATGGGCGAAGTCGTCGGAATTTCCGACGACAGCTGTTTGGGGCGCGAGTTGACTGAGTTTGAATTCCGCACATCATTATTTGATTTAATAAATCCATTTACTTAACAGAAAATCAAAGTGGCGGAGTGGTTTACGGTGTGTGAGTTAAGTGTTTGGTTGAACCGGTAGAGACCCGAGTTCGAAACCCGGCAAAAGTAAAACATTTTTATTTTGATATTTTTGACAGATTTTCAAAAACTAAATATATATCCCCGCATAATAATTGATTACGGATCGTTTAAAATTATTTTGGGCATTTAATTCGCAACGAAAAATTTGACTGACTGTTCGGTTGATAAACGGAGCGGGTTTGGTAAATCCGTTTTTGGACGGATGTTACAGTATCCCCTGCTTTTTAGAAATTTCGTCCCGAAATTTAATTAGGGATATAATTGGCTAAAAGAATGATGGTGTTGAGTTTGCCGGTTACATTTTTAGAAGAAATTAGGGTTTAGGTTTTTGTTTGAGGCGGTAACGTTCCTTGTAAAGGTTAAGTATCCTAATACAGGAATCGCTTTTTGTTGCCTACTGTATAAGTATTGTTAAGCAGGAATGATTCGCTAAAATGATATCATGCATAAGAGTTTGAATATGCTTAGGGTTATATCCTAAGGCAGAAATTCTACAATCTACACAAATAAACACAACAACTAACAATTGTATCCACATTCTGATAGCATATATGTTTGAATGGTGACAGTTCCTCTCTAGTTCGTTATGATGGAGAGGTTAGTCTATGTAGAAATGGATCACAATCCAATTTCTTTAAATAGTGAGATGATATGAATGTAACATAATTTCAACCAAGGCAATACTAAATCCTACATGGAACTTCTCATAACCGCCTGATAATGCCTCTGATCCTTTGGCAAGAATACTTATATATAGGAAGTACCAGCGGCGTATCCACCATATTCTTGCCAAATTTTCATTAGTTTTATCCACAAGTTATGATTAGTTACCAAGAAACTAATAAATCCTACATAAAACTTCCCATAACCGTCCGGTAAGGCCTCTGATCCTTTGACAAGAATACTTATATATAGGAAGTACCAGCGGCGTATCCACCATATTCTTGTCAAATTTTCATTGGTTTTATCAGTGAATTATGATTAGTCCTACAACTCTACAACCAATACAACAAACATAAAATACTGAAATGAAATATATCTGTGTGATCAAGGCTCAATCGAACGGAGCCGATCGTATTGCATGTACTGAAAATGAAATGGATGTGCGCTCAAGGCTCAATCAAACGGAGCCGAACGTATTGAATGTACTGAAATTGAAATTGTGTGCTCAAGGCTCAATCAAACGGAGCCGAGCGTATTGCATGTACTGAAAATGAATAACTTAACCACACAAACAGCCTATGCATGGAACCTCTCATAACCGCCTGATAATGCCTCCGATCACTTGACAAGAATACTTATATATAGGAAGTACCAGCGGCGTATCCACCATATCCTTGTCAAATTTTCATTGACTTTATCCGCAAGTTATGGTTAGTTCGATGCGACTCTACTACAAACACAACAACACACTGATAATGAAATTGTCTGTGCGATCAAGGCTCAATCAAACGGAGCCGATCGTATTGTATGTATTGAGAATGAAATTGTATGTGAGATCAAGGCTCAATCGAACGGAGCCGATCTTATGTTGGCAACGCCTGGTTCACGCTCATAGGTAATGGGGAACAGCTCACGCTCATAGGTAATGGGGAACAGCTCACGCTCCTAGGTAATGGGGAGCGGCGGCCTATGAAATTGCATATACTGAAAATGATAAACTTAAACAACAATCACACAACAGCCTATGCATGGAACCTCTCATAATCGCCAGATAATGCCTCTGATCTTTTGACAAGAATACTTATATATAGGAAGTACCAGCGGCGTATCCACCATATTCTTGTCAAATTCTCATTGACTTTATCCGCGTGTTATGATTAGTTCTATGCGACTTTATATCAAACACAACAACCACAAGATACTGATAATGAAAAATGTATGTGCGATCAAGGCTCAATCAAGCGGAGCCGATCGTATGTATGTACTGAAAATGACAATAAAGGTGGGCACGCCAGGTTCACGCTCATAGGTAATGGGGAACAGCTCACGCTCATAGGTAATGGGGAGCGGCGGCCTATGAAATTGCATATACTGAAAACAATATATATAATATCCAATAATTTCTCTAACAGTCTACACATGGAAAAACATAAAAACTAAACGATAAGAGTTGAATCTGGATCTCCGGCGAAGAAGACTAGCTGAGTATCTTTGTTTGGGCCGTCAATATCTTCGACAGGATTGGCGTTGATATTGAAGACTCTTCCTCTTGCTGGCGGTGGAGCTGGGTTTGCTTGGTTTACTTGGTTAACTGGGTTTGATTGGGCTCGAGTGTTGATAACGTTAACCAATTCAGGGCATGTGTTTCTAAGGTGGGTAGGGTCGCCACAATTGAAGCAAGCTCGAGCATATGGGAACATGGGGTGTTGGGGTTGATGATAAGTTTGGGCCATGTTTTGAGTAGGGGAAGAGGTTTGGTCTTGAAAGGTGCGACAAACATTGCTCAAATGACCATAGCGTCCACAAGTTGCACATAGACGACAAAGTAGGGTAAGGGGATGGTGATAAAAACAGTTGTTGCATCGAGGGTGAGGTCCAAGATATGGTTTCTTATTTGGGTAAGTTGAGTTGGGTGCCACTTGGGTGATTGGGATAGCTCGGATGGGTATGGCGTGAAAAGCTGGGTGATTTCGTTGAGTAGCAGCGAAGAGTCGCCCGACTCTTCTTCTCTTAGGATTGGGTTGAGAAGGGGATTCGGGTTGAGTGGAGTCGGAGGCTTCAGTCGATTCTTTATCCTTTTTCTTCTCCTCCTTGAAGTCTTTGTTTCGGATTCGGTTCTCGGTGAGCTCTGTTGCTAGCTCCATTGCTGCTTCCAAAGTTGCTGGCTTGGTACTTATTACAGGGTCTTGAATCTTTGACGGAAGACCATGAATGTAGTGCTCGATCAAACGGTAGTGGGGAGTGAACATGTTGGGAACCATTTGATGTAATTCGAGAAACCTTTTGTTGTAGGTGATGTGGTCTCCTTCTATTTGCTTCAATGAGTAAAATTCATCTTCTAACTTCTTGATTTCGCTCCTTGGGCAAAATCGTCTGGTCATGATTTCCTTCAATTCGTTCCAAGTTAAGGACATAGCATCTTCAACACCTCGTTTGGCCTTCTCTGTATTCCACCAAGTAAGTGCTATCCCATATAATCGACCGGTAGCATATCGCACTTTGCGATCGCCAGGGCAATCGCAATTTAAAAATGTGTTCTCCATTTCTTCAAACCAATGGAGGAGAGCGGTGACGCCTTCAGTCCCTTTGTATTTCGGAGGGTCGCATGATTTGAAATGCTTGTAGGTGCATTTAGTGGTATTTGGGGAAGAGTTGAAAATGTTTTGGTTTGCTTGATTGATGGGATTATTGGTAAGTGCTTGTTGAACTTGGATTATAATATTGGGTATTACGGCAGCCATTTGTTGAGCGATTTGGGTAGCCATGCGTTCACGGGCTTTTCCTGCTCTCATTTTCCTACGAGCGAGGCTAGAAGACATCTACAAGGAATACATGTCAAGAGTATGAGTTGGATGCCTTTGAGATCGTGGGTCGAGTTTGGGATTGAACGTTCATAAAATAAATATAGAAAAATAAATCTACTACATCCATAGGATGTCTTGGGTTTTGCTTGCTGTTAGGCCCTTCATGCCGCCATACTTTACCTGTGTAATCATGTGGGCCCCCATGAATACCGGTTTTTCATATGGTTCGCACGGTTTCTGCCTGGTTGCGTTCACAAAAACCCGGAGAAAATCGAGAGATATGTATACAACGTGTGATGTTCGGAATGTGTCCAGGTGTAGACACGGTGACATCTCAAAGTGAGGTTAGTTCGAACGACGTTTGGTGTGGCATGCTTTGGCCTAATAGGTCCGTCGTACTCTCATCGTTAGTCCCCAGGTAGGCAAACTGGTCCGTTTATTTTGGATTTATACGAATGCCAACCTAGACAGGACGTTCCGACTACCGGTACTTGTACCCTTCCAGTTACTACATGCCCGTCGCAGAACTTACTTTGATGAGATTTGAAAATTTGCATAAAATCTTTGGATACTGAGAGTATGAAAATAAATTGAATACATGAACATCGATATATGTATATATGTATAATGAATGAGCATGTATGTTTGACTGAAATGTAAACAAATATGAAACAAATAAATATCACAAGTTTGTATGTAACCACCTAATCAATTAAAAATTTAGGCAGACTATAGTATAGGTTTCAAGGTCTAATAACCTATCCTATATCCCTATAGTCATGGCTCTGATACCAATCTGTCACACCCCGACCCGCAGCGGAAAAGGTGATCGGGGCATAATTGGGTTATCATCAAAGCTCATGACATTTATTATATGTTTCATATTCATTAATACAATTTAATGGAAATAAAATATACAACATCTTCTATCTATCAGTCTAAGCTTCTTGGTTCTCTTCTAAGGCATATCCTATGTTTTTCTTCCTTCAACCTGTTCACCTGTATCATGTGTAAAAAGGTTTTTGGATCAACATAATGTTGGCGAGTGAATCCTATGGAAAACATTTGAACAATTTACTTAAATTGATTATGAAATATGTGCACAACCATACATGAGTAAAAATAGATGTAACTTAATCGGCAATCATAGAATGTTAAATGAAACACTCATGAATAATAATGGAACAATTAAAGGCACGCGATGCTCAACTCGTCTCTTACGAGGAACTGAGGGGCCTGATGAATGAATTGCATAAACATGATAATATGAATAACACAACACACATGAACAATAATGAATTTGAAATGAAGCACGCGATGTTCTACTCGTTTCCCACGAGGAACTGATGGGCTTAATGTATGAGTTTCATGTATTTTGACAAACGGAATATAAGTAAATCACAACAATAAATCAATCTAAGTTTAAGTCACGATGTGGTATGGCACAAGTTTAAATAAATAAATTAATTATTTCATAACACATGACACACCCCAAAACGTGTAATTTAAAAGGGGGAATTGTAAGATTCACTCACATTGGGTGCGTTCGGTTGATGACGTTGATTGCACGCGAAGTGGTTTTAACCACAAGTGAGATTAAACCTAGATAAATCGCATAATGGTTCGGTAAGTAAACGGGTTTTATTAATCTATTTTAGTAGGATTGTTGGGTGTATTTTTGTGAGTTGGAGGCTATTTTCTAACCTTAAAAATGTTATTTTTAAGTATTTATAATTGATTTTTAATTAAAATAATTAAATAAAAATAATAAAAAAATATTTTATTTTATTGCTACAGTACACGTTGACCGTTGACTTTGACTATCGTTGACCGGTTTATAGCATATTGTTGTGCGCCGGGTGAGGCTCGAACCCGAGACCTCCCGTACGCGTGCACGCAGCTCTACCAACTGAGCTACGTGTCTAACCCGTTATATATCCGATTTTAATTATATATATATATTAATTAGAATTAACAGAAATCATTTATTATTAAAAACGAATTTTATCTCAATAACCGGTGCGCTCCACAGGTCTCGAACCCGGGACCTGTGGGTTAGCGGACACACACTCCACCGCTGGACTGTGTGTCACACTTGGTTGTAACCCGGTTATCAATATACTTAACATATACTCCAGGCGACTCCGGTTCAGTTTGTTAAAAAAAAAAGGATTTTCATCGAGGCGGCGTGTGTGAAACCGGAATCGAACTCGTGACCTTAGCGTTAAAAGTGCACACAGTCCACCGCTGGACTGTGTGTCTAACCCGGTTAATAACTTGAATTTAATTATACTTAACCATTACTGAACTTCGTCTTCTTCACCGGTTTTAACCGGAAGTGACGACGGACTGGTTCAGAATGTTGATTCATGTTTCTTTAGCGTTTAATGATCATTTACAAATGAGATAAAAGTAAAAAGGGAATGAATTTAAGCGTGAGATATACCGACTGGTTATACTCTGTTTTCCGGCAGAACTCCGGCGACAGAAACCTTCTTCCGGCGACAACTTCTTGCAGCAGAGAGTCTTCCGAAAGGTTACAAAGGTTGTGGGTGACTTCGGTGAAGGTTTAGGGGGTTCAGTAAGCTCAGAGATTACTGATACGTTTTTCCGGCGAAGTATCAAGAATCTCCGGCGAGTGATTTTTCGCCGAGAAAGGGTGCGATTTGAGTGTGAAAAACTTCTGGCGAGTTGTGGGTGTATTTATAGGGTAGCAACGAGATGAATGGGGTCTGAATTCGGTCTATATTCGAAGTCAACTGTTCTCCGGCGATTTTGGATGATGACGCGGTTTCCAGACGTTGGCTAGCTGTCGCTGGAGTCAACTAATTGGTTAAATTGAGCGATTGCGTAATTTATGGGCGAAGTCGTCGGAATTTCCGACGACAGCTGTTTGGGGCGCGAGTTGACTGAGTTTGAATTCCGCACATCATTATTTGATTTAATAAATCCATTTACTTAACAGAAAATCAAAGTGGCGGAGTGGTTTACGGTGTGTGAGTTAAGTGTTTGGTTGAACCGGTAGAGACCCGAGTTCGAAACCCGGCAAAAGTAAAACATTTTTATTTTGATATTTTTGACAGATTTTCAAAAACTAAATATATATCCCCGCATAATAATTGATTACGGATCGTTTAAAATTATTTTGGGCATTTAATTCGCAACGAAAAATTTGACTGACTGTTCGGTTGATAAACGGAGCGGGTTTGGTAAATCCGTTTTTGGACGGATGTTACACGAATACAGTCGGAAATCAGACCAGATTCTTCAACAATTTGCTCTATAAATTCACCCACAACCCACTGCAAACCTTTTCGCTCAAAATCACATCTTTTCACGGCGTAATTCCACTCGCCGGAATTTCTCTGCTCATCGCCGGAAAACCGTTTTCCCCATTGCCGAGCCTTACTGAGCCCCTGAGTTTATACCGGAGATACCCACGCCTTTTCTAAGCTTCCTGGAGACTCGCTGCTACGAGAAACTCATCGCCGGAGGTGATTTCTGTCGCCGGAGTTCTGCCGGAAAACAGAGGAAAGCGAGTCGGTATACCTCACGCTTATTTTCCTTTCTTTTTACTTCTATCTTACCAGTAATTAACCTAAAACGCTAAAGAAACCCGAATAATAACTCGAACCAGTCAGACATTATATCTGGTTAACTCTTGACGGAGAAGACGATGATTGCTGTAAAGTATAAGTATAATATAAATCAAGAAATTACTCGGGTTAGACACACAGTCCAGCGGTGGACTGTGTGCACATTAAACATACAAACGTCTCGAGTTCGAATCCGGTTTCACACACGTCGCCTTAATAGAAACGTTTCTTTTTGTTAACCGAACCGGAAGTCATACAGTTATATGTTAAGTATATTAATAATCGGAATAATAACCAAGTTAGACACACAGTCCAGCGGTGGACTGTGTGTTTGTTTATATCACAGGTCACGAGTTCGAGTCCGGTCTACTGCACCGACTCGAACAATTATCTATTCTTTTTAATAAGACAGAAAAGGAAATAACTAATTAGTATTTAAGTTTAATGAAAATCGAATTATATAACATGTTGAACACACAGTCCAGCGGTGGACTGTGTGTTAGATTAAACCACAGGTCCCGGGTTCGAGACCTGTGGAGTGCATGTCCGATTTCGCTTAAACTGTTTTTAAATAAAAATGATTTTCGGTTTAAACTAATTAATATATATATATAATTAAAATCAGATTTATAACGGGTTAGACACGTAGCTCAGTTGGTAGAGCTGCGTGCACGCGTACGGGAGGTCTCCGGTTCGAGCCTCACTCAGCGCACTTGTATACATGATCGAACCGGTCAACGGTCAGGTCAACGGTCAACGGTCAGAAAAAAAAATTATTATTTTTATTTAATTATTTTAATTAAAAATACTTAAAAATAACATTTTTAAGGTTAGAAAATAGCCTCAAACTCACAAAAATACACCCAACAATCCTACTAAAATAGATTAATAAAATCCGTTTACTTACCAAACCATAATGCGATTTATCTAGGTTAAATCTCACTCGTGGTTAAAACCACTTCGCGTGCATTCAACGTCATCAACCGAACGCACCCACTGTGAGTGAATCTTACAACTCCCCCTTTTAAATTATACATTTTGGGGTGTGTCATGTGTTATGAAAATAATTAATTTATTTATTTAAACTTGTGCCATACCACATCATGACCTAAACTTAGATTGTTTTTATTGTTGTGATTTACTTATTTCCTTTTATCAAATTATATGAAACTCATACATTAAGCCCATCAGTTCCTCGTGGGAGACGAGTAGAACATCGCGTGCTTCACATCAAATTCATTATTGTTCATGTGTGTATCATTGAGTTTATATTGTTTGTAGTTGTGTCATTCATATTATCATGTTTATGCAATTCATTCATCAGGCCCCTCAGTTCCTCGTGAGAGACAAGTTGAGCATCGCGTGCCTCTAATTGTTCCATTATTGTTCATGAGTGTTTCATTTAATATCTTATGATTGTTGATTAAGATACATCTAATTTTACTCATGTTTGGTTGTGCACATATTTCATAATTAATTCAAATAAATTTGTTCAAATGTTTTCCATAGGATTCACTCGCCAACATTATGTTGATCCAAAAACCTTTTTACACATGATACAGGTGAACAGGTTGAAGCAAGGAAAACATAGGATATGCCTTAGAAGAGAACAAAGAAGTTTAGATTGTTAGTTAGATCATGATGTAACATTTATTGTAAATTTCCATTTAATTTGTATTAATGAATATGAAACGCTTAATAAATGTCATGAGCTTTGATGATAACCCAATCATGCCCCGATCACCTTTTCCGCTGCGGGTCGGGGTGTGACATGGTTTTCTTGACTCAATAAAGATTTATCTCTATGATTGCTCTATATATTATGTCATAACATTTTTAAAAAAAGATAATAAAAATATAAAAGTAACACGAGTTTAAAAAAGATATGAAAACTAGTATTTAAAGAAAAATTAACAAAGGGGCTAATTACATCTTTTACCACCACTAACCATTATGATTTTTTACATAATTGCAAAATTCTTATCCAACGTTAAGCTAGTTCGATTAAAGGCTCAAATTGTTTCTTACACGTTTATGGGGAAATTCATTTTGTTATTTGATCATTCTACATACACATTAACAATCATAAATACTTTTCATGGTTGTTGCTAAATTTCAATAATCAGATATCTATCAACTTGATTATATATTTTTCGATTCAGGTCAGATCAAAATAGACTATTTTAGAAGTCGAAACCTAGCATTATTCAGATTCAAGATAGTAACAAATGGTTCCATGAAGCTATATGAATAAGTTTAGTTTATAGTTTTACAATGATGTTTGGATTGCGTCTTTTTTTTCGTATTTGTTGTTTTAAAAAATATATCACTTTATAAAGTATGAAAAGCAGAGTGTTTCTTTAAGATGAACGCGTAAAAAGCTAAATAAATAATATTAAGGTACATAAAAAAACATGAACTAATTTGAACATTAATAAAATCGTTAAAAATAACGACAATTCGTAATAATCCAGATAAATCATAAAAATCTATAATAAAATTAGAGTCTAAACTAAGGGTTGGGTTTAAATACAGTCTTCTAAAACTCGGTAGTCTACAAAGAGTATCAAACGAACTCCGATTGAACTTATTTTGGTGGTTTTGGAACTGTCTCATCGAACACTATGATTTTATATTTTAGGTTTTCGCTTTTAGATTGTAGATATTATAATTTTTATTCAGATCATTGTGTCTTTTTATTTGGCATTGTTTTTTTCGACATTTTTTTTGTCTTTTTTCCTCGGAATTGTATTATATTTTGTGATCCATTGTGTCTTTGTACGATTCCTAGATTTAGGAGACTGTATAAAATAACTTTAACCCCTAATAAATAAAACAAAAATAATATCATCTGTGTGATTGTATTATATCGAAAACATTTTTGGGATGGAATGTTTTTAACATATTTCCTTGTTGATGGGTCCCTTTTATCGAAAACATTTTGTGGGACCGAAAGTTTTAACATATTTCCTTGTTGATTGGTCCTTTTTATTTTATTCGTTCGATTTATTAAAAACGTTTTTAATCATAGTGATAAGCAAATGAATTGTCACCGTCAGTCAAATAAATTTGCTAATAAGGAAAAAACTTCAACCCATTAACCTTGAATGTTTAATCTTTGTTTGGGGCTTTAGTAAAAAAAACATGGTTTTTTATGTGTAATATTTTCGACCCTCCATTCAAATGTTAATTTAGATAACTGATT